>JARKHS020036659.1:0-177475 GCA_030143305.2 Amblyomma americanum
TTTATGCAGAACCCACTTTCATGACCTGCGCATGCGATACCGGCTGACGCTTTCCCGCTCCTCTCGGTCCAGGTGTGTGACATCACGGTGGAAGAGTAGGCAGCGCACGTGGGATGGCTCCTTTGCGCAAAGTGGTGACGGAGCGCACATCTGGCGCTCTCCACGGCAGGCGTCGCCTCGATCATCACCTAGTGTTCCGCAGAATACACCAAAGTGCGCCGCCGTTTTATGCAGAACCCACTTTCATGACCTTCGCATGCGATTAGGGCACTTGCTTTCCCGCACCTCTCGGGCAAGGTGTGTGACGTCACGGAGGAAGTAGGCAGCACACCAGAGATGCCTCCTTTCCGCAAAGCGGTGACGGAGCCCACATCTTCCGCTCTCCACGACAGGCGTCTCATCGATCATACTTAGTGTTCCGCAGAGCGCATCAAAGAGCACCGCCGTATTATGCAGAACCCACTCTCATGACCTGCGCATGCGATACCTTCAGACGCTTTCCCGCTCCTCTCGGGCAAGGTATGTGACATCACGGAGGGAGTAGGCAGCACACCTAGGATGCCTCCTTCTGCAAAGCGGTTATGGAGCGCACATCTGCTGATCTCCACGGCAGGCGTCGCATCGATCACACCTAGTGTTCCGCAGAACGCATCAATGTGCACCGCCGTTTTATGCAGAACCCACTCTCATGAACTGCGCATGCGATACCGGCAGACCCTTTCCCGCTCCTCTCGGTCAAGGTGTGTGATATCACAGAGGGAGTTGGCAGCACTCCTGGGATGCCTCCTTTCCGCAAAGTGGTGACGGAGCGCACACCTTTCGCTCTCCACGACAGGCGTCGCATCGATCACACGTTGTGTTTCGCGGAACGCATCAAAGTGCACCGCCGTTTTATGCAGAACCCACTCTCATGACCTGCGCATGCGATACTGGCAGACGCTTTCCCGCTCCTCTAGGTCAAGGTGTGTGACATCACGGACGGAGTGGGCAGCACTCCTGGGTTGCCTCCTTTCCGCAAAGCGGTGACTGAGCACACATCTTCCGCTGTCCAGGGCAGGTGACGCCTCGACCACACCTAGTGTTCCGCAGAACACATAAAAGTGCACCGCCGTTTTATGCAGAACCCACTTTCATGACTTGCGCATGCGATACCGCCAGACGCTTTCCCGCACCTCTGGGTCAAGGTGTGTCACATAATGGAGGGAGTAGGCAGCACACCTGGGATGCCTCCTTTCCGGCAAGTGGTGACGGAGCGCACATCTGCTGATCTCCACGACAGGCGTCACATCGCTCACACCTAGTGTTCCGCAGAGCGCATCAAAGTGCACCGCCGTTTTATGCAGAACCCACTTTCATGACCTCCGCATGCGATACCGGCAGACGCTTTCCAGCTCCTCTCGGTCAAGGTGTGTGACATGACGGAGGGAGGAGGCAGAACACCTAGGATTCCTCCTTTCCGAAAAGCGATGACGGAGCGCACATCTGCTGATCTCCACGACAGGCGTCACATCGCTCACACCTAGTGTTCCGCAGAGCGCATCAAAGTGCACCGCCGTTTTATGCAGAACCCACTTTCATGACCTCCGCATGCGATACCGGCAGACGCTTTCCAGCTCCTCTCGGTCAAGGTGTGTGACATCACGGAGGGAGTAGGCAGCACAAATGGGTTGCCTCCTTTCCGCACAGTGGTGACGGAGTGCACATCTTCCGCTCTCCACCGCCGGCGTCGCCTCGATCTCACCTAGTGTTCCGCAGAATACACCAAAGTGCACCGCCGTTTTATGCAGAACCCACTTTCATGACCAGCGCATGCGATACCGGCAGACGCTTTCCCGCTCCTCTCGGTCAAGGTGTATGACATCAAGGAGGGAATAGGCAGCGCACCTGGGATGCCTCCTTTCCGCAGTGCGGTGACTGAGCACACATCTTCCGCTCTCCACTACAGCGTCGCATCGGTCACACCTAGTGTTCAGCGGAACGCATCAAAGTGCGCCGACGTTTTATGCAGAAACCACTTTCATGACCTTCGCATGCGATTCGGACACATGCTTTCCCGCACCTCTCGGGCAAGGTGTGTGACGTCCCGGAGGGAGTAGGCAGCACACCTGGGATGCCTCCTTTCCGCAAAGCGGTGACGGAGCGCACGTCTTCCGCTCTCCACGGCAGACGATGCCTAGATCACACCTAGTGTTCCGCAGAACGCATAAAGTGCACCGCCGTTTTAAGCAGAACCCTCTTTCATGACTTGCGCATGCGATACCGTCAGACGCTTTTCCGCTCCTCTCGGTCAAGTTATGTGACATCACGGAGGGAGTAGGCAGCACACCTGGGATGCCTCCTTCCGCAAAGCGGTGACGGAGCGCACATCTGCCGATCTCAACGGCAGGCGACGCCTAGATGACACCTAGTGTTCCGCAGAACGCATCAAAGTGCATCGCCGTTTTATGCAGAACTCGCTTTCATGACCTGCGCATGCGATACCGAGAGACGCTTTCCCACTGCTCACGGTGAAGGTATGTGACATCACGGAGGGAGTAGGGAGCACACCTGGGATGCCCCCTTTCCGCAAAGCGGTGACGGATCGCACATCTGCCGATCTCCACGTCAGGCGTCGCATAGATCACACCTAGTGTTCCGCAGAACGCATCAAAGTGCACTGCCGTTTTATGCAGAACCCATTCTCATGAACTGCGTATGCGATACCGGCAGACCCTTTCTCGCTCCTCTCATTCAAGGTGTGTGACATCACGGAGGGAGTAGGCAGCAAACCTTTGATGTCTCCTTTCCGCAAAACGGTGACGGAGCGCACATCTGCCGATCTCCACAGCAGGCGACGCCTCGATCACACCTAGTGGTCCACAGAGCGCATCAAAGAGCACCGCCGTTTTATGCAGAACCCTCTTTCATGACCTGCGCATGCGATACCGGCAGACGCTTTTCCGCTCCTCTCGGTCAAGGTGTGTGACATCACAGAGGGAGTAGGCAGCAGGCCTGGGATGCCTCATTCCGCCAAGCGTTGACGGAGCGCACATCTGCCGATCTCAATGGCAGGCGACGCCTAGATCACACCTAGTGTTCCGCAGAACGCATCAAAGTGCATCGCCGTTTTATGCAGAACCCACTTCCAGGACCTCCGCATGCGATACCAAGAGACGCTTTCCCGCTCCTCTCGGTGAAGGTATGTGACATCACGGAGGGAGTAGGGAGCACACCTGTGATGCCTCCTTTCCGCAAAGCGGTGACGGAGCGCACATCTTGCGCTCTCCACGGTAGGCGGTGCCTCGATCACACCTAGTGTTCCGCAGAGCGCATCGAACGGCACCGCCGTTTTATGCAGAACCCACTCTCATGACCTGCGCATGCGATACCGGCAGACGTTTTCCCGGTCTTCTCGGTCAAGGCATGTGACATCACGGAGGGAGTAGGCAGCTTACCTGGGATGCCTCCTTCCGCTAAGCGGTGATGGAGCGCACATCCTGCGCTCTCCACGGTAGGTGGTGCCTCGATCACATCTATTTTTCCACAGAGCGCATCGAAGTGCCCCGCCGTTTTATGCAGAACCCACTCTCATGACCTGCGCATGCGATACCGGCAGACGTTTTCCCGCTCCTCTCGGTCAAGGTGTGTGACATCACGGAGGGAGTAGGCAGCACACCTGGGATGCCTTCTTTCCGCAAAGCGGTGACGGAGCGCACATCTTCCGCTCTCCACGGCAGACGACGGCTAGATCACACCTAGTGTTCCGCAGAACGCATAAATTGCACCGCCGTTTTATAATAATAATAATATTATTTGGTTTTTGGGGGGAAAAAATGGCGCAGTATCTGTCTCATATATCGTTGGACACCAGAACCGCGCCGTAAGTGAAGGGTAAAGGAGGGAATGAAAGAAGAAAGGAAGAGAGAGATGCCGTAGTGGAGGGCTCCGGAATAATTTCGACCACCTGGGGATCTTTAACGTGCACTGACATCGCACAGCACACGGGCGCCTTAGCGTTTTTCCTGCATAAAAACGCAGCCGCCGTGGTCGGGTTCGAACCCGGGAACTCCGGATCAGTAGTCGAGCGCCCGTAACCACTGAGCCACCGCGGCGGGGCAATTTTTATGCAGAACCCACTTTCAAACCACTTTCATGACCTGCGCATGCGATACCGGCAGACGCTTTCTCGCTCCTCTCGCTCAAGGTGTGTGACTTGAGGGAGTAGGCAGAACACCTGGGATTCCTCCTTTCTGCAAAGCGGTGTCCGAGCGCACATCTGCGGCTCTCCACAGCAGGCGTCTCATCGATCATATTAGTGTTCCGCAGAGCGCATTAACGTGCACTGGCGTTTTATGCAGAACCCACTTTCATGACCTGCGCATGCGATACCGGCAGACACTTTCCCGCACCTATCGGTCAAGGTGTGTGACATCACGGTGGGTGTAGGCAGCACACCTGGGATGCCTCCTTTCCGCAAAGCAGTGATGGAGCGCACATCTTCCGCTCTCCACGGGAGGCGACGCCTCGATCACACCTAGTGTTCCGCGGAACGCACCAAAGTGCACCGCCGTTTTATGCAGAACCCACTCTCTTGACCGGCGCATGCGATACCGGCAGACGCTTTCCCGCTCCTCTCGGTCAAGGTGTGTCACATAATGAAGGGAGTAGGCAGCACACCTGGGATGCCTCCTTTCCGGCAAGCGGTGACGGAGCGCACAACTGCCGATCTCCACGGCAGGCAACGCCTAGATCACACCTAGTGTTCCGCAGAACGCATCAAAGTGCATCGCCGATTTACGCAGAACCCACTTTCATGACCTGCGCATGCGATACCGACAGACGCTTTCCCGTTCCTCTCGGTCAAGGTGTGTAACATCATGGAGGGAGTAGGCAGTAAACCTGGATAGCCTCCTTTCCGCAAAGCGGTGACGGTTCGCACATCTGCCGATCTCCACGGTAGGCGACGCCTCGATCTCACCTAGTGTTCCGCAGAACGCATCAAAGTGCATCGCCGTTTTATGCAGAACCCACTTTCATGATCTGCGCATGCGATACCGACAGACGCTTTCCCGCTCCTCAAGGCCAAGGTCTGTGACATCACGGTGGGAGTAGGGAGCACAATTGGGATGCCACCTTTCGCAAAGCGGTGACGGAGCGCACATCTTCCGCTCTCCACGGCAGGCAACACCTCGATCACACCTGCTGTTCTGCGGAACGCATCAAAGTGCACCGCCGTTTTATGCAGAACCCACTTTCAGCCCAATTTCATGACCTGCGCATGCGATACCGGCTGACGCTTTCCCGCTCCTATCGGTCCAGGTGTGTGACATCATGGAAGAGTAGGCAGCGCACGTGGGATGGCTCCTTTGCGCAAAGTGGTGACGGAGCGCACATCTGGCGCTCTCCACGACAGGCGTCGCCTCGATATCACCTAGTGTTCCACAGAATACACCAAAGTGCGCCGACGTTATATGCAGAACCCACTTTCATGACCTTCGCATGCGATTAGGGCACTTGCTTTCCCGCACCTCTCGGGCAAGGTGTGTGACGTCACGGAGGAAGTAGGCAGCACACCAGAGATGCCTCCTTTCCGCAAAGCGGTGACGGAGCCCACATCTTCCGCTCTCCACGACAGGCGTCTCATCGATCATATTAGTGTTCCGCAGAGCGCATCAAAGAGCACCGCCGTATTATGCAGAACCCACTCTCATGACCTGCGCATGCGATACCTTCAGACGCTTTCCCGCTCCTCTCGGGCAAGGTATGTGACATCACGGAGGGAGTAGGCAGCACACCTAGGATGCCTCCTTCTGCAAAGCGGTTATGGAGCGCACATCTGCTGATCTCCACGGCAGGCGTCGCATCGATCACACCTAGTGTTCCGCAGAACGCATCAATGTGCACCGCCGTTTTATGCAGAACCCACTCTCATGAACTGCGCATGCGATACCGGCAGACCCTTTCCCGCTCCTCTCGGTCAAGGTGTGTGATATCACAGAGGGAGTTGGCAGCACGCCTGGGATGCCTCCTTTCCGCAAAGTGGTGACGGAGCGCACACCTTTCGCTCTCCACGACAGGCGTCGCATCGATCACACGTTGTGTTTCGCGGAACGCATCAAAGTGCACCGCCGTTTTATGCAGAACCCACTCTCATGACCTGCGCATGCGATACTGGCAGACGCTTTCCCGCTCCTCTAGGTCAAGGTGTGTGACATCACGGACGGAGTGGGCAGCACTCCTGGGTTGCCTCCTTTCCGCAAAGCGGTGACTGAGCACACATCTTCCGCTGTCCAGGGCAGGTGACGCCTCGACCACACCTAGTGTTCCGCAGAACACATAAAAGTGCACCGCCGTTTTATGCAGAACCCACTTTCATGACTTGCGCATGCGATACCGCCAGACGCTTTCCCGCACCTCTGGGTCAAGGTGTGTCACATAATGGAGGGAGTAGGCAGCACACCTGGGATGCCTCCTTTCCGGCAAGTGGTGACGGAGCGCACATCTTCCGCATTCCACAGCAGGCGACGGCTAGATCAAACGTAGTGTTCCGCAGAACGCACAAAGTGGACCGCGTTTTATGCAGAACCCACTTTCATGACTTGCGCATGTGATACCGGCAGACGCTTTCCCGCTCCTCTCGCTCATGGTATGTGCCATCACGGAGGGAGTCGGAAGCACACCTGGGATGCCTCCTTCCGCAAAGCGGTGACGGAGCGCACATCTGCCGATCTCCACGGCAGGCGACGCCTAGATCACACCTAGTGTTCCGCAGAACGCATCAAAGTGCATCGCCGTTTTATGCAGAACCCACTCTCATGACCTGCGCATGCGATAACGGCAGACGCGTTCCCGCTCCTTTATTTCAAGGTGTGTGACATCACGCAGGGAGTAGGCAGCACACCTGGGTTGCCTCCTTTCCGCAAAGCGGTAACGAAGCACACATCTTCCGCTCTCCAGGGCAGGCGACGCCTCGACCACACCTAGTGTTCCGCAGAACGCATCAAAGTGCACCGCCGTTTTATGCAGAACCCACTTTCATGACTTGCGCATGCGATACCGGCAGACGCTTTTCCGCTCCTCTCGGCCAAGGTATGTGACATCACGGAAGGAGTAGGCAACACACCTGGGATGCCTCCTTCCGCAAAGCGGTGACGGAGAGCACTTCTGCCGATCTCCATGGCAGGCGACGCATCGATCACACCTATTGGTCCGCAGAACGCATCAAAGTGCATCGCCGTTTTTTTCCGAACTCACTTTCATGACCTGCGCATGCGATACCGACAGACGCTTGCCCGCTCCTCTCGGTGAAGGTGTGTGACATCACGGAGGTAGCAGGGAGCACACCTGGGATGCCTCCTTTCTGCAAAGCGGTGACGGAGCGCACACCTTGCGCTCTCCATGGTAGGCAATGCCTCGATCACACCTAGTGTTCTGCTGAGCGCATAGAAGTGCACCGCCGTTTTATGAAGAACCCACTTTCATGAACTGCGCATGCTATACCGGCAGACGCTTCCCCGCTCCTCTCGGTCAAGGTCTGTGACATCAAGGTGCGAGTAGGGAGCACAATTGGGATGCCTCCTTTCGCAAAGCGGTGACGGAGCGCACATCTTCCGCTCTCCACGGCAGGCAACACCTCGATCACACCTGCTGTTCTGCGGAACGCATCAAAGTGCACCGCCGTTTTATGCAGAACCCACTTTCAGCCCAATTTCATGACCTGCGCATGCGATACCGGCTGACGCTTTCCCGCTCCTATCGGTCCAGGTGTGTGACATCATGGAAGGAGTAGGCAGCGCACGTGGGATGGCTCCTTTGCGCAAAGCGGTGACGGAGCGCACATCTGGCGCTCTCCACGACAGGCGTCGCCTCGATCTCACCTAGTGTTCCGCAGAATACACCAAAGTGCACCGCCGTTTTATGCAGAACACACTTTCATGACCAGCGCATGCGATACCGGCAGACGCTTTCCCGCTCCTTTCGGTCAAGGTGTGTGACATCACGGAGGGAGTAGGCAGCACACCTGGGATGCCTCCTTTCCACTTAGCGGTGACAGAGCGCACATCTTCCGCTCTCCACGGCAGGCGTCGCCTCGATCTCACCTAGTGTTCCGCAGAATACACCAAAGTGCACCGCCGTTTTATGCAGAACACACTTTCATGACCAGCGCATGCGATACCGGCAGACGCTTTCCCGCTACTCTCGGTCAAGGTGTGTGACATCAAGGAGGGAATACGCAGCGCACCTGGGATGCCTCCTTTCCTCAAAGAGGAGACGGAGCGCACATCTTCCGCTCTCCAATATAGGCGTCGCATCGATCACACCTAGTGTTCCGCAGAACGCATCAATGTGCACCGCCGTTTTATGCAGAACCCACTCTCATGAACTGCGCATGCGATACCGGCAGACGCTTTCCCGCTCCTCTCGGTCAAGTTGTGTGAAATCACGGAGGGAGTAGGCAGCAACCTTTGATGTCTCCTTTCCGCAAAATGGTGACGGAGCGCACATCTGCCGATCTCCACAGCAGGCGACGCCTCGATCACACTTAGTGTTCCGCAGAGCGCATCAAAGAGCACCGCCGTTTTATGCAGAACCCACTCTCCTGACCTGCGCATGCGATACCGGCAGACGCTTTCCCGCTCCTCTCGGTCAAGGTGTGTGACATCACGGAGGGAGTGGGCAGCACTCCTGGGTTGCCTCCTTTCCGCAAAGCGGTGACTGAGCACACATCTTCCGCTGTCCAGGGCAGGTGACGCCTCGACCACACCTAGTGTTCCGCAGAACACATCAAAGTGCACCGCCGTTTTATGCAGAACCCACTTTCATGACTTGCGCATGCGATACCGCCAGACGCTTTCCCGCACCTCTCGGTCAAGGTGTGTCACATAATGGAGGGAGTAGGCAGCACACCTGGGATGCCTCCTTTCCGGCAAGTGGTGACGGAGCGCACATCTTCCGCATTCCACAGCAGGCGACGGCTAGATCAAACCTAGTGTTCCGCAGAACGCACAAAGTGCACCGCGTTTTATGCAGAACCCACTTTCATGACTTGCGCATGTGATACCGGCAGACGCTTTCCCGCTCCTCTCGGTCATGGTATGTGACATCACGGAGGGAGTCGGAAGCACACCTGGGATGCCTCCTTCCGCAAAGCGGTGACGGAGCGCACATCTGCCGATCTCCACTACAGCGTCGCATCGGTCACACCTAGTGTTCAGCGGAACGCATCAAAGTGCGCCGACGTTTTATGCAGAAACCACTTTCATGACCTTCGCATGCGATTCGGACACATGCTTTCCCGCACCTCTCGGGCAAGGTGTGTGACGTCCCGGAGGGAGTAGGCAGCACACCTGGGATGCCTCCTTTCCGCAAAGCGGTGACGGAGCGCACGTCTTCCGCTCTCCACGGCAGACGATGCCTAGATCACACCTAGTGTTCCGCAGAACGCATAAAGTGCACCGCCGTTTTAAGCAGAACCCTCTTTCATGACTTGCGCATGCGATACCGTCAGACGCTTTTCCGCTCCTCTCGGTCAAGTTATGTGACATCACGGAGGGAGTAGGCAGCACACCTGGGATGCCTCCTTCCGCAAAGCGGTGACGGAGCGCACATCTGCCGATCTCAACGGCAGGCGACGCCTAGATGACACCTAGTGTTCCGCAGAACGCATCAAAGTGCATCGCCGTTTTATGCAGAACTCGCTTTCATGACCTGCGCATGCGATACCGAGAGACGCTTTCCCACTGCTCACGGTGAAGGTATGTGACATCACGGAGGGAGTAGGGAGCACACCTGGGATGCCCCCTTTCCGCAAAGCGGTGACGGATCGCACATCTGCCGATCTCCACGTCAGGCGTCGCATAGATCACACCTAGTGTTCCGCAGAACGCATCAAAGTGCACTGCCGTTTTATGCAGAACCCATTCTCATGAACTGCGTATGCGATACCGGCAGACCCTTTCTCGCTCCTCTCATTCAAGGTGTGTGACATCACGGAGGGAGTAGGCAGCAAACCTTTGATGTCTCCTTTCCGCAAAACGGTGACGGAGCGCACATCTGCCGATCTCCACAGCAGGCGACGCCTCGATCACACCTAGTGGTCCACAGAGCGCATCAAAGAGCACCGCCGTTTTATGCAGAACCCTCTTTCATGACCTGCGCATGCGATACCGGCAGACGCTTTTCCGCTCCTCTCGGTCAAGGTGTGTGACATCACAGAGGGAGTAGGCAGCAGGCCTGGGATGCCTCATTCCGCCAAGCGTTGACGGAGCGCACATCTGCCGATCTCAATGGCAGGCGACGCCTAGATCACACCTAGTGTTCCGCAGAACGCATCAAAGTGCATCGCCGTTTTATGCAGAACCCACTTCCAGGACCTCCGCATGCGATACCAAGAGACGCTTTCCCGCTCCTCTCGGTGAAGGTATGTGACATCACGGAGGGAGTAGGGAGCACACCTGTGATGCCTCCTTTCCGCAAAGCGGTGACGGAGCGCACATCTTGCGCTCTCCACGGTAGGCGGTGCCTCGATCACACCTAGTGTTCCGCAGAGCGCATCGAACGGCACCGCCGTTTTATGCAGAACCCACTCTCATGACCTGCGCATGCGATACCGGCAGACGTTTTCCCGGTCTTCTCGGTCAAGGCATGTGACATCACGGAGGGAGTAGGCAGCTTACCTGGGATGCCTCCTTCCGCTAAGCGGTGATGGAGCGCACATCCTGCGCTCTCCACGGTAGGTGGTGCCTCGATCACATCTATTTTTCCACAGAGCGCATCGAAGTGCCCCGCCGTTTTATGCAGAACCCACTCTCATGACCTGCGCATGCGATACCGGCAGACGTTTTCCCGCTCCTCTCGGTCAAGGTGTGTGACATCACGGAGGGAGTAGGCAGCACACCTGGGATGCCTTCTTTCCGCAAAGCGGTGACGGAGCGCACATCTTCCGCTCTCCACGGCAGACGACGGCTAGATCACACCTAGTGTTCCGCAGAACGCATAAATTGCACCGCCGTTTTATAATAATAATAATATTATTTGGTTTTTGGGGGGAAAAAATGGCGCAGTATCTGTCTCATATATCGTTGGACACCAGAACCGCGCCGTAAGTGAAGGGTAAAGGAGGGAATGAAAGAAGAAAGGAAGAGAGAGATGCCGTAGTGGAGGGCTCCGGAATAATTTCGACCACCTGGGGATCTTTAACGTGCACTGACATCGCACAGCACACGGGCGCCTTAGCGTTTTTCCTGCATAAAAACGCAGCCGCCGTGGTCGGGTTCGAACCCGGGAACTCCGGATCAGTAGTCGAGCGCCCGTAACCACTGAGCCACCGCGGCGGGGCAATTTTTATGCAGAACCCACTTTCAAACCACTTTCATGACCTGCGCATGCGATACCGGCAGACGCTTTCTCGCTCCTCTCGCTCAAGGTGTGTGACTTGAGGGAGTAGGCAGAACACCTGGGATTCCTCCTTTCTGCAAAGCGGTGTCCGAGCGCACATCTGCGGCTCTCCACAGCAGGCGTCTCATCGATCATATTAGTGTTCCGCAGAGCGCATTAACGTGCACTGGCGTTTTATGCAGAACCCACTTTCATGACCTGCGCATGCGATACCGGCAGACACTTTCCCGCACCTATCGGTCAAGGTGTGTGACATCACGGTGGGTGTAGGCAGCACACCTGGGATGCCTCCTTTCCGCAAAGCAGTGATGGAGCGCACATCTTCCGCTCTCCACGGGAGGCGACGCCTCGATCACACCTAGTGTTCCGCGGAACGCACCAAAGTGCACCGCCGTTTTATGCAGAACCCACTCTCTTGACCGGCGCATGCGATACCGGCAGACGCTTTCCCGCTCCTCTCGGTCAAGGTGTGTCACATAATGAAGGGAGTAGGCAGCACACCTGGGATGCCTCCTTTCCGGCAAGCGGTGACGGAGCGCACAACTGCCGATCTCCACGGCAGGCAACGCCTAGATCACACCTAGTGTTCCGCAGAACGCATCAAAGTGCATCGCCGATTTACGCAGAACCCACTTTCATGACCTGCGCATGCGATACCGACAGACGCTTTCCCGTTCCTCTCGGTCAAGGTGTGTAACATCATGGAGGGAGTAGGCAGTAAACCTGGATAGCCTCCTTTCCGCAAAGCGGTGACGGTTCGCACATCTGCCGATCTCCACGGTAGGCGACGCCTCGATCTCACCTAGTGTTCCGCAGAACGCATCAAAGTGCATCGCCGTTTTATGCAGAACCCACTTTCATGATCTGCGCATGCGATACCGACAGACGCTTTCCCGCTCCTCAAGGCCAAGGTCTGTGACATCACGGTGGGAGTAGGGAGCACAATTGGGATGCCACCTTTCGCAAAGCGGTGACGGAGCGCACATCTTCCGCTCTCCACGGCAGGCAACACCTCGATCACACCTGCTGTTCTGCGGAACGCATCAAAGTGCACCGCCGTTTTATGCAGAACCCACTTTCAGCCCAATTTCATGACCTGCGCATGCGATACCGGCTGACGCTTTCCCGCTCCTATCGGTCCAGGTGTGTGACATCATGGAAGAGTAGGCAGCGCACGTGGGATGGCTCCTTTGCGCAAAGTGGTGACGGAGCGCACATCTGGCGCTCTCCACGACAGGCGTCGCCTCGATATCACCTAGTGTTCCACAGAATACACCAAAGTGCGCCGACGTTATATGCAGAACCCACTTTCATGACCTTCGCATGCGATTAGGGCACTTGCTTTCCCGCACCTCTCGGGCAAGGTGTGTGACGTCACGGAGGAAGTAGGCAGCACACCAGAGATGCCTCCTTTCCGCAAAGCGGTGACGGAGCCCACATCTTCCGCTCTCCACGACAGGCGTCTCATCGATCATATTAGTGTTCCGCAGAGCGCATCAAAGAGCACCGCCGTATTATGCAGAACCCACTCTCATGACCTGCGCATGCGATACCTTCAGACGCTTTCCCGCTCCTCTCGGGCAAGGTATGTGACATCACGGAGGGAGTAGGCAGCACACCTAGGATGCCTCCTTCTGCAAAGCGGTTATGGAGCGCACATCTGCTGATCTCCACGGCAGGCGTCGCATCGATCACACCTAGTGTTCCGCAGAACGCATCAATGTGCACCGCCGTTTTATGCAGAACCCACTCTCATGAACTGCGCATGCGATACCGGCAGACCCTTTCCCGCTCCTCTCGGTCAAGGTGTGTGATATCACAGAGGGAGTTGGCAGCACGCCTGGGATGCCTCCTTTCCGCAAAGTGGTGACGGAGCGCACACCTTTCGCTCTCCACGACAGGCGTCGCATCGATCACACGTTGTGTTTCGCGGAACGCATCAAAGTGCACCGCCGTTTTATGCAGAACCCACTCTCATGACCTGCGCATGCGATACTGGCAGACGCTTTCCCGCTCCTCTAGGTCAAGGTGTGTGACATCACGGACGGAGTGGGCAGCACTCCTGGGTTGCCTCCTTTCCGCAAAGCGGTGACTGAGCACACATCTTCCGCTGTCCAGGGCAGGTGACGCCTCGACCACACCTAGTGTTCCGCAGAACACATAAAAGTGCACCGCCGTTTTATGCAGAACCCACTTTCATGACTTGCGCATGCGATACCGCCAGACGCTTTCCCGCACCTCTGGGTCAAGGTGTGTCACATAATGGAGGGAGTAGGCAGCACACCTGGGATGCCTCCTTTCCGGCAAGTGGTGACGGAGCGCACATCTTCCGCATTCCACAGCAGGCGACGGCTAGATCAAACGTAGTGTTCCGCAGAACGCACAAAGTGGACCGCGTTTTATGCAGAACCCACTTTCATGACTTGCGCATGTGATACCGGCAGACGCTTTCCCGCTCCTCTCGCTCATGGTATGTGCCATCACGGAGGGAGTCGGAAGCACACCTGGGATGCCTCCTTCCGCAAAGCGGTGACGGAGCGCACATCTGCCGATCTCCACGGCAGGCGACGCCTAGATCACACCTAGTGTTCCGCAGAACGCATCAAAGTGCATCGCCGTTTTATGCAGAACCCACTCTCATGACCTGCGCATGCGATAACGGCAGACGCGTTCCCGCTCCTTTATTTCAAGGTGTGTGACATCACGGAGGGAGTAGGCAGCACACCTGGGTTGCCTCCTTTCCGCAAAGCGGTAACGAAGCACACATCTTCCGCTCTCCAGGGCAGGCGACGCCTCGACCACACCTAGTGTTCCGCAGAACGCATCAAAGTGCACCGCCGTTTTATGCAGAACCCACTTTCATGACTTGCGCATGCGATACCGGCAGACGCTTTTCCGCTCCTCTCGGCCAAGGTATGTGACATCACGGAAGGAGTAGGCAACACACCTGGGATGCCTCCTTCCGCAAAGCGGTGACGGAGAGCACTTCTGCCGATCTCCATGGCAGGCGACGCATCGATCACACCTATTGGTCCGCAGAACGCATCAAAGTGCATCGCCGTTTTTTTCCGAACTCACTTTCATGACCTGCGCATGCGATACCGACAGACGCTTGCCCGCTCCTCTCGGTGAAGGTGTGTGACATCACGGAGGTAGCAGGGAGCACACCTGGGATGCCTCCTTTCTGCAAAGCGGTGACGGAGCGCACACCTTGCGCTCTCCATGGTAGGCAATGCCTCGATCACACCTAGTGTTCTGCTGAGCGCATAGAAGTGCACCGCCGTTTTATGAAGAACCCACTTTCATGAACTGCGCATGCTATACCGGCAGACGCTTCCCCGCTCCTCTCGGTCAAGGTCTGTGACATCAAGGTGCGAGTAGGGAGCACAATTGGGATGCCTCCTTTCGCAAAGCGGTGACGGAGCGCACATCTTCCGCTCTCCACGGCAGGCAACACCTCGATCACACCTGCTGTTCTGCGGAACGCATCAAAGTGCACCGCCGTTTTATGCAGAACCCACTTTCAGCCCAATTTCATGACCTGCGCATGCGATACCGGCTGACGCTTTCCCGCTCCTATCGGTCCAGGTGTGTGACATCATGGAAGGAGTAGGCAGCGCACGTGGGATGGCTCCTTTGCGCAAAGCGGTGACGGAGCGCACATCTGGCGCTCTCCACGACAGGCGTCGCCTCGATCTCACCTAGTGTTCCGCAGAATACACCAAAGTGCACCGCCGTTTTATGCAGAACACACTTTCATGACCAGCGCATGCGATACCGGCAGACGCTTTCCCGCTCCTTTCGGTCAAGGTGTGTGACATCACGGAGGGAGTAGGCAGCACACCTGGGATGCCTCCTTTCCACTTAGCGGTGACAGAGCGCACATCTTCCGCTCTCCACGGCAGGCGTCGCCTCGATCTCACCTAGTGTTCCGCAGAATACACCAAAGTGCACCGCCGTTTTATGCAGAACACACTTTCATGACCAGCGCATGCGATACCGGCAGACGCTTTCCCGCTACTCTCGGTCAAGGTGTGTGACATCAAGGAGGGAATACGCAGCGCACCTGGGATGCCTCCTTTCCTCAAAGAGGAGACGGAGCGCACATCTTCCGCTCTCCAATATAGGCGTCGCATCGATCACACCTAGTGTTCCGCAGAACGCATCAATGTGCACCGCCGTTTTATGCAGAACCCACTCTCATGAACTGCGCATGCGATACCGGCAGACGCTTTCCCGCTCCTCTCGGTCAAGTTGTGTGAAATCACGGAGGGAGTAGGCAGCAACCTTTGATGTCTCCTTTCCGCAAAATGGTGACGGAGCGCACATCTGCCGATCTCCACAGCAGGCGACGCCTCGATCACACTTAGTGTTCCGCAGAGCGCATCAAAGAGCACCGCCGTTTTATGCAGAACCCACTCTCCTGACCTGCGCATGCGATACCGGCAGACGCTTTCCCGCTCCTCTCGGTCAAGGTGTGTGACATCACGGAGGGAGTGGGCAGCACTCCTGGGTTGCCTCCTTTCCGCAAAGCGGTGACTGAGCACACATCTTCCGCTGTCCAGGGCAGGTGACGCCTCGACCACACCTAGTGTTCCGCAGAACACATCAAAGTGCACCGCCGTTTTATGCAGAACCCACTTTCATGACTTGCGCATGCGATACCGCCAGACGCTTTCCCGCACCTCTCGGTCAAGGTGTGTCACATAATGGAGGGAGTAGGCAGCACACCTGGGATGCCTCCTTTCCGGCAAGTGGTGACGGAGCGCACATCTTCCGCATTCCACAGCAGGCGACGGCTAGATCAAACCTAGTGTTCCGCAGAACGCACAAAGTGCACCGCGTTTTATGCAGAACCCACTTTCATGACTTGCGCATGTGATACCGGCAGACGCTTTCCCGCTCCTCTCGGTCATGGTATGTGACATCACGGAGGGAGTCGGAAGCACACCTGGGATGCCTCCTTCCGCAAAGCGGTGACGGAGCGCACATCTGCCGATCTCTACGGTAGGTGGTGCCTCGATCACACCTAGTGTTCCGCAGAACGCACCAAAGTGGACCGCTGTTTTATGCAGAACCCACTCTCATGACCTGCGCATGCGATAACGGCAGACGCTTTCCCGCTCCTTTATTTCAAGGTGTGTGACATCACGGAGGGAAGAGAGACACATGGAACACGGAACACACTGCTGACTAACAACTTTAATGAAAAGGCGCGGAACACGCGGAAATATATACATGAGCGTAAGCACCCCGTTAATTGCACTCTCAACCAAAGAAAAAACGTTCCTCCATGATGTTTGCCCTGTCCCATGAACCGGCCAAATTATACGCCCGTCCTGTTCGGCACCGTGTTTGTGCTTTTTGTTTTTTATCTCCCACATCATGTTTTACGTTTCTAGCCCTGTTTTAGTCGTGTCACTGTTGGCATTTTGGTTTAAATTCAACTTCAGGCTTTTAGCTCTGTTTTAGCCGTGTTAGTGTTGGCTTTTTTGTTTTTTGTTGTTTTTTTCAACTCTCGTCTCACCTGTAGGCGAAGGAGCTTTCATGATTTCGCAGCCTCATGTCCATCTTCATGTTAAACTTCTAGCTTTGTTTTGGCGTGAATTCTTGCGGGTTTTTCATTCATATATTCTTTCAGTTTTTTCGTGTTTTGTTTTTATGACGCGGCTTTTGCTCTTTCACTGTCTTTGTTGTGGCCTAGATCTTATCCTGTGACTACTCTGAGAACTGATTCTCGATCATGCTTTGGTTCTCATCACGTGCGCACAGTTTTGCAACGCGGCCTAAGATTGTGGGGGGCTCAGTGATTTCGCTTTCCCGGTAACGGCTGTTTCGTCTTTTGTTCTAAGGATTTGTTACATTTGCTTTTGGTGCAGCCTTCTTTCGCCATGCCCTTTGCCTTCTCTCCATCCTTCTCTCCACCTTTACCACTGTATATATTTCCGCGTGTTCCGCGCCTTTTCATTAAAGTTGTTAGTCAGCAGTGTGTTCCGTGTTCCATGTGTCTCTCTTCGTTTGTGTCCCAAAGTTCATGCTGGCCCAAATCATGGATTCATACCAACTGGCCCAGAAAAATGCCATTTTGCAGTATCACGGAGGGAGTAGGCAGCACACCTGGGTTGCCTCCTTTCCGCAAAGCGGTAACGAAGCACACATCTTCCGCTCTCCAGGGCAGGCGACGCCTCGACCACACCTAGTGTTCCGCAGAACGCATCAAAGTGCACCGCCGTTTTATGCAGAACCCACTTTCATGACTTGCGCATGCGATACCGGCAGACGCTTTTCCGCTCCTCTCGGCCAAGGTATGTGACATCACGGAAGGAGTAGGCAACACACCTGGGATGCCTCCTTTCTGCAAAGCGGTGACGGAGCGCACATCTTGCGCTCTCCATGGTAGGCAATGCCTCGATCACACCTAGTGTTCTGCAGAGCGCATAGAAGTGCACCGCCGTTTTATGAAGAACCCACTTTCATGAACTGCGCATGCTATACCGGCAGACGCTTTCCCGCTCCTCTCGGTCAAGGTCTGTGACATCAAGGTGCGAGTAGGGAGCACAATTGGGATGCCTCCTTTCGCAAAGCGATGACGGAGCGCACATCTTCCGCTCTCCACGGCAGGCAACACCTCGATCACACCTGCTGTTCTGCGGAACGCATCAAAGTGCAACGCCGTTTTATGCAGAACCCACTTTCAGCCCAATTTCATGACCTGCGCATGCGATACCGGCTGACGCTTTCCCGCTCCTATCGGTCCAGGTGTGTGACATCATGGAATGAGTAGGCAGCGCACGTGGGATGGCTCCTTTGCGCAAAGCGGTGACGGAGCGCACATCTGGCGCTCTCCACGACAGGGGTCGCACAGATCACAACTAGTGTTCCGTAGAACGCATCAAATTGCACCGCCGTTTTATGCAGAACCCACTTTCATGACCTGCGCATGCGATACCGGCAGACGCTTTCCCGCTCCTTTCGGTCAAGGTGTGTGACATCACGGAGGGAGTAGGCAGCACACCTGGGATGCCTCCTTTCCGCTAAGCGGTGACAGAGCGCACATCTTCCGCTCTCCACGGCAGGCGTCGCCTCGATCTCACCTAGTGTTCCGCAGAATACACCAAAGTGCACCGCCGTTTTATGCAGAACACACTTTCATGACCAGCGCATGCGATACCGGCAGACGCTTTCCCGCTACTCTCGGTCAAGGTGTGTGACATCAAGGAGGGAATAGGCAGCGCACCTGGGATGCCTCCTTTCCTCAAAGAGGAGACGGAGCGCACATCTTCCGCTCTCCACTATAGGCGTCGCATTGGTCACACCTAGTGTTCAGCGGAACGCATTAATGTGCGCCGACGTTTTATGCAGAACCCACTTTCATGACCTTCGCATGCGATTCGGGCAAATGCTTTCCCGCACCTCTCGGGCAAGGTGTGTGACATCACGGAAGAAGTAGGCAGCACACCAGAGATGCATCCTTTCCGCAAAGCGGAGACGGAGCCCACATCTTCCGCTCTCCACGGCAGGCGTCTCATCGATCATATTAGTGTTACGCAGAGCGCATCAAAGAGCACCGCCGTATTATGCAGAACCCACTCTCATGACCTGCGCATGCGATATCGGCAGACGCTTTCCCGCTCCTCTCGGTCAAGGTGTGTGACATCACGGAGGGAGTAGGCAGCACAACTGGGATGCCTCCTTTCCGCAAAGCGGTGACGGAGCGCACATCTTGCGCTCTCCACGGCAGACGACGTCTAGATCACACCTAGTGTTCCACAGAACGCATAAAGTGCACCGCCGTTTTATGCAGAACCCAATTTCATGACTTGCGCATGTGATACCTTCAGACGCTTTCCCGCTACTCTCGGGCAAGGTATGTGACATCACGGAGGGAGTAGGCAGCACACCTAGGATGCCTCCTTCTGCAAAGCGGTTATGGAGCGCACATCTGCTGATCTCCACGGCAGGCGTCGCATCGATCACACCTAGTGTTCCGAAGAACGCATCAATGTGCACCGCCGTTTTATGAAGAACCCACTTTCATGAACTGCGCATGCTATACCGGCAGACGCTTTCCCGCTCCTCTCGGTCAAGGTGTGTGACATGACGGAGGGAGGAGGCAGAACACCTAGGATTCCTCCTTTCCGAAAAGCGGTGACGGAGCGCACATCTGCTGATCTCCACGACAGGCGTCACATCGCTCACACCTAGTGTTCCGCAGAGCGCATCAAAGTGCACCGCCGTTTTATGCAGAACCCACTTTCATGACCTCCACATGCGATACCGGCAGACGTTTTCCAGCTCCTCTCGGTGAAGGTGTGTGACATCACGGAGGGAGTAGGCAGCACAAATGGGTTGCCTCCTTTCCGCACAGTTGTGACGGAGCGCACATCTTCCGCTCTCCACCGCCGGCGTCGCCTCGATCTCACCTAGTGTTCCGCAGAATACACCAAAGTGCACCGCCGTTTTATGCAGAACCCACTTTCATGACCAGCGCATGCGATACCGGCAGACGCTTTCCCGCTACTCTCGGTCAAGGTGTACGACATCAAGGAGGGAATAGGCAGCGCACCTGGGATGCCTCCTTTCCTCAAAGTGGTGACGGAGCGCACATCTTCCGCTCTCCACTACAGCGTCGCATCGGTCACACCTAGTGTTCAGCGGAACGCATCAAAGTGCGCCGACGTTTTACGCAGAAACCACTTTCATGACCTTCGCATGCGATTCGGGCACATGCGTTCCCGCACCTCTCGGGCAAGGTGTGTGACGTCCCGGAGGGAGTAGGCAGCACCCCTGGGATGCCTCCTTTCCGCAAAGCGGTGACGGAGCGCACATCTTCCGCTCTCCACGGCAGACGATGCCTAGATCACACCTAGTGTTCCGCAGAACGCATAACGTGCACCGCCGTTTTATGCAGAACTCGCTTTCATGACCTGCACATGCGACACCGAGAGACGCTTTCCCGCTACTCTCGGTGTAGGTATGTGACATCACGGAAGGAGTAGGGAGCACACCTGGGATGCCCTCTTTCCGCAAAGCGGTGACGAATCGCACATCTGCCGATCTCCACGGCAGGCGTCGCATCGATCACACCTAGTGTTCCGCAGAACGCATCAATGTGCACCGCCGTTTAATGCAGAACCAACTCTCATGAACTGCGCATGCGATACCGGCAGACCCTTTCCCGCTCCTCTCGGTCAAGTTGTGTGAAATCACGGAGGGAGTAGGCAGCAAACCTTTGATGTCTCCTTTCCGCAAAAAGGTGACGGAGCGCACATCTGCCGATCTCCACAGCAGGCGACGCCTCGATTACACTTAATGTTCCGCAGAGCGCATCAAAGAGCACCGCCGTTTTATGCAGAACCCACTCTCCTGACCTGCGCATGCGATACCGGCAGACGCTTTCCCGCTCCTCTCGGTCAAGGTGTGTGATATCACAGTTGGAGTTGGCAGCACGCCTGGGATGCCTCCTTTCCGCAAAGTGGTGACGGAGCGCACATCTTGCGCTCTCTACGACAGGCGTCGCATCGATCACACGTAGTGTTTCGCGGAACGCATCAAAGTGCACCGCCGTTTTATGCAGAACCCACTTTCAACCCACTTTCATGACCTTCGCATGCGATACCGGCAGACGCTTTCCCGCTCCTCTCGATCAAGGTGTGTGACATGACGGAGGGAGTAGGCAGAACACCTGGGATTCCTCCTTTCCGCAAAGCGGTGACGGAGCGCACATCTGCTGATCTCCACGGCAGGCGTCACATCGATCACACCTATTGTTCCTCAGAACCCATCAAAGTGCACCGCCGTTTTATGCAGAACCCACTTTCATGACTTGCGCATGTGATACCGGCAGACGCTTTCCCGCTCCTCTCGGTCAAGGTGTGTGACATCACGGAGGGAGTAGGCAGCACACCTGGGATGCCTCCTTTCCGCAAAGCGGTGACGGAGCGCACATCTTCCGCTCTCCACGGCAGGCGACGCCTGATCACACCTAGTGTTCCGCGGAACGCATAAAGTGCACCGCCGTTTTATGCAGAACCCACTTTCATGACCTTGCGCATGCGATACCGGCAGACGCTTTCCCGCTCCTCTCGGTGCAAGGTGTGTGACATCACGGAGGGAGTAGGCAGCACACCTGGGATGCCTCCTTTCCGCAAAGCGGTGACGGAGCGCACATCTTCCGCTCTCCACGGCAGGCGACGCCTCGATCACACCTAGTGTTCCGCAGAGCGCATCAAAGAGCACCGCCGTTTTATGCAGAACCCACTCTCATGACCTGCGCATGCGATACCGGCAGACGCTTTCCCGCTCCTCTCGGTCAAGGTGTGTGACATCACGGAGGGAGTAGGCAGCACACCTGGGATGCCTCCTTTCCGCAAAGCGGTGACGGAGCGCACATCTTGCCGCTCTCCACGGCAGACGACGCCTAGATCACACCTAGTGTTCCGCAGAACGCATCAAAGTGCACCGCCGTTTTATGCAGAACCCACTTTCATGACTTGCGCATGTGATACCGGCAGACGCTTTCCCGCTCCTCTCGGTCAAGGTATGTGACATCACGGAGGGAGTAGGCAGCACACCTGGGATGCCTCCTTCTGCAAAGCGGTGACGGAGCGCACATCTGCTGATCTCCACGGCAGGCGTCGCATCGATCACACCTAGTGTTCCGCAGAACGCATCAAAGTGCACCGCCGTTTTATGCAGAACCCACTTTCATGAACTGCGCATGCTGATACCGGCAGACGCTTTCCCGCTCCTCTCGGTCAAGGTGTGTGACATGACGGAGGGAGTAGGCAGAACACCTGGGATTCCTCCTTTCCGCAAAGCGGTGACGGAGCGCACATCTGCTGCTCTCCACGACAGGCGTCCATCGATCACACCTAGTGTTCCGCAGAACGCATCAAAGTGCACCGCCGTTTTATGCAGAACCCACTTTCATGACCTCCACATGCGATACCGGCAGACGTTTTCCAGCTCCTCTCGGTGAAGGTGTGTGACATCACGGAGGGAGTAGGCAGCACAAATGGGTTGCCTCCTTTCCGCACAGTTGTGACGGAGCGCACATCTTCCGCTCTCCACCGCCGGCGTCGCCTCGATCTCACCTAGTGTTCCGCAGAATACACCAAAGTGCACCGCCGTTTTATGCAGAACCCACTTTCATGACCAGCGCATGCGATACCGGCAGACGCTTTCCCGCTACTCTCGGTCAAGGTGTACGACATCAAGGAGGGAATAGGCAGCGCACCTGGGATGCCTCCTTTCCTCAAAGTGGTGACGGAGCGCACATCTTCCGCTCTCCACTACAGCGTCGCATCGGTCACACCTAGTGTTCAGCGGAACGCATCAAAGTGCGCCGACGTTTTACGCAGAAACCACTTTCATGACCTTCGCATGCGATTCGGGCACATGCGTTCCCGCACCTCTCGGGCAAGGTGTGTGACGTCCCGGAGGGAGTAGGCAGCACCCCTGGGATGCCTCCTTTCCGCAAAGCGGTGACGGAGCGCACATCTTCCGCTCTCCACGGCAGACGATGCCTAGATCACACCTAGTGTTCCGCAGAACGCATAACGTGCACCGCCGTTTTATGCAGAACTCGCTTTCATGACCTGCACATGCGACACCGAGAGACGCTTTCCCGCTACTCTCGGTGTAGGTATGTGACATCACGGAGAGAGTAGGGAGCACACCTGGGATGCCCTCTTTCCGCAAAGCGGTGACGAATCGCACATCTGCCGATCTCCACGGCAGGCGTCGCATCGATCACACCTAGTGTTCCGCAGAACGCATCAATGTGCACCGCCGTTTAATGCAGAACCAACTCTCATGAACTGCGCATGCGATACCGGCAGACCCTTTCCCGCTCCTCTCGGTCAAGTTGTGTGAAATCACGGAGGGAGTAGGCAGCAAACCTTTGATGTCTCCTTTCCGCAAAAAGGTGACGGAGCGCACATCTGCCGATCTCCACAGCAGGCGACGCCTCGATTACACTTAATGTTCCGCAGAGCGCATCAAAGAGCACCGCCGTTTTATGCAGAACCCACTCTCCTGACCTGCGCATGCGATACCGGCAGACGCTTTCCCGCTCCTCTCGGTCAAGGTGTGTGATATCACAGTTGGAGTTGGCAGCACGCCTGGGATGCCTCCTTTCCGCAAAGTGGTGACGGAGCGCACATCTTGCGCTCTATACGACAGGCGTCGCATCGATCACACGTAGTGTTTCGCGGAACGCATCAAAGTGCACCGCCGTTTTATGCAGAACCCACTTTCAACCCACTTTCATGACCTTCGCATGCGATACCGGCAGACGCTTTCCCGCTCCTCTCGATCAAGGTGTGTGACATGACGGAGGGAGTAGGCAGAACACCTGAGATTCCTCCTTTCCGAAAAGCGGTGACGGAGCGCACATCTGCTGATATCCACGGCAGGCGTCACATCGATCACACCTATTGTTCCTCAGAACCCATCAAAGTGCACCGCCGTTTTATGCAGAACCCACTTTCCTGACTTGCGCATGTGATACCGGCAGACGCTTTCCCGCTCCTCTCGGTGAAGGTATGTGACATCACGGAGGGATTAGGGAGCATACCTGGGATGCCTCCTTTACGCAAAGCGGTGACAGAGCGCACATCTTCCGCTCTCCACGGCAGGCGACGCCTCAATCACACCTAGTGTTCCGCAGAGCGCATCAAAGAGCACCGCCGTTTTATGCAGAACCCACTCTCATGACCTGCGCATGCGATACCGGCAGACGCTTTCCCGCTCCTCTCGGTCAAGGTGTGTGACATCACGGAGGGAGTAGGCAGCACACCTGGGATGCCTCCTTTCCGCAAAGCGGTGACGGAGCGCACATCTTCCGGTCTCGACGGCAGACGACGCCTAGATAACACCTAGTGTTACGCAGAACGCACAAAGTGCACCGCCGTTGTATGCAGAACCCACTTTCCTGACTTGCGCATGTGATACCGGCAGACGCTTTCCCGCTCCTCTCGGTTAAGGTATGTGACATCACGGAGGGATTGGGCAGCACACCTGGGATGCCTGCTTCTGCTACGCGGTGACGGAGCGCACATCTGCTGATCTCCACGGCAGGCGTCGCATCGATCACACCTTGTGTTCCGCATAACGCATCAAAGTGCACCGCCGTTTTATGCAGAACCAACTTTCATGACTTGAGCATGTGATACCGGTAGATGCTTTCCCGCTCCTCTCGGTCAAGGTGTGTGACTTGACAGAGGGAGTAGGCAGAACACCTGGGATTCCTCCTTTCTGCAAAGCGGTGTCCGAGCGCACATCTGCGGCTCTCTACAGCAGGCGTCTCATCGATCATATTAGTGTTCCGCAGAACGCATCAAAGTGCATCGCCATTTTATGCAGAACCCACTTTCATGACCTGCGCTTGCGATACCGACAGACGCTTTCCCGCTCCTCTCGGTGAAGATGTGTGACATCATGGAGGGAGTACGGAGCACACCTGGGATGCCTCCTATCCGCAAAGCGGTGACGGAGCGCACATCTTGCGCTCTCCACAGCAGGCGATGCCTCGATCACACCTAGTGTTCTGCAGAGCGCGTAGAAGTGCACCGCCGTTTTATGAAGAACCCACTTTCATGAACTGCGCATGCTATACCGGCAGACGCTTTCCCGCTCCTCTCGGTCAAGGTGTGTGACATGACGGAGGGAGTAGGCAGCACACCTGGGATGCATCCTTTCGCAAACCGGTGACGGAGCGCACATCTTCCGCTCTCCACGGCAGGCAACACCTCGATCACACCTGCTGTTCTGCGGAACGCATCAAGGTGCACCGCCGTTTTATGCAGAACCCACTTTCAGCCCACTTTCATGACCTGCGCATGCGATACCGGCAGACGCTTTCCCGCTCCTATCGGTCAAGGTATGTGACATCACGGAGGGAGTAGGCAGCCCACCTAGGATGCCTCCTTCCGCAAAGCGGTGACGGAGCGCACATCTGCCAATCTCCACGCCAGGCGACGCCTAGATCGCACCTTGTGCTCCGCAGAACGCATCAAAGTGCATCGCCGTTTTATGCAGAACTCGCTTTCATGAACTGCGCATGAGATACCGAGAGACGCTTTCCCGCTGCTATCGGTGAAGGTATGTGACATCACGGAGTGAGTAGGAAGCACACCTGGGATGCCTCCTTTCCGCAAAGCGGTGACAGATCGCACATCTGCCGATATCCACGGCAGGCGACGCCTCGATCTCACCTAGTGTTCTGCAGAACGCACCAAAATGGACCGCTGTTTTTGCAGAACGCACTCTCATGACCTGCGCATGCGATACCGGCAGACGCTTTCCCGCTCCTCTCAGCCATGGTGAGTGACATCACGGAGGGAGTAGGCAGCACACCTAGAATGTTTCCTTTCCGCAAAGCGGCGACGGAGCGCACATCTGCTGATCTCCGCGGCAGGCGTCGCATCGATCACACCTAGTGTTGCGCAGAACGCATCAAAGTGCACCGCCGTTTTATGCAGAACCCACTCTCATGAACTGCGCATGCGATACCGGCAGACCCTTTCCCGCTCCTCTCGGTCAAGGTGTGTGACATCACGGAGGGAGTAGGCAGCAAACCTTTGATGTCTCCTTTCCGCAAAACGGTGACGCAGCGCACATTTGCCGATCTCTACAGTAGGCGACGCCTCGATCACACCTAGTGTTCCGCAGAACGCATAAAGTGCACCGCCGTTTTATGCAGAACCAACTTTCCTGACTTGCGCATGTGATACCGGCAGACGCTTTCCCGCTCCTCTCGGTTAAGGTATGTGACATCAGGGAGGGAGTAGGGAGCACACCTGGTATGCCTCCTTTCCGGAAAGCGGTGACGAAGCGCACATCTTGCGCTCTCCACGGTAGGCAGTGCCTCGATCACACCTAGTGTTCCGCAGAGTGCATCGAAGTGCAAAGCCATTTTATGCAGAAACCACTTTGATGAACTGCGCATGCGATACCGGCAGACACTTTCCTGCTCCTCTCGGTCAAGGTGTGTGACATCATGGAGGGAGTAGGCAGTAAACCTGGGATGCCTCCTTTCCGCAATGCGGTGACGGAGCGCACATCTGCCGATCTCCACGGCAGGCGACGCATAGATCACAAATAGTGTTCCACAGAGCGCATCGAAGTGCACCGCCGTTTTATGCAGAACTCGCGTTCATGACCTGCGCATGCGATACCGACAGACGCTTTCCCGCTCCTCTCGGTCAAGGTGTGTGACATCATGGAGGGAGTTGGCAGTAAACCTGGGTAGCCTCCTTTCCGCAAAGCGGTGACGGAGCGCACATCTGCCGATCTCCGCGGCAGGCGTCGCATCGATCAGCCTAGTGTTCCGCAGAATGCATCAAAGTGCTCCGCTGTTTTATGCAGAACCCATTTTCATGACCTGCGCATGCGATACCGGTAGACGCTTTCCCGCTCCTCTCGGTCAAGGTGTGTGACATCACGGAGGGAGTAGGCAGCAAACCTTTGACGTCTCCTTTCCGCAAAACGGTGACGGAGCGCACATCTTCCGCTCTCCACGGGAGGCGACGCCTCGATCACACCTAGTGTTCCGCGGAACGCACCAAAGTGCACCGCCGTTTTATGCAGAACCCACTCTCTTGACCGGCGCATGCGATACCGGCAGACGCTTTCCCGCTCCTCTCGGTCAAGGTGTGTCACATAATGAAGGGAGTAGGCAGCACACCTGGGATGCCTCCTTTCCGGCAAGCGGTGACGGAGCGCACAACTGCCGATCTCCACGGCAGGCAACGCCTAGATCACACCTAGTGTTCCGCAGAACGTATCAAAGTGCATCGCCGATTTACGCAGAACCCACTTTCATGACCTGCGCATGCAATACCGACAGACGCTTTCCCGTTCCTCTCGGTCAAGGTGTGTAACATCATGGAGGGAGTAGGCAGTAAACCTGGATAGCCTCCTTTCCGCAAAGCGGTGACGGTTCGCACATCTGCCGATCTCCACGGTAGGCGACGCCTCGATCTCACCTAGTGTTCCGCAGAACGCATCAAAGTGCATCGCCGTTTTATGCAGAACCCACTTTCATGATCTGCGCATGCGATACCGACAGACGCTTTCCCGCTCCTCAAGGCCAAGGTCTGTGACATCACGGTGGGAGTAGGGAGCACAATTGGGATGCCTCCTTTCGCAAAGCGGTGACGGAGCGCACATCTTCCGCTCTCCACGGCAGGCAACACCTCGATCACACCTGCTGTTCTGCGGAACGCATCAAAGTGCACCGCCGTTTTATGCAGAACCCACTTTCAGCCCAATTTCATGACCTGCGCATGCGATACCGGCTGACGCTTTCCCGCTCCTATCGGTCCAGGTGTGTGACATCATGGAAGAGTAGGCAGCGCACGTGGGATGGCTCCTTCTGCAAAGCGGTTATGGAGCGCACATCTGCTGATCTCCACGGCAGGCGTCGCATCGATCACACCTAGTGTTCCGCAGAACGCATCAATGTGCACCGCCGTTTTATGCAGAACCCACTCTCATGAACTGCGCATGCGATACCGGCAGACCCTTTCCCGCTCCTCTCGGTCAAGGTGTGTGATATCACAGAGGGAGTTGGCAGCACGCCTGGGATGCCTCCTTTCCGCAAAGTGGTGACGGAGCGCACACCTTTCGCTCTCCACGACAGGCGTCGCATCGATCACACGTTGTGTTTCGCGGAACGCATCAAAGTGCACCGCCGTTTTATGCAGAACCCACTCTCATGACCTGCGCATGCGATACTGGCAGACGCTTTCCCGCTCCTCTAGGTCAAGGTGTGTGACATCACGGACGGAGTGGGCAGCACTCCTGGGTTGCCTCCTTTCCGCAAAGCGGTGACTGAGCACACATCTTCCGCTGTCCAGGGCAGGTGACGCCTCGACCACACCTAGTGTTCCGCAGAACACATAAAAGTGCACCGCCGTTTTATGCAGAACCCACTTTCATGACTTGCGCATGCGATACCGCCAGACGCTTTCCCGCACCTCTCGGTCAAGGTGTGTCACATAATGGAGGGAGTAGGCAGCACACCTGGGATGCCTCCTTTCCGGCAAGTGGTGACGGAGCGCACATCTTCCGCATTCCACAGCAGGCGACGGCTAGATCAAACGTAGTGTTCCGCAGAACGCACAAAGTGGACCGCGTTTTATGCAGAACCCACTTTCATGACTTGCGCATGTGATACCGGCAGACGCTTTCCCGCTCCTCTCGGTCATGGTATGTGACATCACGGAGGGAGTCGGAAGCACACCTGGGATGCCTCCTTCCGCAAAGCGGTGACGGAGCGCACATCTGCCGATCTCCACGGCAGGCGACGCCTAGATCACACCTAGTGTTCCGCAGAACGCATCAAAGTGCATCGCCGTTTTATGCAGAACCCACTTTCATGACCTGCGCTTGCGATACCGACAGACGCTTTCCCGCTCCTCTCGGTGCAGGTATGTGACATCACGGAGGGAGTAGGGAGCACACCTGGGATGCCTCCTTTCCGCAAAGCGGTGACGGAGCGCACATCTTGCGCTCTCTACGGTAGGTGGCGCCTCGATCACACCTAGTGTTCCGCAGAACGCACCAAAGTGGACCGCCTTTTTATGCAGAACCCACTCTCATGACCTGCGCATGCGATAACGGCAGACGCGTTCCCGCTCCTTTATTTCAAGGTGTGTGACATCACGGAGGGAGTAGGCAGCACACCTGGGTTGCCTCCTTTCCGCAAAGCGGTAACGAAGCACACATCTTCCGCTCTCCAGGGCAGGCGACGCCTCGACCACACCTAGTGTTCCGCAGAACGCATCAAAGTGCACCGCCGTTTTATGCAGAACCCACTTTCATGACTTGCGCATGCGATACCGGCAGACGCTTTTCCGCTCCTCTCGGCCAAGGTATGTGACATCACGGAAGGAGTAGGCAACACACCTGGGATGCCTCCTTCCGCAAAGCGGTGACGGAGAGCACTTCTGCCGATCTCCATGGCAGGCGACGCATCGATCACACCTATTGGTCCGCAGAACGCATCAAAGTGCATCGCCGTTTTTTTCCGAACTCACTTTCATGACCTGCGCATGCGATACCGACAGACGCTTGCCCGCTCCTCTCGGTGAAGGTGTGTGACATCACGGAGGTAGCAGGGAGCACACCTGGGATGCCTCCTTTCTGCAAAGCGGTGACGGAGCGCACACCTTGCGCTCTCCATGGTAGGCAATGCCTCGATCACACCTAGTGTTCTGCTGAGCGCATAGAAGTGCACCGCCGTTTTATGAAGAACCCACTTTCATGAACTGCGCATGCTATACCGGCAGACGCTTTCCCGCTCCTCTCGGTCAAGGTCAGTGACATCAAGGTGCGAGTAGGGAGCACAATTGGGATGCCTCCTTTCGCAAAGCGGTGACGGAGCGCACATCTTCCGCTCTCCACGGCAGGCAACACCTCGATCACACCTGCTGTTCTGCGGAACGCATCAAAGTGCACCGCCGTTTTATGCAGAACCCATATTCAGCCCAATTTCATGACCTGTGCATGCGATACCGGCTGACGCTTTCCCGCTCCTATCGGTCCAGGTGTGTGACATCATGGAAGGAGTAGGCAGCGCACGTGGGATGGCTCCTTTGCGCAAAGCGGTGACGGAGCGCACATCTGGCGCTCTCCACGACAGGGGTCGCACAGATCACAACTAGTGTTCCGTAGAACGCATCAAATTGCACCGCCGTTTTATGCAGAACCCACTTTCATGACCTGCGCATGCGATACCGGCAGACGCTTTCCCGCTCCTTTCGGTCAAGGTGTGTGACATCACGGAGGGAGTAGGCAGCACACCTGGGATGCCTCCTTTCCACTAAGCGGTGACAGAGCGCACATCTTCCGCTCTCCACGGCAGGCGTCGCCTCGATCTCACCTAGTGTTCCGCAGAATACACCAAAGTGCACCGCCGTTTTATGCAGAACACACTTTCATGACCAGCGCATGCGATACCGGCAGACGCTTTCCCGCTACTCTCGGTCAAGGTGTGTGACATCAAGGAGGGAATACGCAGCGCACCTGGGATGCCTCCTTTCCTCAAAGAGGAGACGGAGCGCACATCTTCCGCTCTCCAATATAGGCGTCGCCTCGATCTCACCTAGTGTTCCGCAGAATACACCAAATTGCACCGCCGTTTTATGCAGAACCCACTTTCATGACTTGCGCATGCGATACCGCCAGACGCTTTCCCGCACCTCTCGGTCAAGGTGTGTCACATAATGGAGGGAGTAGGCAGCACACCTGGGATGCCTCCTTTCCGGCAAGTGGTGACGGAGCGCACATCTTCCGCATTCCACAGCAGGCGACGGCTAGATCAAACCTAGTGTTCCGCAGAACGCACAAAGTGCACCGCGTTTTATGCAGAACCAACTTTCATGACTTGCGCATGTGATACCGGCAGACGCTTTCCCGCTCCTCTCGGTCATGGTATGTGACATCACGGAGGGAGTCGGAAGCACACCTGGGATGCCTCCTTCCGCAAAGCGGTGACGGAGCGCACATCTGCCGATCTCCACGGCAGGCGACGCCTAGATCACACCTAGTGTTCCGCAGAACGCATCAAAGTGCATCGCCGTTTTATGCAGAACCCACTTTCATGACCTGCGCTTGCGATACCGACAGACGCTTTCCCGCTCCTCTCGGTGAAGGTATGTGACATCACGGAGGGAGTAGGGAGCACACCTGGGATGCCTCCTTTCCGCAAAGCGGTGACGGAGCGCACATCTTGCGCTCTCTACGGTAGGTGGTGCCTCGATCACACCTAGTGTTCCGCAGAACGCACCAAAGTGGACCGCCGTTTTATGCAGAACCCACTCTCATGACCTGCGCATGCGATAACGGCAGACGCTTTCCCGCTCCTTTATTTCAAGGTGTGTGACATCACGGAGGGAAGAGAGACACATGGAACACGGAACACACTGCTGACTAACAACTTTAATGAAAAGGCGCGGAACACGCGGAAATATATACATGAGCGTAAGCACCCCGTCAATTGCACTCTCAACCAAAGAAAAAACGTTCCTCCATGATGTTTGCCCTGTCCCATGAACCGGCCAAATTATACGCCCGTCCTGTTCGGCACCGTGTTTGTGCTTTTTGTTTTTTATCTCCCACATCATGTTTTACGTTTCTAGCCCTGTTTTAGTCGTGTCACTGTTGGCATTTTGGTTTAAATTCAACTTCAGGCTTTTAGCTCTGTTTTAGCCGTGTTAGTGTTGGCTTTTTTGTTTTTTGTTGTTTTTTTCAACTCTCGTCTCACCTGTAGGCGAAGGAGCTTTCATGATTTCGCAGCCTCATGTCCATCTTCATGTTAAACTTCTAGCTTTGTTTTGGCGTGAATTCTTGCGGGTTTTTCATTCATATATTCTTTCAGTTGTTTCGTGTTTTGTTTTTATGACGCGGCTTTTGCTCTTTCACTGTCTTTGTTGTGGCCTAGATCTTATCCTGTGAGTACTCTGAGAACTGATTCTCGATCATGCTTTGGTTCTCATCACGTGCGCACAGTTTTGCAACGCGGCCTAAGATTGTGGGGGGCTCAGTGATTTCGCTTTCCCGGTAACGGCTGTTTCGTCTTTTGTTCTAAGGATTTGTTACATTTGCTTTTGGTGCAGCCTTCTTTCGCCATGCCCTTTGCCTTCTCTCCATCCTTCTCTCCACCTTTACCACTGTATATATTTCCGCGTGTTCCGCGCCTTTTCATTAAAGTTGTTAGTCAGCAGTGTGTTCCGTGTTCCATGTGTCTCTCTTCGTTTGTGTCCCAAAGTTCATGCTGGCCCAAATCATGGATTCATACCAACTGGCCCAGAAAAATGCCATTTTGCAGTATCACGGAGGGAGTAGGCAGCACACCTGGGTTGCCTCCTTTCCGCAAAGCGGTAACGAAGCACACATCTTCCGCTCTCCAGGGCAGGCGACGCCTCGACCACACTTAGTGTTCCGCAGAACGCATCAAAGTGCACCGCCGTTTTATGCAGAACCCACTTTCATGACTTGCGCATGCGATACCGGCAGACGCTTTTCCGCTCCTCTCGGCCAAGGTATGTGACATCACGGAAGGAGTAGGCAACACACCTGGGATGCCTCCTTTCTGCAAAGCGGTGACGGAGCGCACATCTTGCGCTCTCCATGGTAGGCAATGCCTCGATCACACCTAGTGTTCTGCAGAGCGCATAGAAGTGCACCGCCGTTTTATGAAGAACCCACTTTCATGAACTGCGCATGCTATACCGGCAGACGCTTTCCCGCTCCTCTCGGTCAAGGTCTGTGACATCAAGGTGCGAGTAGGGAGCACAATTGGGATGCCTCCTTTCGCAAAGCGGTGACGGAGCGCACATCTTCCGCTCTCCACGGCAGGCAACACCTCGATCACACCTGCTGTTCTGCGGAACGCATCAAAGTGCAACGCCGTTTTATGAAGAACCCACTTTCAGCCCAATTTCATGACCTGCGCATGCGATACCGGCTGACGCTTTCCCGCTCCTATCGGTCCAGGTGTGTGACATCATGGAATGAGTAGGCAGCGCACGTGGGATGGCTCCTTTGCGCAAAGCGGTGACGGAGCGCACATCTGGCGCTCTCCACGACAGGGGTCGCACAGATCACAACTAGTGTTCCGTAGAACGCATCAAATTGCACCGCCGTTTTATGCAGAACCCACTTTCATGACCTGCGCATGCGATACCGGCAGACGCTTTCCCGCTCCTTTCGGTCAAGGTGTGTGACATCACGGAGGGAGTAGGCAGCACACCTGGGATGCCTCCTTTCCGCTAAGCGGTGACAGAGCGCACATCTTCCGCTCTCCACGGCAGGCGTCGCCTCGATCTCACCTAGTGTTCCGCAGAATACACCAAAGTGCACCGCCGTTTTATGCAGAACACACTTTCATGACCAGCGCATGCGATACCGGCAGACGCTTTCCCGCTACTCTCGGTCAAGGTGTGTGACATCAAGGAGGGAATAGGCAGCGCACCTGGGATGCCTCCTTTCCTCAAAGAGGAGACGGAGCGCACATCTTCCGCTCTCCACTATAGGCGTCGCATTGGTCACACCTAGTGTTCAGCGGAACGCATTAATGTGCGCCGACGTTTTATGCAGAACCCACTTTCATGACCTTCGCATGCGATTCGGGCAAATGCTTTCCCGCACCTCTCGGGCAAGGTGTGTGACATCACGGAAGAAGTAGGCAGCACACCAGAGATGCATCCTTTCCGCAAAGCGGTGACGGAGCCCACATCTTCCGCTCTCCACGGCAGGCGTCTCATCGATCATATTAGTGTTACGCAGAGCGCATCAAAGAGCACCGCCGTATTATGCAGAACCCACTCTCATGACCTGCGCATGCGATATCGGCAGACGCTTTCCCGCTCCTCTCGGTCAAGGTGTGTGACATCACGGAGGGAGTAGGCAGCACAACTGGGATGCCTCCTTTCCGCAAAGCGGTGACGGAGCGCACATCTTGCGCTCTCCACGGCAGACGACGTCTAGATCACACCTAGTGTTCCACAGAACGCATAAAGTGCACCGCCGTTTTATGCAGAACCCAATTTCATGACTTGCGCATGTGATACCTTCAGACGCTTTCCCGCTCCTCTCGGCCAAGGTATGTGACATCACGGAAGGAGTAGGCAACACACCTGGGATGCCTCCTTTCTGCAAAGCGGTGACGGAGCGCACATCTTGCGCTCTCCATGGTAGGCAATGCCTCGATCACACCTAGTGTTCTGCAGAGCGCATAGAAGTGCACCGCCGTTTTATGAAGAACCCACTTTCATGAACTGCGCATGCTATACCGGCAGACGCTTTCCCGCTCCTCTCGGTCAAGGTCTGTGACATCAAGGTGCGAGTAGGGAGCACAATTGGGATGCCTCCTTTCGCAAAGCGGTGACGGAGCGCACATCTTCCGCTCTCCACGGCAGGCAACACCTCGATCACACCTGCTGTTCTGCGGAACGCATCAAAGTGCAACGCCGTTTTATGCAGAACCCACTTTCAGCCCAATTTCATGACCTGCGCATGCGATACCGGCTGACGCTTTCTCGCTCCTATCGGTCCAGGTGTGTGACATCATGGAATGAGTAGGCAGCGCACGTGGGATGGCTCCTTTGCGCAAAGCGGTGACGGAGCGCACATCTGGCGCTCTCCACGACAGGGGTCGCACAGATCACAACTAGTGTTCCGTAGAACGCATCAAATTGCACCGCCGTTTTATGCAGAACCCACTTTCATGACCTGCGCATGCGATACCGGCAGACGCTTTCCCGCTCCTTTCGGTCAAGGTGTGTGACATCACGGAGGGAGTAGGCAGCACACCTGGGATGCCTCCTTTCCGCTAAGCGGTGACAGAGCGCACATCTTCCGCTCTCCACGGCAGGCGTCGCCTCGATCTCACCTAGTGTTCCGCAGAATACACCAAAGTGCACCGCCGTTTTATGCAGAACACACTTTCATGACCAGCGCATGCGATACCGGCAGACGCTTTCCCGCTACTCTCGGTCAAGGTGTGTGACATCAAGGAGGGAATAGGCAGCGCACCTGGGATGCCTCCTTTCCTCAAAGAGGAGACGGAGCGCACATCTTCCGCTCTCCACTATAGGCGTCGCATTGGTCACACCTAGTGTTCAGCGGAACGCATTAATGTGCGCCGACGTTTTATGCAGAACCCACTTTCATGACCTTCGCATGCGATTCGGGCAAATGCTTTCCCGCACCTCTCGGGCAAGGTGTGTGACATCACGGAAGAAGTAGGCAGCACACCAGAGATGCATCCTTTCCGCAAAGCGGTGACGGAGCCCACATCTTCCGCTCTCCACGGCAGGCGTCTCATCGATCATATTAGTGTTACGCAGAGCGCATCAAAGAGCACCGCCGTATTATGCAGAACCCACTCTCATGACCTGCGCATGCGATATCGGCAGACGCTTTCCCGCTCCTCTCGGTCAAGGTGTGTGACATCACGGAGGGAGTAGGCAGCACAACTGGGATGCCTCCTTTCCGCAAAGCGGTGACGGAGCGCACATCTTGCGCTCTCCACGGCAGACGACGTCTAGATCACACCTAGTGTTCCACAGAACGCATAAAGTGCACCGCCGTTTTATGCAGAACCCAATTTCATGACTTGCGCATGTGATACCTTCAGACGCTTTCCCGCTCCTCTCGGCCAAGGTATGTGACATCACGGAAGGAGTAGGCAACACACCTGGGATGCCTCCTTTCTGCAAAGCGGTGACGGAGCGCACATCTTGCGCTCTCCATGGTAGGCAATGCCTCGATCACACCTAGTGTTCTGCAGAGCGCATAGAAGTGCACCGCCGTTTTATGAAGAACCCACTTTCATGAACTGCGCATGCTATACCGGCAGACGCTTTCCCGCTCCTCTCGGTCAAGGTCTGTGACATCAAGGTGCGAGTAGGGAGCACAATTGGGATGCCTCCTTTCGCAAAGCGGTGACGGAGCGCACATCTTCCGCTCTCCACGGCAGGCAACACCTCGATCACACCTGCTGTTCTGCGGAACGCATCAAAGTGCAACGCCGTTTTATGCAGAACCCACTTTCAGCCCAATTTCATGACCTGCGCATGCGATACCGGCTGACGCTTTCTCGCTCCTATCGGTCCAGGTGTGTGACATCATGGAATGAGTAGGCAGCGCACGTGGGATGGCTCCTTTGCGCAAAGCGGTGACGGAGCGCACATCTGGCGCTCTCCACGACAGGGGTCGCACAGATCACAACTAGTGTTCCGTAGAACGCATCAAATTGCACCGCCGTTTTATGCAGAACCCACTTTCATGACCTGCGCATGCGATACCGGCAGACGCTTTCCCGCTCCTTTCGGTCAAGGTTTGTGACATCACGGAGGGAGTAGGCAGCACACCTGGGATGCCTCCTTTCCGCTAAGCGGTGACAGAGCGCACATCTTCCGCTCTCCACGGCAGGCGTCGCCTCGATCTCACCTAGTGTTCCGCAGAATACACCAAAGTGCACCGCCGTTTTATGCAGAACACACTTTCATGACCAGCGCATGCGATACCGGCAGACGCTTTCCCGCTACTCTCGGTCAAGGTGTGTGACATCAAGGAGGGAATAGGCAGCGCACCTGGGATGCCTCCTTTCCTCAAAGAGGAGACGGAGCGCACATCTTCCGCTCTCCACTATAGGCGTCGCATTGGTCACACCTAGTGTTCAGCGGAACGCATTAATGTGCGCCGACGTTTTATGCAGAACCCACTTTCATGACCTTCGCATGCGATTCGGGCAAATGCTTTCCCGCACCTCTCGGGCAAGGTGTGTGACATCACGGAAGAAGTAGGCAGCACACCAGAGATGCCTCCTTTCCGCAAAGCGGTGACGGAGCCCACATCTTCCGCTCTCCACGGTAGGCGTCTCATCGATCATATTAGTGTTACGCAGAGCGCATCAAAGAGCACCGCCGTATTATGCAGAACCCACTCTCATGACCTGCGCATGCGATATCGGCAGACGCTTTCCCGCTCCTCTCGGTCAAGGTGTGTGACATCACGGAGGGAGTAGGCAGCACAACTGGGATGCCTCCTTTCCGCAAAGCGGTGACGGAGCGCACATCTTGCGCTCTCCACGGCAGACGACGTCTAGATCACACCTAGTGTTCCACAGAACGCATAAAGTGCACCGCCGTTTTATGCAGAACCCAATTTCATGACTTGCGCATGTGATACCTTCAGACGCTTTCCCGCTCCTCTCGGGCAAGGTATGTGACATCACGGAGGGAGTAGGCAGCACACCTAGGATGCCTCCTTCTGCAAAGCGGTTATGGAGCGCACATCTGCTGATCTCCACGGCAGGCGTCGCATCGATCACACCTAGTGTTCCGCAGAACGCATCAATGTGCACCGCCGTTTTATGAAGAACCCACTTTCATGAACTGCGCATGCTATACCGGCAGACGCTTTCCCGCTCCTTTCGGTCAAGGTGTGTGACATGACGGAGGGAGGAGGCAGAACACCTAGGATTCCTCCTTTCCGAAAAGCGGTGACGGAGCGCACATCTGCTGATCTCCACGACAGGCGTCGCATCGATCACACCTAGTGTTCCGCAGAGCGCATCAAAGTGCACCGCCGTTTTATGCAGAACCCACTTTCATGACCTCCACATGCGATACCGGCAGACGTTTTCCAGCTCCTCTCGGTGAAGGTGTGTGACATCACGGAGGGAGTAGGCAGCACAAATCGGTTGCCTCCTTTCCGCACAGTTGTGACGGAGCGCACATCTTCCGCTCTCCACCGCCGGCGTCGCCTCGATCTCACCTAGTGTTCCGCAGAATACACCAAAGTGCACCGCCGTTTTATGCAGAACCCACTTTCATGACCAGCGCATGCGATACCGGCAGACGCTTTCCCGCTACTCTCGGTCAAGGTGTACGACATCAAGGAGGGAATAGGCAGCGCACCTGGGATGCCTCCTTTCCTCAAAGTGGTGACGGAGCGCACATCTTCCGCTCTCCACTACAGCGTTGCATCGGTCACACCTAGTGTTCAGCGGAACGCATCAAAGTGCGCCGACGTTTTACGCAGAAACCACTTTCATGACCTTCGCATGCGATTCGGGCACATGCGTTCCCGCACCTCTCGGGCAAGGTGTGTGACGTCCCGGAGGGAGTAGGCAGCACCCCTGGGATGCCTCCTTTCCGCAAAGCGGTGACGGAGCGCACATCTTCCGCTCTCCACGGCAGACGATGCCTAGATCACACCTAGTGTTCCGCAGAACGCATAACGTGCACCGCCGTTTTATGCAGAACTCGCTTTCATGACCTGCACATGCGACACCGAGAGACGCTTTCCCGCTACTCTCGGTGTAGGTATGTGACATCACGGAGGGAGTAGGGAGCACACCTGGGATGCCCTCTTTCCGCAAAGCGGTGACGAATCGCACATCTGCCGATCTCCACGGCAGGCGTCGCATCGATCACACCTAGTGTTCCGCAGAACGCATCAATGTGCACCGCCGTTTAATGCAGAACCAACTCTCATGAACTGCGCATGCGATACCGGCAGACCCTTTCCCGCTCCTCTCGGTCAAGTTGTGTGAAATCACGGAGGGAGTAGGCAGCAAACCTTTGATGTCTCCTTTCCGCAAAAAGGTGACGGAGCGCACATCTGCCGATCTCCACAGCAGGCGACGCCTCGATTACACTTAATGTTCCGCAGAGCGCATCAAAGAGCACCGCCGTTTTATGCAGAACCCACTCTCCTGACCTGCGCATGCGATACCGGCAGACGCTTTCCCGCTCCTCTCGGTCAAGGTGTGTGATATCACAGTTGGAGTTGGCAGCACGCCTGGGATGCCTCCTTTCCGCAAAGTGGTGACGGAGCGCACATCTTCCGCTCTCTACGACAGGCGTCGCATCGATCACACGTAGTGTTTCGCGGAACGCATCAAAGTGCACCGCCGTTTTATGCAGAACCCACTTTCAACCCACTTTCATGACCTTCGCATGCGATACCGGCAGACGCTTTCCCGCTCCTCTCGATCAAGGTGTGTGACATGACGGAGGGAGTAGGCAGAACACCTGAGATTCCTCCTTTCCGAAAAGCGGTGACGGAGCGCACATCTGCTGATATCCACGGCAGGCGTCACATCGATCACACCTATTGTTCCTCAGAACCCATCAAAGTGCACCGCCGTTTTATGCAGAACCCACTTTCATGACTTGCGCATGTGATACCGGCAGACGCTTTCCCGCTCCTCTCGGTCAAGGTGTGTGACATCACGGTGGGAGTAGGCAGCACACCTGGGATGCCTTCTTTCCGCAATGCGGTGACGGAGCGCACATCTTCCGCTCTCCACGGCAGACGACGCCTATAACACTTAGTGTTCCGCAGAACGCATAAAGTGCACCGCCGTTTTATGCAGAACCCACTTTCCTGACTTGCGCATGTGATACCGGCAGACGCTTTCCCGCTCCTCTCGGTGAAGGTATGTGACATCACGGAGGGATTAGGGAGCATACCTGGGATGCCTCCTTTACGCAAAGCGGTGACAGAGCGCACATCTTCCGCTATCCACGGCAGGCGACGCCTCAATCACACCTAGTGTTCCGCAGAGCGCATCAAAGTGCACCGCCGTTTTATGCAGAACCCACTCTCATGACCTTCGCATGCGATTCGGACACATGCTTTCCCGCACCTCTCGGGCAAGGTGTGTGACGTCCCGGAGGGAGTAGGCAGCACACCTGGGATGCCTCCTTTCCGCAAAGCGGTGACGGAGCGCACGTCTTCCGCTCTCCACGGCAGACGATGCCTAGATCACACCTAGTGTTCCGCAGAACGCATAAAGTGCACCGCCGTTTTAAGCAGAACCCTCTTTCATGACTTGCGCATGCGATACCGTCAGACGCTTTTCCGCTCCTCTCGGTCAAGTTATGTGACATCACGGAGGGAGTAGGCAGCACACCTGGGATGCCTCCTTCCGCAAAGCGGTGACGGAGCGCACATCTGCCGATCTCAACGGCAGGCGACGCCTAGATGACACCTAGTGTTCCGCAGAACGCATCAAAGTGCATCGCCGTTTTATGCAGAACTCGCTTTCATGACCTGCGCATGCGATACCGAGAGACGCTTTCCCACTGCTCACGGTGAAGGTATGTGACATCACGGAGGGAGTAGGGAGCACACCTGGGATGCCCCCTTTCCGCAAAGCGGTGACGGATCGCACATCTGCCGATCTCCACGTCAGGCGTCGCATAGATCACACCTAGTGTTCCGCAGAACGCATCAAAGTGCACTGCCGTTTTATGCAGAACCCATTCTCATGAACTGCGTATGCGATACCGGCAGACCCTTTCTCGCTCCTCTCATTCAAGGTGTGTGACATCACGGAGGGAGTAGGCAGCAAACCTTTGATGTCTCCTTTCCGCAAAACGGTGACGGAGCGCACATCTGCCGATCTCCACAGCAGGCGACGCCTCGATCACACCTAGTGGTCCACAGAGCGCATCAAAGAGCACCGCCGTTTTATGCAGAACCCACTCTCATGACCTGCGCATGCGATACCGGCAGACGCTTTTCCGCTCCTCTCGGTCAAGGTGTGTGACATCACAGAGGGAGTAGGCAGCAGGCCTGGGATGCCTCATTCCGCCAAGCGTTGACGGAGCGCACATCTGCCGATCTCAATGGCAGGCGACGCCTAGATCACACCTAGTGTTCCGCAGAACGCATCAAAGTGCATCGCCGTTTTATGCAGAACCCACTTCCAGGACCTGCGCATGCGATACCAAGAGACGCTTTCCCGCTCCTCTCGGTGAAGGTATGTGACATCACGGAGGGAGTAGGGAGCACACCTGGGATGCCTCCTTTCCGCAAAGCGGTGACGGAGCGCACATCTTGCGCTCTCCACGGTAGGCGGTGCCTCGATCACACCTAGTGTTCCGCAGAGCGCATCGAACGGCACCGCCGTTTTATGCAGAACCCACTCTCATGACCTGCGCATGCGATACCGGCAGACGTTTTCCCGGTCTTCTCGGTCAAGGCATGTGACATCACGGAGGGAGTAGGCAGCTTACCTGGGATGCCTCCTTCCGCTAAGCGGTGATGGAGCGCACATCCTGCGCTCTCCACGGTAGGTGGTGCCTCGATCACATCTATTTTTCCACAGAGCGCATCGAAGTGCCCCGCCGTTTTATGCAGAACCCACTCTCATGACCTGCGCATGCGATACCGGCAGACGTTTTCCCGCTCCTCTCGGTCAAGGTGTGTGACATCACGGAGGGAGTAGGCAGCACACCTGGGATGCCTTCTTTCCGCAAAGCGGTGACGGAGCGCACATCTTCCGCTCTCCACGGCAGACGACGGCTAGATCACACCTAGTGTTCCGCAGAACGCATAAATTGCACCGCCGTTTTATAATAATAATAATATTATTTGGTTTTTGGGGGGAAAAAATGGCGCAGTATCTGTCTCATATATCGTTGGACACCAGAACCGCGCCGTAAGTGAAGGGTAAAGGAGGGATGAAAGAAGAAAGGAAGAGAGAGATGCCGTAGTGGAGGGCTCCGGAATAATTTCGACCACCTGGGGATCTTTAACGTGCACTGACATCGCACAGCACACGGGCGCCTTAGCGTTTTTCCTGCATAAAAACGCAGCCGCCGTGGTCGGGTTCGAACCCGGGAACTCCGGATCAGTAGTCGAGCGCCCGTAACCACTGAGCCACCGCGGCGGGGCAATTTTTATGCAGAACCCACTTTCAAACCAATTTCATGACCTGCGCATGCGATACCGGCAGACGCTTTCTCGCTCCTCTCGCTCAAGGTGTGTGACTTGAGGGAGTAGGCAGAACACCTGGGATTCCTCCTTTCTGCAAAGCGGTGTCCGAGCGCACATCTGCGGCTCTCCACAGCAGGCGTCTCATCGATCATATTAGTGTTCCGCAGAGCGCATTAACGTGCACTGGCGTTTTATGCAGAACCCACTTTCATGACCTGCGCATGCGATACCGGCAGACACTTTCCCGCACCTATCGGTCAAGGTGTGTGACATCACGGTGGGTGTAGGCAGCACACCTGGGATGCCTCCTTTCCGCAAAGCAGTGATGGAGCGCACATCTTCCGCTCTCCACGGGAGGCGACGCCTCGATCACACCTAGTGTTCCGCGGAACGCACCAAAGTGCACCGCCGTTTTATGCAGAACCCACTCTCTTGACCGGCGCATGCGATACCGGCAGACGCTTTCCCGCTCCTCTCGGTCAAGGTGTGTCACATAATGAAGGGAGTAGGCAGCACACCTGGGATGCCTCCTTTCCGGCAAGCGGTGACGGAGCGCACAACTGCCGATCTCCACGGCAGGCAACGCCTAGATCACACCTAGTGTTCCGCAGAACGCATCAAAGTGCATCGCCGATTTACGCAGAACCCACTTTCATGACCTGCGCATGCGATACCGACAGACGCTTTCCCGTTCCTCTCGGTCAAGGTGTGTAACATCATGGAGGGAGTAGGCAGTAAACCTGGATAGCCTCCTTTCCGCAAAGCGGTGACGGTTCGCACATCTGCCGATCTCCACGGTAGGCGACGCCTCGATCTCACCTAGTGTTCCGCAGAACGCATCAAAGTGCATCGCCGTTTTATGCAGAACCCACTTTCATGATCTGCGCATGCGATACCGACAGACGCTTTCCCGCTCCTCAAGGCCAAGGTCTGTGACATCACGGTGGGAGTAGGGAGCACAATTGGGATGCCACCTTTCGCAAAGCGGTGACGGAGCGCACATCTTCCGCTCTCCACGGCAGGCAACACCTCGATCACACCTGCTGTTCTGCGGAACGCATCAAAGTGCACCGCCGTTTTATGCAGAACCCACTTTCAGCCCAATTTCATGACCTGCGCATGCGATACCGGCTGACGCTTTCCCGCTCCTATCGGTCCAGGTGTGTGACATCATGGAAGAGTAGGCAGCGCACGTGGGATGGCTCCTTTGCGCAAAGTGGTGACGGAGCGCACATCTGGCGCTCTCCACGACAGGCGTCGCCTCGATATCACCTAGTGTTCCACAGAATACACCAAAGTGCGCCGACGTTATATGCAGAACCCACTTTCATGACCTTCGCATGCGATTAGGGCACTTGCTTTCCCGCACCTCTCGGGCAAGGTGTGTGACGTCACGGAGGAAGTAGGCAGCACACCAGAGATGCCTCCTTTCCGCAAAGCGGTGACGGAGCCCACATCTTCCGCTCTCCACGACAGGCGTCTCATCGATCATATTAGTGTTCCGCAGAGCGCATCAAAGAGCACCGCCGTATTATGCAGAACCCACTCTCATGACCTGCGCATGCGATACCTTCAGACGCTTTCCCGCTCCTCTCGGGCAAGGTATGTGACATCACGGAGGGAGTAGGCAGCACACCTAGGATGCCTCCTTCTGCAAAGCGGTTATGGAGCGCACATCTGCTGATCTCCACGGCAGGCGTCGCATCGATCACACCTAGTGTTCCGCAGAACGCATCAATGTGCACCGCCGTTTTATGCAGAACCCACTCTCATGAACTGCGCATGCGATACCGGCAGACCCTTTCCCGCTCCTCTCGGTCAAGGTGTGTGATATCACAGAGGGAGTTGGCAGCACGCCTGGGATGCCTCCTTTCCGCAAAGTGGTGACGGAGCGCACACCTTTCGCTCTCCACGACAGGCGTCGCATCGATCACACGTTGTGTTTCGCGGAACGCATCAAAGTGCACCGCCGTTTTATGCAGAACCCACTCTCATGACCTGCGCATGCGATACTGGCAGACGCTTTCCCGCTCCTCTAGGTCAAGGTGTGTGACATCACGGACGGAGTGGGCAGCACTCCTGGGTTGCCTCCTTTCCGCAAAGCGGTGACTGAGCACACATCTTCCGCTGTCCAGGGCAGGTGACGCCTCGACCACACCTAGTGTTCCGCAGAACACATAAAAGTGCACCGCCGTTTTATGCAGAACCCACTTTCATGACTTGCGCATGCGATACCGCCAGACGCTTTCCCGCACCTCTGGGTCAAGGTGTGTCACATAATGGAGGGAGTAGGCAGCACACCTGGGATGCCTCCTTTCCGGCAAGTGGTGACGGAGCGCACATCTTCCGCATTCCACAGCAGGCGACGGCTAGATCAAACGTAGTGTTCCGCAGAACGCACAAAGTGGACCGCGTTTTATGCAGAACCCACTTTCATGACTTGCGCATGTGATACCGGCAGACGCTTTCCCGCTCCTCTCGGTCATGGTATGTGCCATCACGGAGGGAGTCGGAAGCACACCTGGGATGCCTCCTTCCGCAAAGCGGTGACGGAGCGCACATCTGCCGATCTCCACGGCAGGCGACGCCTAGATCACACCTAGTGTTCCGCAGAACGCATCAAAGTGCATCGCCGTTTTATGCAGAACCCACTTTCATGACCTGCGCTTGCGATACCGACAGACGCTTTCCCGCTCCTCTCGGTGCAGGTATGTGACATCACGGAGGGAGTAGGGAGCACACCTGGGATGCCTCCTTTCCGCAAAGCGGTGACGGAGCGCACATCTTGCGCTCTCTACGGTAGGTGGTGCCTCGATCACACCTAGTGTTCCGCAGAACGCACCAAAGTGGACCGCCTTTTTATGCAGAACCCACTCTCATGACCTGCGCATGCGATAACGGCAGACGCGTTCCCGCTCCTTTATTTCAAGGTGTGTGACATCACGGAGGGAGTAGGCAGCACACCTGGGTTGCCTCCTTTCCGCAAAGCGGTAACGAAGCACACATCTTCCGCTCTCCAGGGCAGGCGACGCCTCGACCACACCTAGTGTTCCGCAGAACGCATCAAAGTGCACCGCCGTTTTATGCAGAACCCACTTTCATGACTTGCGCATGCGATACCGGCAGACGCTTTTCCGCTCCTCTCGGCCAAGGTATGTGACATCACGGAAGGAGTAGGCAACACACCTGGGATGCCTCCTTCCGCAAAGCGGTGACGGAGAGCACTTCTGCCGATCTCCATGGCAGGCGACGCATCGATCACACCTATTGGTCCGCAGAACGCATCAAAGTGCATCGCCGTTTTTTTCCGAACTCACTTTCATGACCTGCGCATGCGATACCGACAGACGCTTGCCCGCTCCTCTCGGTGAAGGTGTGTGACATCACGGAGGTAGCAGGGAGCACACCTGGGATGCCTCCTTTCTGCAAAGCGGTGACGGAGCGCACACCTTGCGCTCTCCATGGTAGGCAATGCCTCGATCACACCTAGTGTTCTGCTGAGCGCATAGAAGTGCACCGCCGTTTTATGAAGAACCCACTTTCATGAACTGCGCATGCTATACCGGCAGACGCTTCCCCGCTCCTCTCGGTCAAGGTCTGTGACATCAAGGTGCGAGTAGGGAGCACAATTGGGATGCCTCCTTTCGCAAAGCGGTGACGGAGCGCACATCTTCCGCTCTCCACGGCAGGCAACACCTCGATCACACCTGCTGTTCTGCGGAACGCATCAAAGTGCACCGCCGTTTTATGCAGAACCCACTTTCAGCCCAATTTCATGACCTGCGCATGCGATACCGGCTGACGCTTTCCCGCTCCTATCGGTCCAGGTGTGTGACATCATGGAAGGAGTAGGCAGCGCACGTGGGATGGCTCCTTTGCGCAAAGCGGTGACGGAGCGCACATCTGGCGCTCTCCACGACAGGCGTCGCCTCGATCTCACCTAGTGTTCCGCAGAATACACCAAAGTGCACCGCCGTTTTATGCAGAACACACTTTCATGACCAGCGCATGCGATACCGGCAGACGCTTTCCCGCTCCTTTCGGTCAAGGTGTGTGACATCACGGAGGGAGTAGGCAGCACACCTGGGATGCCTCCTTTCCACTAAGCGGTGACAGAGCGCACATCTTCCGCTCTCCACGGCAGGCGTCGCCTCGATCTCACCTAGTGTTCCGCAGAATACACCAAAGTGCACCGCCGTTTTATGCAGAACACACTTTCATGACCAGCGCATGCGATACCGGCAGACGCTTTCCCGCTACTCTCGGTCAAGGTGTGTGACATCAAGGAGGGAATACGCAGCGCACCTGGGATGCCTCCTTTCCTCAAAGAGGAGACGGAGCGCACATCTTCCGCTCTCCAATATAGGCGTCGCATCGATCACACCTAGTGTTCCGCAGAACGCATCAATGTGCACCGCCGTTTTATGCAGAACCCACTCTCATGAACTGCGCATGCGATACCGGCAGACGCTTTCCCGCTCCTCTCGGTCAAGTTGTGTGAAATCACGGAGGGAGTAGGCAGCAACCTTTGATGTCTCCTTTCCGCAAAATGGTGACGGAGCGCACATCTGCCGATCTCCACAGCAGGCGACGCCTCGATCACACTTAGTGTTCCGCAGAGCGCATCAAAGAGCACCGCCGTTTTATGCAGAACCCACTCTCCTGACCTGCGCATGCGATACCGGCAGACGCTTTCCCGCTCCTCTCGGTCAAGGTGTGTGACATCACGGAGGGAGTGGGCAGCACTCCTGGGTTGCCTCCTTTCCGCAAAGCGGTGACTGAGCACACATCTTCCGCTGTCCAGGGCAGGTGACGCCTCGACCACACCTAGTGTTCCGCAGAACACATCAAAGTGCACCGCCGTTTTATGCAGAACCCACTTTCATGACTTGCGCATGCGATACCGCCAGACGCTTTCCCGCACCTCTCGGTCAAGGTGTGTCACATAATGGAGGGAGTAGGCAGCACACCTGGGATGCCTCCTTTCCGGCAAGTGGTGACGGAGCGCACATCTTCCGCATTCCACAGCAGGCGACGGCTAGATCAAACCTAGTGTTCCGCAGAACGCACAAAGTGCACCGCGTTTTATGCAGAACCCACTTTCATGACTTGCGCATGTGATACCGGCAGACGCTTTCCCGCTCCTCTCGGTCATGGTATGTGACATCACGGAGGGAGTCGGAAGCACACCTGGGATGCCTCCTTCCGCAAAGCGGTGACGGAGCGCACATCTGCCGATCTCCACGGCAGGCGACGCCTAGATCACACCTAGTGTTCCGCAGAACGCATCAAAGTGCATCGCCGTTTTATGCAGAACCCACTTTCATGACCTGCGCTTGCGATACCGACAGACGCTTTCCCGCTCCTCTCGGTGAAGGTATGTGACATCACGGAGGGAGTAGGGAGCACACCTGGGATGCCTCCTTTCCGCAAAGCGGTGACGGAGCGCACATCTTGCGCTCTCTACGGTAGGTGGTGCCTCGATCACACCTAGTGTTCCGCAGAACGCACCAAAGTGGACCGCTGTTTTATGCAGAACCCACTCTCATGACCTGCGCATGCGATAACGGCAGACGCTTTCCCGCTCCTTTATTTCAAGGTGTGTGACATCACGGAGGGAAGAGAGACACATGGAACACGGAACACACTGCTGACTAACAACTTTAATGAAAAGGCGCGGAACACGCGGAAATATATACATGAGCGTAAGCACCCCGTCAATTGCACTCTCAACCAAAGAAAAAACGTTCCTCCATGATGTTTGCCCTGTCCCATGAACCGGCCAAATTATACGCCCGTCCTGTTCGGCACCGTGTTTGTGCTTTTTGTTTTTTATCTCCCACATCATGTTTTACGTTTCTAGCCCTGTTTTAGTCGTGTCACTGTTGGCATTTTGGTTTAAATTCAACTTCAGGCTTTTAGCTCTGTTTTAGCCGTGTTAGTGTTGGCTTTTTTGTTTTTTGTTGTTTTTTTCAACTCTCGTCTCACCTGTAGGCGAAGGAGCTTTCATGATTTCGCAGCCTCATGTCCATCTTCATGTTAAACTTCTAGCTTTGTTTTGGCGTGAATTCTTGCGGGTTTTTCATTCATATATTCTTTCAGTTTTTTCGTGTTTTGTTTTTATGACGCGGCTTTTGCTCTTTCACTGTCTTTGTTGTGGCCTAGATCTTATCCTGTGACTACTCTGAGAACTGATTCTCGATCATGCTTTGGTTCTCATCACGTGCGCACAGTTTTGCAACGCGGCCTAAGATTGTGGGGGGCTCAGTGATTTCGCTTTCCCGGTAACGGCTGTTTCGTCTTTTGTTCTAAGGATTTGTTACATTTGCTTTTGGTGCAGCCTTCTTTCGCCATGCCCTTTGCCTTCTCTCCATCCTTCTCTCCACCTTTACCACTGTATATATTTCCGCGTGTTCCGCGCCTTTTCATTAAAGTTGTTAGTCAGCAGTGTGTTCCGTGTTCCATGTGTCTCTCTTCGTTTGTGTCCCAAAGTTCATGCTGGCCCAAATCATGGATTCATACCAACTGGCCCAGAAAAATGCCATTTTGCAGTATCACGGAGGGAGTAGGCAGCACACCTGGGTTGCCTCCTTTCCGCAAAGCGGTAACGAAGCACACATCTTCCGCTCTCCAGGGCAGGCGACGCCTCGACCACACCTAGTGTTCCGCAGAACGCATCAAAGTGCACCGCCGTTTTATGCAGAACCCACTTTCATGACTTGCGCATGCGATACCGGCAGACGCTTTTCCGCTCCTCTCGGCCAAGGTATGTGACATCACGGAAGGAGTAGGCAACACACCTGGGATGCCTCCTTTCTGCAAAGCGGTGACGGAGCGCACATCTTGCGCTCTCCATGGTAGGCAATGCCTCGATCACACCTAGTGTTCTGCAGAGCGCATAGAAGTGCACCGCCGTTTTATGAAGAACCCACTTTCATGAACTGCGCATGCTATACCGGCAGACGCTTTCCCGCTCCTCTCGGTCAAGGTCTGTGACATCAAGGTGCGAGTAGGGAGCACAATTGGGATGCCTCCTTTCGCAAAGCGGTGACGGAGCGCACATCTTCCGCTCTCCACGGCAGGCAACACCTCGATCACACCTGCTGTTCTGCGGAACGCATCAAAGTGCAACGCCGTTTTATGCAGAACCCACTTTCAGCCCAATTTCATGACCTGCGCATGCGATACCGGCTGACGCTTTCCCGCTCCTATCGGTCCAGGTGTGTGACATCATGGAATGAGTAGGCAGCGCACGTGGGATGGCTCCTTTGCGCAAAGCGGTGACGGAGCGCACATCTGGCGCTCTCCACGACAGGGGTCGCACAGATCACAACTAGTGTTCCGTAGAACGCATCAAATTGCACCGCCGTTTTATGCAGAACCCACTTTCATGACCTGCGCATGCGATACCGGCAGACGCTTTCCCGCTCCTTTCGGTCAAGGTGTGTGACATCACGGAGGGAGTAGGCAGCACACCTGGGATGCCTCCTTTCCGCTAAGCGGTGACAGAGCGCACATCTTCCGCTCTCCACGGCAGGCGTCGCCTCGATCTCACCTAGTGTTCCGCAGAATACACCAAAGTGCACCGCCGTTTTATGCAGAACACACTTTCATGACCAGCGCATGCGATACCGGCAGACGCTTTCCCGCTACTCTCGGTCAAGGTGTGTGACATCAAGGAGGGAATAGGCAGCGCACCTGGGATGCCTCCTTTCCTCAAAGAGGAGACGGAGCGCACATCTTCCGCTCTCCACTATAGGCGTCGCATTGGTCACACCTAGTGTTCAGCGGAACGCATTAATGTGCGCCGACGTTTTATGCAGAACCCACTTTCATGACCTTCGCATGCGATTCGGGCAAATGCTTTCCCGCACCTCTCGGGCAAGGTGTGTGACATCACGGAAGAAGTAGGCAGCACACCAGAGATGCATCCTTTCCGCAAAGCGGTGACGGAGCCCACATCTTCCGCTCTCCACGGCAGGCGTCTCATCGATCATATTAGTGTTACGCAGAGCGCATCAAAGAGCACCGCCGTATTATGCAGAACCCACTCTCATGACCTGCGCATGCGATATCGGCAGACGCTTTCCCGCTCCTCTCGGTCAAGGTGTGTGACATCACGGAGGGAGTAGGCAGCACAACTGGGATGCCTCCTTTCCGCAAAGCGGTGACGGAGCGCACATCTTGCGCTCTCCACGGCAGACGACGTCTAGATCACACCTAGTGTTCCACAGAACGCATAAAGTGCACCGCCGTTTTATGCAGAACCCAATTTCATGACTTGCGCATGTGATACCTTCAGACGCTTTCCCGCTCCTCTCGGGCAAGGTATGTGACATCACGGAGGGAGTAGGCAGCACACCTAGGATGCCTCCTTCTGCAAAGCGGTTATGGAGCGCACATCTGCTGATCTCCACGGCAGGCGTCGCATCGATCACACCTAGTGTTCCGCAGAACGCATCAATGTGCACCGCCGTTTTATGAAGAACCCACTTTCATGAACTGCGCATGCTATACCGGCAGACGCTTTCCCGCTCCTCTCGGTCAAGGTCTGTGACATCAAGGTGCGAGTAGGGAGCACAATTGGGATGCCTCCTTTCGCAAAGCGGTGACGGAGCGCACATCTTCCGCTCTCCACGGCAGGCAACACCTCGATCACACCTGCTGTTCTGCGGAACGCATCAAAGTGCAACGCCGTTTTATGCAGAACCCACTTTCAGCCCAATTTCATGACCTGCGCATGCGATACCGGCTGACGCTTTCTCGCTCCTATCGGTCCAGGTGTGTGACATCATGGAATGAGTAGGCAGCGCACGTGGGATGGCTCCTTTGCGCAAAGCGGTGACGGAGCGCACATCTGGCGCTCTCCACGACAGGCGTCGCATCGATCACACCTAGTGTTCCGCAGAACGCATCAAAGTGCACCGCCGTTTTATGCAGAACCCACTTTCATGACCTGCGCATGCGATACCGGCAGACGCTTTCCCGCTCCTCTCGGTCAAGGTGTGTGACATCACGGAGGGAGTAGGCAGCACACCTGGGATGCCTCCTTTCCGCTAAGCGGTGACGGAGCGCACATCTTCCGCTCTCCACGGCAGGCGTCGCCTCGATCTCACCTAGTGTTCCGCAGAATACACCAAAGTGCACCGCCGTTTTATGCAGAACACACTTTCATGACCAGCGCATGCGATACCGGCAGACGCTTTCCCGCTACTCTCGGTCAAGGTGTGTGACATCAAGGAGGGAATAGGCAGCGCACCTGGGATGCCTCCTTTCCTCAAAGAGGTGACGGAGCGCACATCTTCCGCTCTCCACTACAGGCGTCGCATTGGTCACACCTAGTGTTCAGCGGAACGCATTAATGTGCGCCGACGTTTTATGCAGAACCCACTTTCATGACCTTCGCATGCGATTCGGGCAAATGCTTTCCCGCACCTCTCGGGCAAGGTGTGTGACATCACGGAAGAAGTAGGCAGCACACCAGAGATGCCTCCTTTCCGCAAAGCGGTGACGGAGCCCACATCTTCCGCTCTCCACGGCAGGCGTCTCATCGATCATACTTAGTGTTCCGCAGAGCGCATCAAAGAGCACCGCCGTATTATGCAGAACCCACTCTCATGACCTGCGCATGCGATATCGGCAGACGCTTTCCCGCTCCTCTCGGTCAAGGTGTGTGACATCACGGAGGGAGTAGGCAGCACAACTGGGATGCCTCCTTTCCGCAAAGCGGTGACGGAGCGCACATCTTGCGCTCTCCACGGCAGACGACGTCTAGATCACACCTAGTGTTCCGCAGAACGCATAAAGTGCACCGCCGTTTTATGCAGAACCCAATTTCATGACTTGCGCATGCGATACCGTCAGACGCTTTCCCGCTCCTCTCGGTCAAGGTGTGTGACATCACGGAGGGAGTAGGCAGCACACCTGGGATGCCTCCTTTCCGCAAAGCGGTGACGGAGCGCACATCTGCGATCTCCACGGCAGGCGTCGCATCGATCACACCTAGTGTTCCGCAGAACGCATCAAAGTGCACCGCCGTTTTATGCAGAACCCACTTTCATGACCTGCGCATGCGATACCGGCAGACGCTTTCCCGCTCCTCTCGGTCAAGGTGTGTGACATCACGGAGGGAGTAGGCAGCACACCTGGGATGCCTCCTTTCCGCAAAGCGGTGACGGAGCGCACATCTTCCGCTCTCCACGGCAGGCGTCGCCTCGATCACACCTAGTGTTCCGCAGAACGCATCAAAGTGCACCGCCGTTTTATGCAGAACCCACTTTCATGACCTGCGCATGCGATACCGGCAGACGCTTTCCCGCTCCTCTCGGTCAAGGTGTGTGACATCACGGAGGGAGTAGGCAGCACACCTGGGATGCCTCCTTTCCGCAAAGCGGTGACGGAGCGCACATCTTCCGCTCTCCACGACAGGCGTCGCATCGATCACACCTAGTGTTCCGCAGAACGCATCAAAGTGCACCGCCGTTTTATGCAGAACCCACTTTCATGACCTGCGCATGCGATACCGGCAGACGCTTTCCCGCTCCTCTCGGTCAAGGTGTGTGACATCACGGAGGGAGTAGGCAGCACACCTGGGATGCCTCCTTTCCGCAAAGCGGTGACGGAGCGCACATCTGCCGATCTCCACGGCAGGCGACGCCTCGATCACACCTAGTGTTCCGCAGAACGCATCAAAGTGCACCGCCGTTTTATGCAGAACCCACTCTCCTGACCTGCGCATGCGATACCGGCAGACGCTTTCCCGCTCCTCTCGGTCAAGGTGTGTGACATCACGGAGGGAGTTGGCAGCACACCTGGGATGCCTCCTTTCCGCAAAGCGGTGACGGAGCGCACATCTTCCGCTCTCCACGGCAGGCGTCGCATCGATCACACCTAGTGTTCCGCGGAACGCATCAAAGTGCACCGCCGTTTTATGCAGAACCCACTTTCCATGACCTTGCGCATGCGATACCGGCAGACGCTTTCCCGCTCCTCTCGGTCAAGGTGTGTGACATGACGGAGGGAGTAGGCAGCACACCTGGGATGCCTCCTTTCCGCAAAGCGGTGACGGAGCGCACATCTGCTGATCTCCACGGCAGGCGTCGCATCGATCACACCTAGTGTTCCGCAGAACGCATCAAAGTGCACCGCCGTTTTATGCAGAACCCACTTTCATGACTTGCGCATGTGATACCGGCAGACGCTTTCCCGCTCCTCTCGGTCAAGGTGTGTGACATCACGGAGGGAGTAGGCAGCACACCTGGGATGCCTCCTTTCCGCAAAGCGGTGACGGAGCGCACATCTTGCGCTCTCCACGGCAGGCGACGCCTCGATCACACCTAGTGTTCCGCAGAACGCATAAAGTGCACCGCCGTTTTATGCAGAACCCACTTTCATGACTTGCGCATGTGATACCGGCAGACGCTTTCCCGCTCCTCTCGGTGAAGGTATGTGACATCACGGAGGGAGTAGGCAGCACACCTGGGATGCCTCCTTTCGCAAAGCGGTGACGGAGCGCACATCTTCCGCTCTCCACGGCAGGCGACGCCTCGATCACACCTAGTGTTCCGCAGAGCGCATCAAAGTGCACCGCCGTTTTATGCAGAACCCACTCTCATGACCTGCGCATGCGATACCGGCAGACGCTTTCCCGCTCCTCTCGGTCAAGGTGTGTGACATCACGGAGGGAGTAGGCAGCACACCTGGGATGCCTCCTTTCCGCAAAGCGGTGACGGAGCGCACATCTTCCGCTCTCCACGGCAGGCGACGCCTAGATCACACCTAGTGTTCCGCAGAACGCATCAAAGTGCACCGCCGTTTTATGCAGAACCCACTTTCATGACTTGCGCATGCGATACCGGCAGACGCTTTCCCGCTCCTCTCGGTCAAGGTATGTGACATCACGGAGGGAGTAGGCAGCACACCTGGGATGCCTCCTTTCCGCACAGCGGTGACGGAGCGCACATCTGCCGATCTCCACGGCAGGCGTCGCATCGATCACACCTTGTGTTCCGCAGAACGCATCAAAGTGCACCGCCGTTTTATGCAGAACCAACTTTCATGACCTGCGCATGCGATACCGGCAGACGCTTTCCCGCTCCTCTCGGTCAAGGTGTGTGACATCACGGAGGGAGTAGGCAGCACACCTGGGATTCCTCCTTTCTGCAAAGCGGTGACCGAGCGCACATCTGCGGCTCTCCACAGCAGGCGTCTCATCGATCACACCTAGTGTTCCGCAGAACGCATCAAAGTGCACCGCCGTTTTATGCAGAACCCACTTTCATGACCTGCGCATGCGATACCGGCAGACGCTTTCCCGCTCCTCTCGGTCAAGGTGTGTGACATCACGGAGGGAGTAGGCAGCAAACCTGGGATGCCTCCTTTCCGCAAAGCGGTGACGGAGCGCACATCTTCCGCTCTCCACGCAGGCGACGCCTAGATCACACCTAGTGTTCCGCAGAACGCATCAAAGTGCACCGCCGTTTTATGCAGAACCCACTTTCATGACCTGCGCATGCGATACCGGCAGACGCTTTCCCGCTCCTCTCGGTCAAGGTATGTGACATCACGGAGGGAGTAGGCAGCACACCTGGGATGCCTCCTTTCCGCAAAGCGGTGACGGAGCGCACATCTTGCCGCTCTCCACGGCAGGCGACGCCTAGATCACACCTAGTGTTCCGCAGAACGCATAAAGTGCACCGCCGTTTTATGCAGAACCCACTTTCCTGACTTGCGCATGTGATACCGGCAGACGCTTTCCCGCTCCTCTCGGTTAAGGTATGTGACATCACGGAGGGAGTAGGCAGCACACCTGGATGCCTCCTTTCCGCAAAGCGGTGACGGAGCGCACATCTGCCGATCTCCACGGCAGGCGTCGCCTCGATCACACCTAGTGTTCCGCAGAACGCATCAAAGTGCACCGCCGTTTTATGCAGAACCCACTCTCATGACCTGCGCATGCGATACCGGCAGACGCTTTCCCGCTCCTCTCGGTCAAGGTGTGTGACATCACGGAGGGAGTAGGCAGCACACCTGGGATGCCTCCTTTCCGCAAAGCGGTGACGGAACGCACATCTTCCGCTCTCCACGGCAGGCGACGCCTAGATCACACCTTGTGTTCCGCAGAACGCGTCAAAGTGCACCGCCGTTTTATGCAGAACCCGCTTTCATGACCTGCGCATGCGATACCGACAGACGCTTTCCCGCTCCTCTCGGTCAAGGTATGTGACATCACGGAGCGAGTAGGCGGCACACCTGGGATGCCTTCGTTCCGCAAAGCGGTGACGGAGCGCACATCTTCCGACTCTCCAGGGCAGGCGACGCCTAGATCACACGTAGTGTTCCGCAGAACGCATCAAAGTGCACCGCCGTTTTATGCAGAACCCACTTTCATGACCTGCGCATGCGATACCGACAGACGCTTTCCCGCTCCTCTCGGTCAAGGTGTGTGACATCACGGAGGGAGTAGGGAGCACACCTGGTATGCCTCCTTTCTGCAAAGCGGTGACGGAGCGCACATCTTGCGCTCTCCACGGTAGGCAGATGCCTCGATCACACCTAGTGTTCCGCAGAGCGCATCGAAGTGCACCGCCGTTTTATGCAGAACCCACTTTGATGAACTGCGCATGCGATACCGGCAGACGCTTTCCCGCTCCTCTCGGTCAAGGTGTGTGACATCATGGAGGGAGTAGGCAGCACACCTGGGATGCCTCCTTTCCGCAAAGCGGTGACGGAGCGCACATCTGCCGATCTCCACGGCAGGCGACGCCTCGATCACACCTAGTGTTCCGCAGGACGCATCAAAGTGCACCGCCGTTTTATGCAGAACCCACTCTCATGACCTGCGCATGCGATACCGGCAGACGCTTTCCCGCTCCTCTCGGTCAAGGTGTGTGACATCACTGGAGGGAGTAGGCAGCACACCTGGATGCCTCCTTTCCGCAAAGCGGTGACGGAGCGCACATCTGCCGATCTCCACGGCAGGCGACGCCTCAGATCACACCTAGTGTTCCGCAGAACGCATCAAAGTGCATCGCCGTTTTATGCAGAACTCGCTTTCATGACCTGCGCATGCGATACCGACAGACGCTTTCCCGCTCCTCAAGGCCAAGGTCTGTGACATCACGGTGGGAGTAGGGAGCACAATTGGGATGCCTCCTTTCGCAAAGCGGTGACGGAGCGCACATCTTCCGCTCTCCACGGCAGGCAACACCTCGATCACACCTGCTGTTCTGCGGAACGCATCAAAGTGCACCGCCGTTTTATGCAGAACCCACTTTCAGCCCAATTTCATGACCTGCGCATGCGATACCGGCTGACGCTTTCCCGCTCATATCGGTCCAGGTGTGTGACATCATGGAAGAGTAGGCAGCGCACGTGGGATGGCTCCTTTGCGCAAAGTGGTGACGGAGCGCACATCTGGCGCTCTCCACGACAGGCGTCGCATAGATCACAACTAGTGTTCCGTAGAACGCATCAAATTGCACCGCCGTTTTATGTAGAACCCACTTCCACGACCTTCGCATGTGATACCGACCGACGCTTTCCCGCTCCTCTCGGTCAAGGTGTGTGACGTCACGGAGGGAGTAGGCAGCACACCTGGGATGTCTCCTTTCCGCAAAGCGGTGACAGAGCGCACATCTTCCGCTCTCCACGGCAGGCGTCGCCTCGATATCACCTAGTGTTCCACAGAATACACCAAAGTGCGCCGACGTTTTATGCAGAACCCACTTTCATGACCTTCGCATGCGATTAGGGCACATGCTTTCCCGCACCTCTCGGGCAAGGTGTGTGACGTCACGGAGGAAGTAGGCAGCACACCAGAGATGCCTCCTTTCCGCAAAGCGGTGACGGAGCCCACATCTTCCGCTCTCCACGACAGGCGTCTCATCGATCATATTAGTGTTCCGCAGAGCGCATCAAAGAGCACCGCCGTTTTATGCAGAACCCACTCTCATGACCTGCGCATGCGATACCGGCAGACGCTTTCCCGCTCCTCTCGGTCAAGGTGTGTGACATCACGGAGGGAGTAGGCAGCACACCTGGGATGCCTCCTTTCCGCAAAGCGGTGGCGGAGCGCACATCTTGCGCTCTCCACGGCAGACGACGCCTAGATCACACCTAGTGTTCCGCAGAACGCATCAAAGTGCACCGCCGTTTTATGCAGAACCCACTCTCATGACCTGCGCATGCGATACCGGCAGACGCTTTCCCGCTCCTCTCGGTCAAGGTGTGCGACATCACGGAGGGAGTAGGCAGCACACCTGGGATGCCTCCTTTCCGCAAAGCGGTGACGGAGCGCACATCTTCCGCTCTCCACAGCAGGCGACGCCTAGATCACACCTTGTGTTCCGCAGAACGCATCAAAGTGCACCGCCGTTTTATGCAGAACCCGCTTTCATGACCTGCGCATGCGATACCGACAGACGCTTTCCCGCTCCTCTCGGTCAAGGTATGTGACATCACGGAGGGAGTAGGGGGCACACCTGGGATGCCTCCGTTCCGCAAAGCGGTGACGGAGCGCACATCTTCGACTCTCCAGGGCAGGCGACGCCTAGATCACACGTAGTGTTCCGCAGAACGCATCAATGTGCACCGCCGTTTTATGCAGAACCCACTTTCATGACCTGCGCATGCGATACCGACAGACGCTTTCCCGCTCCTCTCGGTCAAGGTGTGTGACATCACGGAGGGAGTAGGGAGCACACCTGGTATGCCTCCTTTTCGCAAAGCGGTGACGGAGCGCACATCTTGCGCTCTCCACGGTAGGCAGTCGCCTCGATCACACCTAGTGTTCCGCAGAGCGCATCGAAGTGCACCGCCGTTTTATGCAGAAACCACTTTGATGAACTGCGCATGCGATACCGGCAGACACTTTCCCGCTCCTCTCGGGCAAGGTGTGTGACATCATGGAGGGAGTAGGCAGTAAATATGGGTAGCCTCCTTTCCGCAAAGCGGTGACGGATCGCACTTCTGCAGATCTCCACGGCAGGCGACGCCTCGATCTCACCTAGTGTTCCGCAGGACGCACCAAAGTGGACCGCATTTTATGCAGAACCCACTCTCATGACCTGCGCATGCGATACCGGCAGACGCTTTCCCGCTCCTCTCGGTCAAGGTGTGTGACATCACTTAGGGAGTAGGCAGCACACCTGGAATGCCTCTTTTCCGCAAAGCGGCGACGGAGCGAACATCTGCCGATCTCCACAGCAGGCGATGCCTCAATCACACCTAGTGTTCTGCAGAGCGCATCAAAGTGCATCGCCGTTTTATGCAGAACTCACTTTCATGACCTGCGCATGCGATACCGACAGACGCTTTCCCGCTCCTCAAGGCCAAGGTCTGTGACATCACGGTGGGAGTAGGGAGCACAATTGGGATGCCTCCTTTCGCAAAGCGGTGACGGAGCGCACATCTTCCGCTCTCCACGGCAGGCAACACCTCGATCACACCTGCTGTTCTGCGGAACGCATCAAAGTGCACCGCCGTTTTATGCAGAACCCACTTTCAGCCCAATTTCATGACCTGCGCATGCGATACCGGCTGACGCTTTCCCGCTCATATCGGTCCAGGTGTGTGACATCATGGAAGAGTAGGCAGCGCACGTGGGATGGCTCCTTTGCGCAAAGTGGTGACGGAGCGCACATCTGGCGCTCTCCACGACAGGCGTCGCATAGATCACAACTAGTGTTCCGTAGAACGCATCAAATTGCACCGCCGTTTTATGTAGAACCCACTTCCACGACCTTCGCATGTGATACCGACCGACGCTTTCCCGCTCCTCTCGGTCAAGGTGTGTGACGTCACGGAGGGAGTAGGCAGCACACCTGGGATGTCTCCTTTCCGCAAAGCGGTGACAGAGCGCACATCTTCCGCTCTCCACGGCAGGCGTCGCCTCGATATCACCTAGTGTTCCACAGAATACACCAAAGTGCGCCGACGTTTTATGCAGAACCCACTTTCATGACCTTCGCATGCGATTAGGGCACATGCTTTCCCGCACCTCTCGGGCAAGGTGTGTGACGTCACGGAGGAAGTAGGCAGCACACCAGAGATGCCTCCTTTCCGCAAAGCGGTGACGGAGCGCACATCTTCCGCTCTCCACGACAGGCGTCGCATCGATCACACTTAGTGTTCCGCAGAACGCATCAAAGTGCACCGCCGTTTTATGCAGAACCCACTCTCATGACCTGCGCATGCGATACCGGCAGACGCTTTCCCGCTCCTCTCGGTCAAGGTGTGTGACATCACGGAGGGAGTAGGCAGCACACCTGGGATGCCTCCTTTCCGCAAAGCGGTGACGGAGCGCACATCTTGCGCTCTCCACGGCAGGCGACGCCTCGATCACACCTTGTGTTCCGCAGAACGCATCAAAGTGCACCGCCGTTTTATGCAGAACCCACTCTCATGACCTGCGCATGCGATACCGGCAGACGCTTTCCCGCTCCTCTCGGTCAAGGTGTGTGACATCACGGAGGGAGTAGGCAGCACACCTGGGATGCCTCCTTTCCGCAAAGCGGTGACGGAGCGCACATCTTCCGCTCTCCACAGCAGGCGACGCCTCGATCACACCTTGTGTTCCGCAGAACGCATCAAAGTGCACCGCCGTTTTATGCAGAACCCACTTTCATGACCTGCGCATGCGATACCGACAGACGCTTTCCCGCTCCTCTCGGTGAAGGTATGTGACATCACGGAGGGAGTAGGGAGCACACCTGGGATGCCTCCTTTCCGCAAAGCGGTGACGGAGCGCACATCTTCACTCTCCACGGCAGGCGACGCCTAGATCACACGTAGTGTTCCGCAGAACGCATCAAAGTGCACCGCCGTTTTATGCAGAACCCACTTTCATGACCTGCGCATGCGATACCGACAGACGCTTTCCCGCTCCTCTCGGTCAAGGTGTGTGACATCACGGAGGGAGTAGGGAGCACACCTGGGATGCCTCCTTTCCGCAAAGCGGTGACGGAGCGCACATCTTGCGCTCTCCACGGTAGGCAGTGCCTCGATCACACCTAGTGTTCCGCAGAACGCATCAAAGTGCACCGCCGTTTTATGCAGAACCCACTTTCATGACCTGCGCATGCGATACCGGCAGACGCTTTCCCGCTCCTCTCGGTGCAAGGTGTGTGACATCACGGAGGGAGTAGGCAGCACACCTGGGTGCCTCCTTTCCGCAAAGCGGTGACGGAGCGCACATCTTGCGCTCTCCACGGCAGGCGACGCCTCGATCACACCTAGTGTTCCGCAGAACGCACCAAAGTGGACCGCCTTTTATGCAGAACCCACTCTCATGACCTGCGCATGCGATACCGGCAGACGCTTTCCCGCTCCTCTCGGTCAAGGTGTGTGACATCACGGAGGGAGTAGGCAGCACACCTGGGATGCCTCCTTTCCGCAAAGCGGTGACGGAGCGACACATCTGCCGATCTCCACGGCAGGCGACGCCTCGATCACACCTAGTGTTCCGCAGAGCGCATCAATGTGCATCGCCGTTTTATGCAGAACTCGCTTTCATGACCTGCGCATGAGATACCGACAGACGCTTTCTCCGCTCCTCTCGGTCAAGGTGTGTGACATCACGGAGGGAGTAGGGAGGACACCTGGTATGCCTCCTTTCCGCAAAGCGGTGACGGTTCGCACATCTGCCGATCTCCACGGTAGGCGACGCCTCGATCTCACCTAGTGTTCCGCAGAACGCATCAAAGTGCATCGCCGTTTTATGCAGAACCCACTTTCATGATCTGCGCATGCGATACCGACAGACGCTTTCCCGCTCCTCAAGGCCAAGGTCTGTGACATCACGGTGGGAGTAGGGAGCACAATTGGGATGCCTCCTTTCGCAAAGCGGTGACGGAGCGCACATCTTCCGCTCTCCACGGCAGGCAACACCTCGATCACACCTGCTGTTCTGCGGAACGCATCAAAGTGCACCGCCGTTTTATGCAGAACCCACTTTCAGCCCAATTTCATGACCTGCGCATGCGATACCGGCTGACGCTTTCCCGCTCCTATCGGTCCAGGTGTGTGACATCATGGAAGAGTAGGCAGCGCACGTGGGATGGCTCCTTTGCGCAAAGTGGTGACGGAGCGCACATCTGGCGCTCTCCACGACAGGCGTCGCATAGATCACAACTAGTGTTCCGTAGAACGCATCAAATTGCACCGCCGTTTTATGTAGAACCCACTTCCACGACCTTCGCATGTGATACCGACCGACGCTTTCCCGCTCCTCTCGGTCAAGGTGTGTGACGTCACGGAGGGAGTAGGCAGCACACCTGGGATGTCTCCTTTCCGCAAAGCGGTGACAGAGCGCACATCTTCCGCTCTCCACGGCAGGCGTCGCCTCGATATCACCTAGTGTTCCACAGAATACACCAAAGTGCGCCGACGTTTTATGCAGAACCCACTTTCATGACCTTCGCATGCGATTAGCGGCACATGCTTTCCCGCACCTCTCGGGCAAGGTGTGTGACGTCACGGAGGAAGTAGGCAGCACACCTGGGATGCCTCCTTTCCGCAAAGCGGTGACGGAGCGCACATCTTCCGCTCTCCAATATAGGCGTCTCATCGATCACACCTAGTGTTCCGCAGAACGCATCAATGTGCACCGCCGTTTTATGCAGAACCCACTCTCATGAACTGCGCATGCGATACCGGCAGACGCTTTCCCGCTCCTCTCGGTCAAGGTGTGTGACATCACGGAGGGAGTAGGCAGCACACCTGGGATGCCTCCTTTCCGCAAAGCGGTGACGGAGCGCACATCTTGCCGCTCTCCACGGCAGGCGACGCCTCGATCACACCTAGTGTTCCGCAGAACGCATCAAAGTGCACCGCCGTTTTATGCAGAACCCAACTTTCATGACTTGCGCATGTGATACCGGCAGACGCTTTCCCGCTCCTCTCGGTCAAGGTATGTGACATCACGGAGGGAGTAGGCAGCACACCTGGGATGCCTCCTTCCGCAAAGCGGTTATGGAGCGCACATCTGCAGATCTCCACGGCAGGCGACGCCTAGATCACACCTTGGGTTCCGCAGAACGCATCAAAGTGCACCGCCGTTTTATGCAGAACTCGCTTTCATGACCTGCGCATGCGACACCGAGAGAAGCTTTCCCGCTGCTCTCGGTGTTGGTATGTGACATCACGGAGGGAGTAGGGAGCACACCTGGGATGCCCTCTTTCCGCAAAGCGGTGACGGATCGCACATCTGCCGATCTCCACGGCAGGCGTCGCATCGATCACACCTAGTGTTCCGCAGAACGCATCAATGTGCACCGCCGTTTTATGCAGAACCCACTCTCATGAACTGCGCATGCGATACCGGCAGACCCTTTCCCGCTCCTCTCGGTCAAGGTGTGTGATATCACAGAGGGAGTTGGCAGCACGCCTGGGATGCCTCCTTTCCGCAAAGTGGTGACGGAGCGCACACCTTTCGCTCTCCACGACAGGCGTCGCATCGATCACACGTTGTGTTTCGCGGAACGCATCAAAGTGCACCGCCGTTTTATGCAGAACCCACTCTCATGACCTGCGCATGCGATACCGGCAGACGCTTTCCCGCTCCTCTCGGTGAAGGTATGTGACATCACGGAGGGAGTAGGGAGCACACCTGGGATGCCTCCTTTCCGCAAAGCGGTGATGGAGCGCACATCTTGCGCTCTCTACGGTAGGTGGTGCCTCGATCACACCTAGTGTTCCGCAGAACGCACCAAAGTGGACCGCCGTTTTATGCAGAACCCACTCTCATGACCTGCGCATGCGATAACGGCAGACGCTTTCCCGCTCCTTTATTTCAAGGTGTGTGACATCACGGAGGGAAGAGAGACACATGGAACACGGAACACACTGCTGACTAACAACTTTAATGAAAAGGCGCGGAACACGCGGAAATATATACATGAGCGTAAGCACCCCGTCAATTGCACTCTCAACCAAAGAAAAAACGTTCCTCCATGATGTTTGCCCTGTCCCATGAACCGGCCAAATTATACGCCCGTCCTGTTCGGCACCGTGTTTGTGCTTTTTGTTTTTTATCTCCCACATCATGTTTTACGTTTCTAGCCCTGTTTTAGTCGTGTCACTGTTGGCATTTTGGTTTAAATTCAACTTCAGGCTTTTAGCTCTGTTTTAGCCGTGTTAGTGTTGGCTTTTTTGTTTTTTTGTTGTTTTTTTCAACTCTCGTCTCACCTGTAGGCGAAGGAGCTTTCATGATTTCGCAGCCTCATGTCCATCTTCATGTTAAACTTCTAGCTTTGTTTTGGCCTGAATTCTTGCGGGTTTTTCATTCATATATTCTTTCAGTTGTTTCGTGTTTTGTTTTTATGACGCGGCTTTTGCTCTTTCACTGTCTTTGTTGTGGCCTAGATCTTATCCTGTGACTACTCTGAGAACTGATTCTCGATCATGCTTTGGTTCTCATCACGTGCGCACAGTTTTGCAACGCGGCCTAAGATTGTGGGGGGCTCAGTGATTTCGCTTTCCCGGTAACGGCTGTTTCGTCTTTTGTTCTAAGGATTTGTTACATTTGCTTTTGGTGCAGCCTTCTTTCGCCATGCCCTTTGCCTTCTCTCCATCCTTCTCTCCACCTTTACCACTGTATATATTTCCGCGTGTTCCGCGCCTTTTCATTAAAGTTGATAGTCAGCAGTGTGTTCCGTGTTCCATGTGTCTCTCTTCGTTTGTGTCCCAAAGTTCATGCTGGCCCAAATCATGGATTCATACCAACTGGCCCAGAAAAATGCCATTTTGCAGTATCACGGAGGGAGTAGGCAGCACACCTGGGTTGCCTCCTTTCCGCAAAGCGGTAACGAAGCACACATCTTCCGCTCTCCAGGGCAGGCGACGCCTCGACCACACCTAGTGTTCCGCAGAACGCATCAAAGTGCACCGCCGTTTTATGCAGAACCCACTTTCATGACTTGCGCATGCGATACCGGCAGACGCTTTTCCGCTCCTCTCGGCCAAGGTATGTGACATCACGGAAGGAGTAGGCAACACACCTGGGATGCCTCCTTTCTGCAAAGCGGTGACGGAGCGCACATCTTGCGCTCTCCATGGTACTCAATGCCTCGATCACACCTAGTGTTCTGCAGAGCGCATAGAAGTGCACCGCCGTTTTATGAAGAACCCACTTTCATGAACTGCGCATGCTATACCGGCAGACGCTTTCCCGCTCCTCTCGGTCAAGGTCTGTGACATCAAGGTGCGAGTAGGGAGCACAATTGGGATGCCTCCTTTCGCAAAGCGGTGACGGAGCGCACATCTTCCGCTCTCCACGGCAGGCAACACCTCGATCACACCTGCTGTTCTGCGGAACGCATCAAAGTGCACCGCCGTTTTATGCAGAACCCACTTTCAGGCCAATTTCATGACCTGCGCATGCGATACCGGCTGACGCTTTCCCGCTCCTATCGGTCCAGGTGTGTGACATCATGGAATGAGTAGGCAGCGCACGTGGGATGGCTCCTTTGCGCAAAGCGGTGACGGAGCGCACATCTGGCGCTCTCCACGACAGGCGTCGCCTCGATCTCACCTAGTGTTCCGCAGAATACACCAAAGTGCACCGCCGTTTTATGCAGAACACACTTTCATGACCAGCGCATGCGATACCGGCAGACGCTTTCCCGCTCCTTTCGGTCAAGGTGTGTGACATCACGGAGGGAGTAGGCAGCACACCTGGGATGCCTCCTTTCCGCTAAGCGGTGACAGAGCGCACATCTTCCGCTCTCCACGGCAGGCGTCGCCTCGATCTCACCTAGTGTTCCGCAGAATACACCAAAGTGCACCGCCGTTTTATGCAGAACACACTTTCATGACCAGCGCATGCGATACCGGCAGACGCTTTCCCGCTACTCTCGGTCAAGGTGTGTGACATCAAGGAGGGAATAGGCAGCGCACCTGGGATGCCTCCTTTCCTCAAAGAGGAGACGGAGCGCACATCTTCCGCTCTCCACTATAGGCGTCGCATTGGTCACACCTAGTGTTCAGCGGAACGCATTAATGTGCGCCGACGTTTTATGCAGAACCCACTTTCATGACCTTCGCATGCGATTCGGGCAAATGCTTTCCCGCACCTCTCGGGCAAGGTGTGTGACATCACGGAAGAAGTAGGCAGCACACCAGAGATGCCTCCTTTCCGCAAAGCGGTGACGGAGCCCACATCTTCCGCTCTCCACGGCAGGCGTCTCATCGATCATATTAGTGTTACGCAGAGCGCATCAAAGAGCACCGCCGTATTATGCAGAACCCACTCTCATGACCTGCGCATGCGATATCGGCAGACGCTTTCCCGCTCCTCTCGGTCAAGGTGTGTGACATCACGGAGGGAGTAGGCAGCACACCTGGGATGCCTCCTTTCCGCAAAGCGGTGACGGAGCGCACATCTTGCGCTCTCCACGGCAGACGACGTCTAGATCACACCTAGTGTTCCACAGAACGCATAAAGTGCACCGCCGTTTTATGCAGAACCCAATTTCATGACTTGCGCATGTGATACCTTCAGACGCTTTCCCGCTCCTCTCGGGCAAGGTATGTGACATCACGGAGGGAGTAGGCAGCACACCTAGGATGCCTCCTTCTGCAAAGCGGTTATGGAGCGCACATCTGCTGATCTCCACGGCAGGCGTCGCATCGATCACACCTAGTGTTCCGCAGAACGCATCAATGTGCACCGCCGTTTTATGAAGAACCCACTTTCATGAACTGCGCATGCTATACCGGCAGACGCTTTCCCGCTCCTCTCGGTCAAGGTGTGTGACATGACGGAGGGAGTAGGCAGCACACCTGGGATGCATCCTTTCGCAAACCGGTGACGGAGCGCACATCTGCTGATCTCCACGACAGGCGTCACATCGCTCACACCTAGTGTTCCGCAGAGCGCATCAAAGTGCACCGCCGTTTTATGCAGAACCCACTTTCATGACCTCCGCTTGCGATACCGGCAGACGTTTTCCAGCTCCTCTCGGTGAAGGTGTGTGACATCACGGAGGGAATAGGCAGCGCACCTGGGATGCCTCCTTTCCTCAAAGTGGTGACGGAGCGCACATCTTCCGCTCTCCACTACAGCGTCGCATCGGTCACACCTAGTGTTCAGCGGAACGCATCAAAGTGCGCCGACGTTTTATGCAGAAACCACTTTCATGACCTTGGCATGCGATTCGGGCACATGCGTTCCCGCACCTCTCGGGCAAGGTGTGTGACGTCCCGGAGGGAGTAGGCAGCACCCCTGGGATGCCTCCTTTCCCCAAAGCGGTGACGGAGCGCACATCTTCCGCTCTCCACGGCAGACGATGCCTAGATCACACCTAGTGTTCCGCAGAACGCATAACGTGCACAGCCGTTTTATGCAGAACTCGCTTTCATGACCTGCACATGCGACACCGAGAGACGCTTTCCCGCTGCTCTCGGTGTAGGTATGTGACATCACGGAGGGAGTAGGGAGCACACCTGGGATGCCCTCTTTCCGCAAAGCGGTGACGAATCGCACATCTGCCGATCTCCACGGCAGGCGTCGCATCGATCACACCTAGTGTTCCGCAGAACGCATCAATGTGCACCGCCGTTTAATGCAGAACCAACTCTCATGAACTGCGCATGCGATACCGGCAGACCCTTTCCCGCTCCTCTCGGTCAAGTTGTGTGAAATCACGGAGGGAGTAGGCAGCAAACCTTTGATGTCTCCTTTCCGCAAAAAGGTGACGGAGCGCACATCTGCCGATCTCCACAGCAGGCGACACCTCGATTACACTTAATGTTCCGCAGAGCGCATCAAAGAGCACCGCCGTTTTATGCAGAACCCACTCTCCTGACCTGCGCATGCGATACCGGCAGACGCTTTCCCGCTCTTCTCGGTCAAGGTGTGTGATATCACAGTTGGAGTTGGCAGCACGCCTGGGATGCCTCCTTTCCGCAAAGTGGTGACGGAGCGCACATCTTCCGCTCTCTACGACAGGCGTCGCATCGATCACACCTATTGTTCCTCAGAACCCATCAAAGTGCACCGTCGTTTTATGCAGAACCCACTTTCATGACTTGCGCATGTGATACCGGCAGACGCTTTCCCGCTCCTCTCGGTCAAGGTGTGTGACATCACGGTGGGAGTAGGCAGCACACCTGGGATGCCTTCTTTCCGCAATGCGGTGACGGAGCGCACATCTTCCGCTCTCCACGGCAGACGACGCCTATAACACTTAGTGTTCCGCAGAACGCATAAAGTGCACCGCCGTTTTATGCAGAACCCACTTTCCTGACTTGCGCATGTGATACCGGCAGACGCTTTCCCGCTCCTCTCGGTGAAGGTATGTGACATCACGGAGGGATTAGGGAGCATACCTGGGATGCCTCCTTTACGCAAAGCGGTGACAGAGCGCACATCTTCCGCTCTCCACGGCAGGCGACGCCTCAATCACACCTAGTGTTCCGCAGAGCGCATCAAAGAGCACCGCCGTTTTATGCAGAACCCACTCTCATGACCTGCGCATGCGATACCGGCAGACGCTTTCCCGCTCCTCTCGGTCAAGGTGTGTGACATCACGGAGAGAGTAGGCAGCACACCTGGGATGCCTCCTTTCCGCAAAGCGGTGACGGAGCGCACATCTTCCGGTCTCGACGGCAGACGACGCCTAGATAACACCTAGTGTTACGCAGAACGCACAAAGTGCACCGCCGTTGTATGCAGAACCCACTTTCATTACTTGCGCATGTGATACCGTCAGACGCTTTCCCGCTCCTCTCGGTCAAGGTTTGTGACATCAAGGAGGAAATAGGCAGCACACCTGGGATGCCTCCTTCTGCAAAGCGGTGACGGAGCGCACATCTGCCGATCTCCACGGTAGGCGACGCCTCGATCTCACCTAGTGTTCCGCAGAACGCACCAAAGTGGACCGCCGTTTTATTCAGAACCCACTCTCAGACCTGCGCATGCGATACCGGCAGACTTTTTCCCGCTCCTCACGGTCAAGGTGTGTGACATCACGGAGGGAGTAGGCAGCACACCTGGGATGCCTCCTTTCTTCAAAGCGGTGACGGAGAGCACATCTTCCGCTCTCCACGGCAGACGACGCCTAGATCACACTTAGTGTTCCGCAGAACGCATAAAGTGCACCGCCGTTTTATGCAGAACCCACTTTCCTGACTTGCGCATGTGATACCGGCAGACGCTTTCCCGCTCCTCTCGGTTAAGGTATGTGACATCACGGAGGGATTGGGCAGCACACCTGGGATGCCTGCTTCTGCTACGCGGTGACGGAGCGCACATCTGCTGATCTCCACGGCAGGCGTCGCATCGATCACACCTTGTGTTCCGCATAACGCATCAAAGTGCACCGCCGTTTTATGCAGAACCAACTTTCATGACTTGAGCATGTGATACCGGTAGATGCTTTCCCGCTCCTCTCGGTCAAGGTGTGTGACTTGACGGAGGGAGTAGGCAGAACACCTGGGATTCCTCCTTTCTGCAAAGCGGTGTCCGAGCGCACATCTGCGGCTCTCTACAGCAGGCGTCTCATCGATCATATTAGTGTTCCGCAGAACGCATCAAAGTGCATCGCCATTTTATGCAGAACCCACTTTCATGACCTGCGCTTGCGATACCGACAGACGCTTTCCCGCTCCTCTCGGTCAAGATGTGTGACATCATGGAGGGAGTACGGAGCACACCTGGGATGCCTCCTATCCGCAAAGCGGTGACGGAGCGCACATCTTGCGCTCTCCACAGCAGGCGATGCCTCGATCACACCTAGTGTTCTGCAGAGCGCATAGAAGTGCACCCTCGTTTTATGAAGAACCCACTTTCATGAACAGCGCATGCTATACCGGCAGACGCTTTCCCGCTCCTCTCGGTCAAGGTGTGTGACATGACGGAGGGAGTAGGCAGCACACCTGGGATGCATCCTTTCGCAAACCGGTGACGGAGCGCACATCTTCCGCTCTCCACGGCAGGCAACACCTCGATCACACCTGCTGTTCTGCGGAACGCATCAAGGTGCACCGCTGTTTTATGCAGAACCCACTTTCAGCCCACTTTCATGACCTGCGCATGCGATACCGGCAGACGCTTTCCCGCTCCTATCGGTCAAGGTATGTGACATCACGGAGGGAGTAGGCAGCACACCTAGGATGCCTCCTTCCGCAAAGCGGTGACGGAGCGCACATCTGCCGATCTCCACGCCAGGCGACGCCTTGATCGCACTTTGTGCTCCGCAGAACGCATCAAAGTGCATCGCCGTTTTATGCAGAACTCGCTTTCATGAACTGCGCATGAGATACCGAGAGACGCTTTCCCGCTGCTATCGGTGAAGGTATGTGACATCACGGAGTGAGTAGGGAGCACACCTGGGATGCCTCCTTTCCGCAAAGCGGTGACAGATCGCACATCTGCCGATATCCACGGCAGGCGACGCCTCGATCTCACCTAGTGTTCTGCAGAACGCACCAAAATGGACCGCTGTTTTTGCAGAACGCACTCTCATGACCTGCGCATGCGATACCGGCAGACGCTTTCCCGCTCCTCTCAGCCAAGGTGAGTGACATCACGGAGGGAGTAGGCAGCACACCTAGAATGTTTCCTTTCCGCAAAGCGGCGACGGAGCGCACATCTGCTGATCTCCGCGGCAGGCGTCGCATCGATCACACCTAGTGTTCCGCAGAGCGCATCAAAGAGCACCGCCGTTTTCTGCAGAACCCACTCTCATGGCCTGCGCATGCGATACCGGCAGACGCTTTCCCGATCCTCTCGGTCAAGGTGTGTGACATCACAGAGGGAGTAGGCAGCACGCCTGGGATGCCTCCTTTCCGCAATGCGATGAGGAGCGCACATCTTCCGCTCTCCACGGCAGACGACACGAGATCACACTCAGTGTTCCGCAGAACGCATAAAGTGCACCGCCGTTTTATGCAGAACCAACTTTCCTGACTTGCACATGTGATACCGGCAGACGCTTTCCCGCTGCTCTCGGTTAAGGTATGTGACATCACGGAGGGATTGGGCAGCACACCTGGCATGCCTGCTTCCGCTAAGCGGTGACGGAGCGCACATCTTGCGCTCTCCAAGGTAGGTGGTGCCTCGATCACATCTAGTGTTCCGCAGAGCGCATCGAAGTGCACCGCCGTTTTATGCAGAAACCACTTTCAGGACCCGCGCATGTGATACCGGCAGACGCTTTCCCGCAACTCTCGGTCAAGGTGTGTGACATCTCGGTGGGAGTAGGCAGCACACCTGGGATGCCTCCTTTCCGCAAAGCGGTGACGGAGCGCACATCTTCCCCTCTCAACGGCAGGCGACGCCTCGATCACACCTAGTGTTCCGCAGAGTGCATCAAAGAGCACCGCCGTATTATGCAGAATCCACTCTCATGACTTGCGCATGTGATACCGTCAGACGCTTTCCCGCTGCTCTCGGTCAAGGTATGTTACATCACGGAGGGAGTAGGCAGCGCACGTGGGATGGCTCCTTTCCGCAAAGCGGTGACGGAGCGCACATCTGCCGCTCTCCATGACAGGCGTCGCATCGATCACACCTAGTGTCGCGCCGAAATTATAAACGCTCACCGCCGTTTTATGCAGAACCAACTCTCATGACCTGCGCATGCGATACCGGCAGACCCTTTCGCGCTCCTATCGGTCAAGATGTGTGACTTCAAGGAGGGAGTAGGTAGAACACCTGGGTTTCCTCCTTTCGGGAAGGCGGTGACGGAACGCACATCTGCCCATCTCCACGGCAGGCGTCGCAAAGATCACAACTAGTGTTCGGTAGAACGCATCAAATTGCACCGCCGTTTTATGCAGAACCCACTTTCAGCACACTTTCATGACCTGCGCATGCGATACCGGCAGACGCTTTCCCGCTCCTATCGGTCAAGGTGTGTGACATCAAGGAGGGTGTAGGCAGCAAACCTTTGATGTCTCCTTTCCGCAAAACGGTGACGCAGCGCACATCTTCCGATCTCCACAGTAGGCAACTCCTCGATCACACCTAGTGTTCCGCAGAGCGCATCAAAGAGCACCGCAGTTTTATGCAGAACCCACTCTCATGACCTGCGCATGCGATACCGGCAGACGCTTTCCCGCTCCTCTCGGTCAAGGTGTGACATCACAGAGGGAGTAGGCAGCACGCCTTGGATGCCTTCTTTCCGCAATGCGATGACGGAGCGCACATCTTCCGCTCTCCACAGGAGACGACGTGAGATCACACTCAGTGTTCCGCAGAACGCATCAAAGAGCACCGCAGTTTTATGCAGAACCCACTCTCATGACCTGCGCATGCGATACCGGCAGACGCTTTCCCGCTCCTCTCGGTCAAGGTGTGACATCACAGAGGGAGTAGGCAGCACGCCTTGGATGCCTTCTTTCCGCAATGCGATGACGGAGCGCACATCTTCCGCTCTCCATAGGAGACGACGTGAGATCACACTCAGTGTTCCGCAGAACGCAAAAAGTGCACCGCCGTTTTATGCAGAACCCACTCTCATGACCTGCGCATGCGATACCGGCAGACGCTTTCCCGCTCCTCTCGGTCAAGGTGTGACATCACAGAGGGAGTAGGCAGCACGCCTTGGATGCCTTCTTTCCGCAATGCGATGACGGAGCGCACATCTTCCGCTCTCCACAGGAGACGACGTGAGATCACACTCAGTGTTCCGCAGAGCGCATCAAAGAGCACCGCAGTTTTATGCAGAACCCACTCTCATGACCTGCGCATGCGATACCGGCAGACGCTTTCCCGCTCCTCTCGGTCAAGGTGTGACATCACAGAGGGAGTAGGCAGCACGCCTTGGATGCCTTCTTTCCGCAATGCGATGACGGAGCGCACATCTTCCGCTCTCCACAGGAGACGACGTGAGATCACACTCAGTGTTCCGCAGAACGCATCAAAGAGCACCGCAGTTTTATGCAGAACCCACTCTCATGACCTGCGCATGCGATACCGGCAGACGCTTTCCCGCTCCTCTCGGTCAAGGTGTGCGACATCACGGAGGGAGTAGGCAGCACACCTGGGATGCCTTCTTTCCGCAATGCGATGACGGAGCGCACATCTTCCGCTCTCCACAGGAGACGACGTGAGATCACACTCAGTGTTCCGCAGAGCGCATCAAAGAGCACCGCAGTTTTATGCAGAACCCACTCTCATGACCTGCGCATGCGATACCGGCAGACGCTTTCCCGCTCCTCTCGGTCAAGGTGTGACATCACAGAGGGAGTAGGCAGCACGCCTTGGATGCCTTCTTTCCGCAATGCGATGACGGAGCGCACATCTTCCGCTCTCCACAGGAGACGACGTGAGATCACACTCAGTGTTCCGCAGAACGCAAAAAGTGCACCGCCGTTTTATGGAGAACCCACTTTCCTGACTTGCGCATGTGATACCGGCAGACGCTTTCCCGCTCCTCTCGGTTAAGGTATGTGACATCACGGAGGGAGTAGGCAGCACACCTGGGATGCCTCCTTCCACTAAGCGGTGACGGAGCGCACATCTGCCAATCTCAACGGCAGGCGATGCCTAGATCACACCTAGTGTTCCGCAGAACGCATCAAAGTGCATCGCCGTTTTATGCAGAACCCACTTTCATGACCTGCGCATGCGATATCGAGAGACGCTTTCCCGCTCCTCTCGGTGAAGGTATGTGACATGACGGAGGGAGTAGGGAGCACACCTGGGATGCCTCCTTTCCGCAAAGCGGTGATGGAGCGCACATCTTGCGCTCTCCACGGTAGGTGGTGCCTCTATCACACCTAGTATTCCGCAGAGCGCATCGAAGGGCACCGCCGTTTTATGTAGAAACCACTTTCATGACCTGCGCATGAGATACCGGCAGACACTTTCCCGCAACTCTCGGTCAAGGTGTGTGACATCACCGTGGGAGTAGGCAGCACACCTGGGATGCCTCCTTTCCGCAATGCGGTGACGGAGCGCACATCTGCCGATCTCCACGGCAGGTGACGCCTAGATCACAAATAGTGTTCCACAGAACGCATCAAAGTGCACCGCCGTTTTATGCAGACACCACTTTGATGAACTGCGAATGCGATACCGGCAGACACTTTCCCGCTCCTCTCGGTCAAGGTGTGTGACATCATGGAGGGAGTAGGCAGTAAACATGGGTAGCCTCCTTTCCGCAAATCGGTGACGGATCGCACTTCTCCCGATCTCCACGGCAGGCGACGCCTCGATCTCACCTAGTGTTCCGCTGAACGCACCAAAGTGTACCGCCGTTTTATGCAGAACCCACTCTCATGACCTGCGCATGCGATACCGGCAGACGCTTTCCCGCTCCTCTCGGTCAAGGTGTGTGACATCACTTAGGGAGTAGGCAACACACCTGGAATGCCTCCTTTCCGCAAAGCGGCGACGGAGCGAACATCTGCCGATCTCCACAGCAGGCGATGCCTCAATCACACCTAGTGTTCTGCAGAGCGCATCAAAGAGCACCGCCATTTTATGCAGAACCCACTTTCATGACCTGCGCATGCGATACCGGAAGACGCTTTCCCGCTCCTCTCGGTCAAGGTGTGTGACATCACGGAGGGAGTATGCAGCACACCTGGGATGCCTCCTTTCCGCAATGCGGTGACGGAGCGCACATCTGCCGATCTCCACGGCAGGTGACGCCTAGATCACAAATAGTGTTCCGCAGAACGCATCAAAGTGCGTCGCCGTTTTCTGCAGAACCCACTTTCATGACCTGCGCATGCGATACCGACAGACGCTTTCCCGCTCCTCTCGGTGAAGGTATGTGACATCACGGAGGGAGTAGGGAGCACACCTGGGATGCTTTCTTTCCGCAAAGCGGTGACAGAGCGCACATCTTGCGCTCTCCACGGTAGGCGGTGCCTCGATCACGCCTAGTGTTCCGCAGAGCGCATCGAAGTGCACCGCCGTTTTATGCAGAACCCGCGTTCATGACCTGCGCATGCGATACCGACAGACGCTTTCCCGCTCCTCTCGGTCAAGGTGTGTGACATCACGGAGGGAGTAGGCAGCAAACCTTTGACGTCTCCTTTCCGCAAAACGGTGACGGAACGCACATCTGCCGATCTCCACAGCAGGCGACGCCTCAATCACACCTTGTGTTCTGCAGAGCGCATCAAAGAGCACCGCCGTTTTATGCAGAACCCACTCTCATGACCTGCGCATGCGATGCCGGCAGACGCTTTCCCGCTCCTCTCGGTCAAGGTGTGTGACACCACGTAGGGAGTAGGCAGCACACCTGGGATGCCTCCTTTCCGCAATGCGGTGACGGAGCGCACATCTTCCGCTCTCCACGGCAGACGACGCCTAGATCAAACTTAGTGTTCCGCAGAACGCATAAAGTGCACCGCTGTTTTTTGCAGAACCCACTTTCCTGACTTGGGCATGTAATACCGGCAGACGGTTTCCCGCTCCTCTCGGTCAAGGTGTGTGACATCACGGAGGGAGTAGGGAGGACACCTGGTATGCCTCCTTTTTGGAAAGCGGTGACGAAGCGCACATCTTGCGCTCTCCACGGTAGGCAGTGCCTCGATCACACCTAGTGTTCCGCAGAGCGCATCGAAGTGCACCGCCGTTTTATGCAGAAACCACTTTGATGAACTGCGCATGCGATACCGGCAGACACTTTCCCGCTCCTCTCGGGCAAGGTGTGTGACATCATGGAGGGAGTAGGCAGTAAACATGGGTAGCCTCCTTTCCGCAAAGCGGTGACGGATCGCACTTCTGCAGATCTCCACGGCAGGCGACGCCTCGATCTCACCTAGTGTTCCGCAGAACGCACCAAAGTGGACCGCATTTTATGCAGAACCCACTCTCATGACCTGCGCATGCGATACCGGCAGACGCTTTCCCGCTCCTCTCGGTCAAGGTGTGTGACATCACGGAGGGACTAGGCAGCACACCTGGGATGCCTCCTTTCCGCAAAGCGGTGACGGAGTGCACATCTTCCGGTCTCGACGGCAGACGACGCCTAGATAACACCTAGTGTTACGCAGAACGCACAAAGTGCACCGCCGTTGTATGCAGAACCCACTTTCATTACTTGCGCATGTGATACCGTCAGACGCTTTCCCGCTCCTCTCGGTCAAGGTTTGTGACATCAAGGAGGAAATAGGCAGCACACCTGGGATGCCTCCTTTCCGCAAAGCGGTGACGGAGCGAACATCTGCCGATCTCCACAGCAGGCGATGCCTCAATCACACCTAGTGTTCTGCAGAGCGCATCAAAGAGCACCGCCGTTTTATGCAGAACCCACTTTCATGACCTGCGCATGCGATACCGGCAGACGCTTTCCCGCTCCTCTCGGTCAAGGTGTGTGATATCAGGGAGGGAGTAGGCAGCACACCTGGGATGCCTCCTTTCCGCAAAGCGGTGACGGAGCGCCCATCTGCCGATCTCCACGGCAGGCGACGCCTAGATCGCACCTTGTGCTCCGCAGAACGCATCAAAGTGCATCGCCGTTTTATGCAGAACTCGCTTTCATGACCTGCGCATGAGATACCGACAGACGCTTTCCCGCTCCTCTCGGTGAAGGTATGTGACATCACGTAGGGAGTTGGGAGCACACCTGGGATGCCTTCTTTCCGCAAAGCGGTGACAGAGCGCACATCTTGCGCTCTCCACGGTAGGCGGTGCCTCGATCACACCTAGTGTTCCGCAGAGCGCATCAATGTGCACCGCCGTTTTATGCAGAACCCACTCACATGACCTGCGCATGTGATACCGTCAGACGCTTTCCCGCTCCTCTCGATGAAGGTATGTTACATCACGGAGGGAGTAGGGAGCAAACCTGGGATGCCTCCTTTCCGCAATGCGATGACGGAGCGCACCTCTTCCGCTCTCCACGCCAGACGACGCCTAGATCACATTTAGTGTTCCGCAGAACGCATAAAGTGCACCGCCGTTTTATGCAGAACCCACTTTCCTGACTTGCGCATGTGATACCGGCAGACGCTTTCCCGCTCCCCTCTTTTAAGGTATGTGACATCACGGAGGGAGTAGGCAGAACACCTGGGATGCCTGCTTCCGCTAAGCGGTGACGGAGCGCACATCTGCCGATCTCCAGGGCAGGCGACGCCTAGATCACACCTAGTGTTCCGCAGAACGCATAAAGTGCACCGCCGTTTTATGCAGAAACCACTTTGACGAACTGCGCATGCGATACCGGCAGACACTTTCCCGCTCCTCTCGGGCAAGGTGTGTGACATCATGGAGGGAGTAGGCAGTAAACATGGGTAGCCTCCTTTCCGCAAAGCGGTGACGGATCGCACTTCTGCAGATCTCCACGGCAGGCGACGCCTCGATCTCACCTAGTGTTCCGCAGGACGCACCAAAGTGGACCGCATTTTATGCAGAACCCACTCTCATGACCTGCGCATGCGATACCGGCAGACGCTTTCCCGCTCCTCTCGGTCAAGGTGTGTGACATCACTTAGGGAGTAGGCAGCACACCTGGAATGCCTCCTTTCCGCAAAGCGGCGACGGAGCGAACATCTGCCGATCTCCACAGCAGGCGATGCCTCAATCACACCTAGTGTTCTGCAGAGCGCATCAAAGAGCACCGCCGTTTTATGCAGAACCCACTTTCATGACCTGCGCATGCGATACCGGCAGACGCTTTCCCGCTCCTCTCGGTCAAGGTGTGTGATATCACGGAGGGAGTAGGCAGCACACCTGGGATGCCTCCTTTCCGCAAAGCGGTGACGGAGCGCCCATCTGCCGATCTCCACGGCAGGCGACGCCTAGATCGCACCTTGTGCTCCGCAGAACGCATCAAAGTGCATCGCCGTTTTATGCAGAACTCGCTTTCATGACCTGCGCATGAGATACCGACAGACGCTTTCTCGCTCCTCTCGGTCAAGGTGTGTGACATCACGGAGGGAGTAGGGAGGACACCTGGTATGCCTCCTTTTTGGAAAGCGGTGACGAAGCGCACATCTTGCGCTCTCCACGGTAGGCAGTGCCTCGATCACACCTAGTGTTCCGCAGAGCGCATCGAAGTGCACCGCCGTTTTATGCAGAAACCACTTTGATGAACTGCGCATGCGATACCGGCAGACCCTTTCCCGCTCCTCTCGGTCAAGGTGTGTGACATCACGGAGGGTGTAGGCAGCAAACCTTTGATGTCTCCTTTCCGCAAAAGGGTGACGCAGCGCACATCTGCCGATCTCCACAGTAGGCAACGCCTCGATCACAACTAGTGTTCCGCAGAGCGCATCAAAGAGCACCGCAGTTTTATGCAGAACCCACTCTCATGACCTGCGCATGCGATACCGGCAGACGCTTTCCCGCTCCTCTCGATCAAGGTGTGACATCACAGAGGGAGTAGGCAGCACGCCTTGGATGCCTTCTTTCCGCAATGCGATGACGGAGCGCACATCTTCCGCTCTCCACAGGAGACGACGTGAGATCACACTCAGTGTTCCGCAGAACGCAAAAAGTGCACCGCCGTTTTATGCAGCACCCACTTTCCTGACTTGCGCATGTGATACCGGCAGACGCTTTCCCGCTCCTCTCGGTTAAGGTATGTGACATCACGGAGGGAGTAGGCAGCACACCTGGGATGCCTCCTTCCACTAAGCGGTGACGGAGCGCACATCTGCCAATCTCAACGGCAGGCGACGCCTAGATCACACCTAGTGTTCCGCAGAACGCATCAAAGTGCACCGCCGTTTTATGCAGAACCCACTTTCATGACCTGCGCATGCGATATCGACAGACGCTTTCCCGCTCCTCTCGGTGAAGGTATGTGACATCACGGAGGGAGTAGGGAGCACACCTGGGATGCCTCCTTTCCGCAAAGCGGTGATGAAGCGCACATCTTGCGCTCTCCACGGTAGGTGGTGCCTCTATCACACCTAGTATTCCGCAGAGCGCATCGAAGGGCACCGCCGTTTTATGCAGAAACCACTTTCATGACCTGCGCATGAGATACCGGCAGACACTTTCCCGCAACTCTCCTGGAGAGCACGCAGCGATGGCGTAGAGGTAGAACATCCGCCTCGCGTGCAAGAGGACCAGGGTTCAAATCCTGGTGCCGCGCAACTCTCCACCGGGTTTAAAAAAAAAAAAAAATCCGCGTGTCGATGGAATTGCATAACCAGGCCTGGAGTGCGGCCTTATCTCGGTGACCAGTACCGACAACGCACTCTCTCACCAGAGCAGGATTTGGCCACCCTGGTGTAGTACTTGGCCACAACCTTCTATGATCAAACCAATTAACCCTCGGCCCTCAGTCCCCAGCGGCTGCAGAGCAACTGACCACGGCGGCGGTCAGACCTGTGACGCAGCGGAGGGTGCTAAGAATCTCTGGCTCCGGACAGGCCGCCATTGGAATCTGAACCTGGCAACGTTTAACGCTGGAACTTTAGCTAGTGAGGCTAGCCTAGCAGTGCTGTTTGAGGAACTAGCGGGAATTAAATGGGATGTGATAGGGCTTAGCGAAGTTAGGAGGACAGGTGAGGCGTATACAGTACTAAAGGACGGACACATACTGTGCTATCGCGGGTTAGAGGATAGACGAGAACTAGGTGTGGGTTTCCTCATTAATAAGGATATAGCTGGCAACGTAGAGGAGTTCTACAGTATTAACGAGAGGGTAGCAGCTATAGTAATTAGGCTGAATAGGAGGTACAAGCTGAAAGTGGTGCAGGCCTACGCACCCACATCCAGCCATGATGACCAGACCGTTGAAAGCTTCTATGAGGACGTAGAATCAGCAATGAATAAAGCTAAATCGCAGTACACTGTACTGATGGGCGACTTCAATGCGAAGGTGGGCAAGAAGCAGGCTGACGACCACGCGGTAGGTGACTATGGGATAGGCTCTAGAAATAGCAGGGGAGAGTTATTAGTCGAATTCGCGGATAGAAATAATTTACGGATCATGAATACCTTCTTCCGCAAACGAGAAAACAGGAAGTGGACCTGGAAGAGCCCCAATGGTGAGATTAAAAATGAAATCGACTTCATACTATGTGCTAAACCTGGCATCATTCAGGATGTGGCCGTCCTCGGAACGGTGCGTTGCAGCGACCATAGAATGGTAAGGTCTAGAATTAGCTTAGACTTGAAGAGAGAACGGAAGAAGCTAGCGAAGAAGAAGACCATTAACGAGTTAGCCGTAAGAGGGAAAGCACAGGAGTTTAGGATAGCGCTGCAAAACAGATATTCGGCTTTAACTGAGGAAGATGATCTTGATGTTCATTCAATGCACGATAACCTGACATCAATAATTACGGAGTGCGCAGTAGAAGTAGGCGGTAGGACAGTTCGAAAAGATACCGGGAAGCTATCTCAGGTGACGAAAGATCTGATTAAGAAGCGCCAAAACATGAAGGCATCTAACACTACCGATAGAATAGAACTAACGGAGTTATCAAAGTTAATAAATAAGCGCAAGGTAGCCGACATAAGGAAGTTTATTATGGAGAGAATTGAGCATGCTATAAAGAACGGAGGTAGCCTAAAAACCGTGAAGAGGAAACTAGGCATAGGTAAAAACCAGATGTATGCATTAAGAGACAAGCAGGGCAATGTCATTAGCAATATGGATAAGATAGTTAACGTAGCCGAAGAGTTCTACACAGACCTGTACAGTAGCCAATGTAATCAGAGCGCTAATGAGAAAGACAGCAGTGCACAGCAATGCGTCATCCCGCCAGTAACGAAAGATGAAGTAAAGAAAGCCTTAGAAGCAATGAAAAGGGGAAAAGCAGCTGGGGAGGATCAGGTAACAGCAGATCTGTTGAAGGATGGAGGGGACATCGTGCTAGAAAAACTATCCACCCTGTATACGCAATGCCTTATGACCTCAACTGTACCAGAAGCTTGGAAGAATGCAAACATTATCTTAATTCATAAGAAGGGAGACGCCAAGGACTTGAAAAATTACAGGCCGATCAGCTTACTATCCGTTGCCTACAAAGTATTTACTAAGGTAATCGCTAATAGAGTCAGGGCAACGTTAGACTTTAATCAACCAAATGATCAGGCAGGCTTTCGTAAAGGATATTCCACAATAGATCATATTCACACTATCAGTCAGGTGATAGAGAAATGCGCAGAATATAACCAACCTCTATATATAGCTTTCATTGATTACGAGAAAGCATTCGACTCAGTGGAAACCTCAGCAGTCATAGAGGCATTGCGTAATCAGGGGGTAGAAGAGCCTTATGTCAAAATACTGGAAGATATATATAGCAACTGCACAGCTACTATAGTCCTCCATAAAGTCAGCAATAAAATTCCAATAAGGAAGGGCGTCAGGCAAGGAGACACGATCTCGCCAATGCTGTTCACCGCATGTTTGCAGGAGGTATTTCGAAGCCTGAATTGGGAACAGTTGGGAATAAGAATAAATGGAGAATACCTAAATAATCTGCGATTTGCTGATGACATTGCCTTGCTGAGTCACTGAGGAGGTGAACTGCAAATCATGATCAACGAGTTAGACAGGCAGAGCAGATCGATGGGTTTAAAAATTAACATGCAGAAAACCAAGGTAATGTTCAACAGCCTAGCAAGGGAACAACAGTTCACAATTGGCAGCGAGAGCCTAGAAATTGTGCCGGAATACGTCTACTTAGGGCAGGTAGTGACAGCTGATCCAGATCATGAGAGGGAGATAACTAGAAGGATAAGAAAGGGCTGGAGCGCATATGGCAAATTCTCGCAGATCATGAGTGGCAGTTTACCAATTTCCCTCAAGAGGAAAGTGTACAACAGCATAATCTTACCGGTACTCACCTACGGGGCAGAAACGTGGAGGCTAACGAAAAGAGTTCAGCTTAGGTTAAGGACAACGCAGCGAGCCATGGAAAGAAAAATGATAGGTGTAACGTTAAGAGATCGGAAGCGGGCAGAGTGGGTGAGGGAACAAACACGGGTTAATGACATCCTAGTCGAAATCAAGAGAAAGAAATGGGCTTGGGCAGGGCATGTAATGCGAAGGCAAGATAACCGCTGGTCCTTAAGGGTAACAGAGTGGGTTCCAAGAGAAAGTACGCGTAGCAGGGGGCGGCAGAAGGTTAGGTGGGCGGATGAGATTAAGAAGTTTGCAGGCAAAGGGTGGATGCAACTGGCAAAGGATAGGGTAATTGGAGAGACATGGGAGAGGCCTTTGCCCTGCAGTGGGTGTAGTAAGGCTGATGATGATGATGATGGAATGCCTCCTTTCCGCAATGCGGCGACGGAGCGAACATCTGCCGATCTCCACAGCAGGCGATGCCTCAATCACACCTAGTGTTCTGCAGAGCGCATCAAAGAGCACCGCCGTTTTATGCAGAACCCACTTTCATGACCTGCGCATGCGATACCGGAAGACGCTTTCCCGCTCCTCTCGGTCAAGGTGTGTGACATCACGGAGGGAGTATGCAGCACACCTGGGATGCCTCCTTTCCGCAATGCGGTGACGGAGCGCACATCTGCCGATCTCCATGGCAGGCGACGCCTAGATCACAAATAGTGTTCCGCAGAACGCATCAAAGTGCATCGCCGTTTTATGCAGAACCCACTTTCATGACCTGCGCATGCGATACCGACAGACATTTTCCCGCTCCTCTCGGTGAAGGTATGTGACATCACGGAGGGAGTAGGGAGCACACCTGGGATGCTTTCTTTGCGCAAAGCGGTGACAGAGCGCACATCTTGCGCTCTCCACGGTAGGCGGTGCCTCGATCACACCTAGTGTTCCGCAGAGCGCATCGAAGTGCACCGCCGTTTTATGCAGAACCCGCGTTCATGACCTGCGCATGCGATACCGACAGACGCTTTCCCGCTCCTCTCGGTCAAGGTGTGTGACATCATGGAGGGAGTAGGCAGTAAACCTGGGTAGCCTCCTTTCCGCAAAGCGGTGACGGATCGCACATCTGCCGATCTCCACGGCAGGCGTCGCATCGATCACGCCTAGTGTTCCGCAGAATGCATCAAAGTGGTCGGCTGTTTTATGCAGAACCCGTTTTCATGACCTGCGCATGCGATACCGGTAGACGCTTTCCCGCTCCTCTCGGTCAAGGTGTGTGACATCACGGAGGGAGTAGTCAGCAAACCTTTGACGTCTCCTTTCCGCAAAACGGTGACGGAGCGCACATCTGCCGATCTCCACAGCAGGCGACGCCTCAATCACACCTTGTGTTCTGTAGAGCGCATCAAAGAGCACCGCCGTTTTATGCAGAACCCACTCTCATGACCTGCGCATGCGATGCCGGCAGACGCTTTCCCGCTCCTCTCGGTCAAGGTGTGTGACGTCACGTAGGGAGTAGGCAGCCCACCTGGGATGCCTCCTTTCCGCAATGCGGTGACGGAGCGCACATCTTCCGCTCTCCACGGCAGACGACGCCTAGATCAAACTTAGTGTTCCGCAGAACGCATAAAGTGCACCGCCGTTTTTTGCAGAACCCACTTTCCTGACTTGGGCATGTAATACCGGCAGACGGTTTCCCGCTCCTCTCGGTCAAGGTGTGTGACATCACGGAGGGAGTAGGGAGCACACCTGGTGCGCCTCCTTTTTGGAAAGCGGTGACGAAGCGCACATCTTGCGCTCTCCACGGTAGGCAGTGTTCCGCAGAGCGCATCGAAGTGCACCGCCGTTTTATGCAGAAACCACTTTGATGAACTGCGCATGCGATACCGGCAGACACTTTCCCGCTCCTCTCGGGCAAGGTGTGTGACATCATGGAGGGAGTAGGCAGTAAACATGGGTAGCCTCCTTTCCGCAAAGCGGTGACGGATCGCACTTCTGCTGATCTCCACGGCAGGCGACGCCTCGATCTCACCTAGTGTTCCGCAGAACGCACCAAAGTGGACCGCATTTTATGCAGAACCCACTCTCATGACCTGCGCATGCGATACCGGCCGACGCTTTCCCGCTCCTCTCGGTCAAGGTGTGTGACATCACTTAGGGAGTAGGCAGCACACCTGGAATGCCTCCTTTCCGCAAAGCGGCGACGGAGCGAACATCTGCCGATCTCCACAGCAGGCGATGCCTCAATCACACCTAGTGTTCTGCAGAGCGCATCAAAGAGCACCGCCGTTTTATGCAGAACCCACTTTCATGACCTGCGCATGCGATATCGGCAGACGCTTTGCCTCTCCTCTCGGTCAAGGTGTGTGATATCACGGAGGGAGTAGGCAGCACACCTGGGATGCCTCCTTTCCGCAATGCGGTGACGGAGCGCACATCTGCCGATCTCCACGGCAGGCGACGCCTAGATCACAAATAGTGTTCCGCAGAACGCATCAAAGTGCATCGCCGTTTTTTGCAGAACCCACTTTCATGACCTGAGCATGCGATACCGACAGACGCTTTCCCGCTCCTCTCGGTGAAGGTATGTGACATCACGTAGGGAGTAGGGAGCACACCTGGGATGCCTTCTTTCCGCAAAGCGGTGACAGAGCGCACTCCACGGTAGGCGGTGCCTCGATCACACCTAGTGTTCCGCAGAGCGCATCACTGTGCACCGCCGTTTTATGCAGAACCCACTCACATGAGCTGCGCATCTGATACCGTCAGAAGCTTTCCCGCTCCTCTCGATGAAGGTATGTTACATCACGGAGGGAGTAGGGAGTAAACCTGGGATGCCTCATTTCCGCAATGCGATGACGGAGCGCACATCTTCCGCTCTCCACGCCAGACGACGCCTAGATCACACTTAGTGTCCCGCAGAACGCATAAAGTGCACCGCCGTTTTATGCAGAACCCACTTTCCTGACTTGCGCATGTGATACCGGCAGACGCTTTCCCGCTCCCCTCGTTTAAGGTATGTGACATCACGGAGGGAGTAGGCAGCACACCTGGGATGCCTGCTTCCGCTAAGCGGTGAATGAGCGCACATCTTCCGCTCTCCACAGCAGACGACGCCTAGATCACACCTTGTGTTCCGCAGAACGCATCAAAGTGCATCGCCGTTTTATGCAGAACCCGCTTTCATGACCTGTGTATGCGATACCGACAGACGCTTTCCCGCTGCTCTCGGTGAAGGTATGTGACATCACGGAGCGAGTAGGGGGCACACCTGGGATGCCTTCGTTACGCAAAGCGGTGACGGAGCGCACATCTTCCACTCTCCAGGGCAGGCGACGCCTAGATCACACGTAGTGTTCCGCAAAACGCATCAATGTGCACCGCCGTTTTATGCAGAACCCACTTTCATGACCTGCGCATGCGATACCGACAGACGCTTTCTCGCTCCTCTCGGTGAAGGTGTGTGACATTACGGAGGGAGTAGGGAGCACACGTGGGGTGCCTCCTTTCCGCAAAGCGGTAACGGAGCGCACATCTTCCGCTCTCCAGGGCAGGCGAAAGCTCGATCACACCTAGTGTTCCGCAGAACGCATCAAAGTGCACCGCCGTTTTATGCAGAACCCACTTTCTTGACCTGCGCATGATATACCGGCAGACACTTTCCCGCTCCTCTCGGCCAAGCTGTGTGACATCACGGTGGGAGTAGGCAGCACACCTGGGATGCCTCCTTCCGCAAAGCGGTGACGGAGCGCATATCTGCCGATCTCCACGGCAGGCGACGCCTAGATCACACCTTGTGTTCCGCAGAACGCATCAAAGTGCACCGCCGTTTTATGCAGAACCCACTTTCATGACCTGCGCATGATATACCGGCAGACACTTTCCCGCTCCTCTCGGCCAAGGTGTGTGACATCACGGTGGGAGTAGGCAGCACACCTGGGATGCCTCCTTTCGCAAAGCGGTGACGGAGCGCATATCTTCGCTCTCCACGGCAGGCAACACCTCGATCACACCTACTGCTCTGCGGAACGCATCAAAGTGCACCGCCGTTTTATGCAGAACCAACTCTCATGACCTGCGCATGCGATACCGGCAGACGCTATCGCGCTCCTCTCGGTCAAGGTGTGTGACTTCACGGAGGGAGTAGGCAGAACACCTGTGATGCCTCCTTTCCTCAAAGCGGTGACGGAGCGCACATCTTGCGCTCTCCACGGTAGGTGGTGCCTCGATCACACTTAGTGTTGCGCAGAGAGCATCGATGTGCACCGCCGTTTTATGCAGAAACCACTTTCTTGACCTGCGCATGCGATACCAGCAGACGCTTTCCCGCAATTCTCGGTCAAGGTGTGTGACATCACGGAGGGAGTAGGCAGCACACCTAGAATGTTTCCTTTCCGCAAATCGGCGACGGAGCGCACATCTGCTGATCTCAGCGGCAGGCGTCGCATTGATCACACCTAGTGTTCCGCATAACGCAGCAAAGTGCACCGCCGTTTTACGCAGAACCCACTCTCATGACCTGCGCATGCGATACCGGCAGACGCTTTCCCGCTCCTCTCGGTCAAGGTGTGCGACATCACGGAGGGAGTAGGCAGCACACCTGGGATGCCTCCATTCCGCAAAGCGGTGACGGAACGCACATCTTCCGCTCTCCACAGCAGACGACGCCTAGATCACACCTTGTGTTCCGCAGAACGCATCAAAGTGCATCGCCGTTTTATGCAGAACCCGCTTTCATGACCTGCGCATGCGATACCGACAGACGCTTTCCCGCTGCTCTCGGTGAAGGTATGTGACATCACGGAGCGAGTAGGGGGCACACCTGGGATGCCTTCGTTACGCAAAGCGGTGACGGAGCGCACATCTTCAACTCTCCAGGGCAGGCGACGCCTAGATCACACGTAGTGTTCCGCAAAACGCATCAATGTGCACCGCCGTTTTATGCAGAACCCACTTTCATGACCTGCGCATGCGATACCGACAGACGCTTTCTCGCTCCTCTCGGTGAAGGTGTGTGACATTACGGAGGGAGTAGGGAGCACACCTGGGTTGCTTCCTTTCCGCAAAGCGGTAACGGAGCGCACATCTTCCGCTCTCCAGGGCAGGCGAAAGCTCGATCACACCTAGTGTTCCGCAGAACGCATCAAAGTGCACCGCCGTTTTATGCAGAAACCACTTTCTTGACCTGCGCATGCGATACCAGCAGACGCTTTCCCGCAATTCTCGGTCAAGGTGTGTGACATCACGGAGGGAGTAGGCAGCACACCTAGAATGTTTCCTTTCAGCAAATCGGCGACGGAGCGCACATCTGCTGATCTCAGCGGCAGGCGTCGCATTGATCACACCTAGTGTTCCGCAGAACGCATCAAAGTGCACCGCCGTTTTATGCAGAAACCACTCACATGAACTGCGTTTGCGATACCGGCAGACCCTTTCCCGCTCCTCTCGGTCAAGGTGTGTGACATCACGGAGGGAGTAGGCAGCAAACCTTTGATGTCTCCTTTCCGCAAAACGGTGACGCAGCGCACATCTGCCGATCTCCACAGTAGGCGACGCCTCGATCACACCTAGTGTTCCGCAGAGCGCATCAAAGAGCACCGCCGTTTTATGCAGAACCCACTCTCATGACCTGCCCATGCGATACCGGCAGAAGCTTTCCCGCTCCTCTCGGTCAAGGTGTGTGACATCACAGAGGGAGTAGGCAGCACGCCTGGGATGCCTTCTTTCCGCAATGCGATGACGGAGCGCCCATCTTCCGCTCTCCACGGCAGACGACCTGAGATCACACTCAGTGTTCCGCAGAACGCATAAGGTGCACCGCCGTTTTATGCAGAACCCACTTTCCTGACTTGCGCATGTGATACCGGCAGACGCTTTCCCGCTGCTCTCGGTTAAGGTATGTGACATCACGGAGGGATTGGGCAGCACACCTGGCATGCCTGCTTCCGCTAAGCGGTGACGGAGCGCACATCTGCCGTTCTCCACGGCAGGCGACGCCTAGATCACATCTACTGTTCCGCAGAACGCATCAAAGTGCATCGCCGTTTTATGCAGAACCCACTTTCATGACCTGCACATGCGATATCGACAGACGCTTTCTCGCTCCTCTCGGTCAAGGTGTGTGACTTGACGGAGGGAGTAGGCAGAACACCTGGGATTCCTCCTTTCCGAAAAGCGGTGACGGGGCGCAGATCTGCTGATCTCCACGGCAGGCGTCGAATCGATCACACCTAGTGTTCCGCATAACGCATCAAAGTGCACCGCCGGTTTATGCAGAACCAACTTTCTTGACTTGAGCATGTGATACCGGTAGATGCTTTCCCGCTCCTCTCGGTCAAGGTGTGTGACTTGACGGAGGAATAGGCAGAACACCTGGGATTCCTCCTTTCTGCAAAGCGGTGTCCGAGCGCGCATCTGCGGCTCTCTACAGCAGGCGTCTCATCGATCATATTAGTGTTCCGCAGAACGCATCAAAGTGCATCGCCATTTTATGCAGAACCCACTTTCATGACCTGCGCTTGCGATACCGACAGACGCTTTCCCGCTACTCTCGGTGAAGATGTGTGACATCATGGAGGGAGTAGGGAGCACACCTGGGATGCCTCCTATCCGCAAAGCGGTGACGGAGCGCACATCTTGCGCTCTCCACAGCAGGCGATGCCTCGATCACACCTAGTGTTCTGCAGAGCGCATAGAAGTGCACCGCCGTTTTATGAAGAACCCACTTTCATGAACTGCGCATGCTATACCGGCACACGCTTTCCCGCTCCTCTCGGTCAAGGTGTGTGACATGACGGAGGGAGTAGGCAGCACACCTGTGATGCATCCTTTCGCAAACCGGTGACGGAGCGCACATCTTCCGCTCTCCACGGCAGACGACGCCTAGATCACACTTAGTGTTCCGCAGAACGCATCAAGGTGCACCGCCGTTTTATGCAGAACCCACTTTCAGCCAACTTTCATGACCTGCGCATGCGATACCGGCAGACGCTTTCCCGCTCCTATCGGTCAAGGTATGTGACATCACGGAGGGAGTAGGCAGCACACCTAGGATGCCTCCTTCCGCAGAGCGGTGACGGAGCGCACATCTGCCGATCTCCACGCCAGGGGACGCCTAGATCGCACCTTGTGCTCCGCAGAACGCATCAAAGTGCATCGCCGTTTTATGCAGAACGCACTCTCATGACCTGCGCATGCGATACCGGCAGACGCTTTCCCGCTCCTCTCAGTCAAGGTGTGTGACATCACGGAGGAAGTAGGCAGCATACCTGGGATGCTTCCTTTCCGCAAAGCGGTGACGGAGCGCACATCTTGCGCTCTCCAAGGTAGGTGGTGCCTCGATCACATCTAGTGTTCCGCAGAGCGCATCGAAGTGCACCGCCGTTTTATGCAGAAACTACTTTCAGGACCTGCGCATGTGATACCGGCAGACGCTTTCCCGCTCCTCTCGGTCAAGGTGTGTGACATCACGTAGGGAGTAGGCAGCACACCTGGGATGCCTCCTTTCCGCAATGCGGTGACGGAGCGCACATCTTCCGCTCTCCACGGCAGACGACGCCTAGATCACACTTAGTGTTCCGCAGAACGCATAAAGTGCACCGCCGTTTTATGCAGAACCCACTTTCCTGACTTGGGCATGTAATACCGGCAGACGGTTTCCCGCTCCTCTCGGTAAAGGTGTGTGACATCACGGAGGGAGTAGACAGCACACCTGGAATGCCTCCTTTCCCCAAAGCGGCGACGGAGCGAACATCTGCCGATCTCCACAGCAGGCGATGCCTCAATCACACCTAGTGTTCTGCAGAGCGCATCAAATAGCACCGCCGTTTTATGCAGAACCCACTTTCATGACCTGCGCATGCGATAACGGCAGAGGCTTTCCCGCTCCTCTCGGTCAAGGTGTGTGACATCACGGAGGGAGTAGGCAGCACACCTGGGATGCCTCCTTTCCGCAATGCGGTGACGGAGCGCACATCTGCCGATCTCCACGGCAGGCGACGCCTAGATCACAAATAGTGTTCCGCAGAACGCATAAAAGTGCATCGCCGTTTTATGCAGAACCCACTTTCATGACCTGCGCATGCGATAACGACAGACGCTTTCCCGCTCCTCTCGGTGAAGGTATGTGACATCACGTAGGGAGTAGGGAGCACACGTGGGATGCCTTCTTTCCGCAAAGCGGTGACAGAGCGCACATCTTGCGCTCTCCACGGTAGGCGGTGCCTCGATCACACCTAGTGTTCCGCAGAGCGCATCGAAGTGCACCGCCGTTTTATGCAGAACCCACTCTCATGACCTGCGCATGTGATACCGTCCGACGCTTTTCGCTCCTCTCGGTGAAGGTATGTTACATCACGGAGGGAGTAGGGAGCACACCTGGGATGCCTCCTTTCCGCAATGCGATGACGGAGCGCACATCTTCCGCTCTCCACGCCAGACGACGCCTAGATCACACTTAGTGTTCCAGAACGCATAAAGTGCACCGCCGTCTTATGCAGAACCCACTTTCCTGTCTTGCGCATGTGATACCGGCAGACGCTTTCCCGCTCCTCACGGTTAAGGTATGTGACATCACGGAGGGAGTAGGCAGCACACCTGGGATGCCTGCTTCCGCTGAGCGGTGACGGAGCGCACATCTGCCGATCTCCAGGGCAGGCGACGCCTAGATCACACCGAGTGTTCCGCAGAACGCATCAAAGTACATCGCCGTTTTATGCAGAACCCACTTTCATGACCTACGCATGCGATACCGACAGACGCTTTCCCGCAACTCTCGGTCAATGTGTGTGACATCCCAGAGGGAGTAGGCAGCACACCTGGGATGCCTCCGTTCCGCAAAGCGGTGACGGAGCGCACATCTTCCGCTCTCCAGGGCAGGCGACGCCTAGATCGCACCTAGTGTTCCGCAGAACACATCAATGTGCACCGCCGTTTTATGCAGAACCCACTCTCAGACCTGCGCATGCGATACCGGCAGACGCTTTCCCGCTCCTCTCGGTCAAGGTGTGTGACATCACGGAGGGAGTAGGCAGCACACCTGGGATGCCTCCTTTCTTCAAAGCGGTGACGGAGAGCACATCTTCCGCTCTCCACGGCAGACGACGCCTAGATCACACTTAGTGTTCCGCAGAACGCATAAAGTGCACCGCCGTTTTATGCAGAACCCACTTTCCTGACTTGCGCATGTGATACCGGCAGACGCTTTCCCGCTGCTCTCGGTTAAGGTATGTGACATCACGGAGGGATTGGGCAGCACACCTGGCATGCCTGCTTCCGCTAAGCGGTGACGGAGCGCACATCTGCCGTTCTCCACGGCAGGCGACGCCTAGATCACATCTACTGTTCCGCAGAACGCATCAAAGTGCATCGCCGTTTTATGCAGAACCCACTTTCATGACCTGCGCATGCGATATCGACAGACGCTTTCTCGCTCCTCTCGGTCAAGGTGTGTGACTTGACGGAGGGAGTAGGCAGAACACCTGGGATTCCTCCTTTCCGAAAAGCGGTGACGGGGCGCAGATCTGCTGATCTCCACGGCAGGCGTCGCATCGATCACACCTAGTGTTCCGCATAACGCATCAAAGTGCACCGCCGTTTTATGCAGAACCAACTTTCTTGACTTGAGCATGTGATACCGGTAGATGCTTTCCCGCTCCTCTCGGTCAAGGTGTGTGACTTGACGGAGGAATAGGCAGAACACCTGGGATTCCTCCTTTCTGCAAAGCGGTGTCCGAGCGCGCATCTGCGGCTCTCTACAGCAGGCGTCTCATCGATCATATTAGTGTTCCGCAGAACGCATCAAAGTGCATCGCCATTTTATGCAGAACCCACTTTCATGACCTGCGCTTGCGATACCGACAGACGCTTTCCCGCTCCTCTCGGTGAAGATGTGTGACATCATGGAGGGAGTAGGGAGCACACCTGGGATGCCTCCTATCCGCAAAGCGGTGACGGAGCGCACATCTTGCGCTCTCCACAGCAGGCGATGCCTCGATCACACCTAGTGTTCTGCAGAGCGCATAGAAGTGCACCGCCGTTTTATGAAGAACCCACTTTCATGAACTGCGCATGCTATACCGGCAGACGCTTTCCCGCTCCTCTCGGTCAAGGTGTGTGACATGACGGAGGGAGTAGGCAGCACACCTGGGATGCATCCTTTCGCAAACCGGTGACGGAGCGCACATCTTCCGCTCTGCACGGCAGGCAACACCTCGATCACACCTGCTGTTCTGCGGAACGCATCAAGGTGCACCGCCGTTTTATGCAGAACCCACTTTCAGCCCACTTTCATGACCGGCGCATGTGATACCGGCAGACGCTTTCCCGCTCCTATCGGTCAAGGTATGTGACATCACGGAGGGAGTAGGCAGCACACCTAGGATGCCTCCTTCCGCAAAGCGGTGACGGAGCGCACAACTGCCGATCTCCACGCCAGGTGACGCCTAGATCGCACCTTGTGCTCCGCAGAACGCATCAAAGTGCATCGCCGTTTTATGCAGAACGCACTCTCATGACCTGCGCATGCGATACCGGCAGACGCTTTCCCGCTCCTCTCAGTCAAGGTGTGTGACATCACGGAGGGAGTAGGCAGCACACCTAGAATGTTTCCTTTCCGCAAAACGGTGACGCAGCGCACATCTGCCGATCTCGACAGTAGGCGACGCCTCGATCACACCTAGTGTTCCGCAGAGCGCATCAAAGAGCACCGCCGTTTTCTGCAGAACCTACTCTCATGACCTGCGCATGCGATACCGGCAGACGCTTTCCCGCTGCTCTCGGTCAAGGTGTGTGACATCAGGGAGGGAGTAGGGAGCACACCTGGTATGCCTCCTTTCCGGAAAGCGGTGACGAAGCGCACATCTTGCGCTCTCCACGGTAGGCAGTGCCTCGATCACACCTAGTGTTCCGCAGAGCGCATCGAAGTGCAAAGCCGTTTTATGCAGAAACCACTTTGATGAACTGCGCATGCGATACCGGGAGACACTTTCCCGCTCCTCTCGGTCAAGGTGTGTGACATCATGGAGGGAGTAGGCAGTAAACCTGGGATGCCTCCTTTCCGCAATGCGGTGACGGAGCGCACATCTGCCGATCTCCACGGCAGGCGACGCCTAGATCACAAATAGTGTTCCACAGAGCGCATCGAAGTGCACCGCCGTTTTATGCAGAACTCGCGTTCATGACCTGCGCATGCGATACCGACAGACGCTTTCCCGCTCCTCTCGGTCAAGGTATGTTACATCACGGAGGGAGTAGGCAGCACAGCTGGGATGCCTCCTTTCCGCAATGCGATGACGGAGCGCACATCATCCGCTCTCCACGCCAGACGACGCCTCGATCACACCTAGTGTTCCGCAGAACGCACCAAAGTGGACCGCCGTTTTATGCACAACCCACTCTCACGACCTGCGCATGAAATACCGGCATACGCTTTCCCGCTCCTTTCGGTCACGGTGTGTGACATCACGTAGGGAGTAGGAAGCACACCTGGAATGCATCCTTTCCGCAAAGCAGCGACGGAGCGCACATCTGCCGATCTCCGCGGCAGGCGTCGCATCGATCAGCCTAGTGTTCCGCAGAATGCATCAAAGTGCTCCGCTGTTTTATGCAGAACCCATTTTCATGACCTGCGCATGCGATACCGGTAGACGCTTTCCCGCTCCTCTCGGTCAAGGTGTGTGACATCACGGAGGGAGTAGGCAGCAAACCTTTGACGTCTCCTTTCCGCAAAACGGTGACGGAGCGAACATCTGCCGATCTCCACAGCAGGCGACGCCTCAATCACACCTTGTGTTCTGCAGAGCGCATCAAAGAGCACCGCCGTTTTATGCAGAACCCACTCTCATGACCTGTGCATGTAATACCGGCAGACGGTTTCCCGCTCCTCTCGGTCAAGGTATGTGACATCACGGAGGAAGTAGGCAGCATACCTGGGATGCTTCCTTTCCGCAAAGCGGTGACGGAGCGCACATCTTGCGCTCTCCAAGGTAGGTGGTGCCTCAATCACATCTAGTGTTCCGCAGAGCGCATCGAAGTGCACCGCCGTTTTATGCAGAAACCACTTTCAGGACCTGCGCATGTGATACCGGCAGACGCTTTCCCGCAACTCTCGGTCAAGGTGTGTGACATCTCGGTGGGAGTAGGCAGCAGACCTGGGATGCCACCTTTCCGCAAAGCGGTGACGGAGCGCACATCTTCCCCTCTCCACGGCAGGCGACGCCTCGATCACACCTAGTGTTCCGCAGAGCGCATCAAAGTGCACCGCCATATTATGCAGAATCCACTCTCATGACTTGCGCATGTGATACCGTCAGACGCTTTACCGCTGCTCTCGGTCAAGGTATGTTACATCACGGAGGGAGTAGGCAGCGCACGTGGGATGGCTCCTTTCAGCAAAGCGGTGACGGAGCGCACATCTGCCGCTCTCCATGACAGGCGTCGCATCGATCACAACTAGTGTCGCGCCGAAATTATAAACGTGCACCGCCGTTTTATGCAGAACCAACTCTCATGACCTGCGCATGCGATACCGGCAGACGCTTTCGCGCTCCTCTCGGTCAAGATGTGTGACTTCAAGGTGGGAGTAGGTAGAACACCTGGGTTTCCTCCTTTCGGGAAGGCGGTGACGGAACGCACATCTGCCCATCTCCACGGCAGGCGTCGCATAGATCACAACAAGTGTTCATTAGAACGCATCAAATTGCACCGCCGTTTTATGCAGAACCCACTTTCAGCCCACTTTCATGACCTGCGCATGCGATACCGGCAGACGCTTTCCCGCTCCTATCGGTCAAGGTGTGTGACATCATGGAGGCAGTAGGCAGCGCACGTGGGATGGCTCCTTTCCGCAAAGCGGGCACGGAGCGCACATCTGCCGCTCTCCATGACAGGCTTCGCATCGATCACACCTAGTGTCGCGCCGAAATTATAAACGTGCACCGCCGTTTTATGCAGAACCAACTCTCATGACCTGCGCATGCGATACCGGCAGACGCTTTCGCGCTCCTCTCGGTCAAGATGTGTGACTTCAAGGTGGGAGTAGGTAGAACACCTGGGTTTCCTCCTTTCGGGAAGGCGGTGACGGAACGCACATCTGCCCATCTCCACGGCAGGCGTCGCATAGATCACAACTAGTGTTCGGTAGAACGCATCAAATTGCACCGCCGTTTTATGCAGAACCCACTTTCACGACGTTTGCATGTGATACCGACAGACTCTTTCCCGCTCCTCTCGGTCAAGGTGTGTGACGTCACGGAGGCAGTAGGCAGCACAATGGGGATGCCTCCTTTCCGCAATGCGATGACGGAGCGCACATCATCCGCTCTCCACGCCAGACGACGCCTCGATCACACCTAGTGTTCCGCAGAACGCACCAAAGTGGACCGCCGTTTTATGCACAACCCACTCTCACGACCTGCGCATGAAATACCGGCATACGCTTTCCCGCTCCTTTCGGTCACGGTGTGTGACATCACGTAGGGAGTAGGAAGCACACCTGGAATGCATCCTTTCCGCAAAGCAGCGACGGAGCGCACATCTGCCGATCTCCGCGGCAGGCGTCGCATCGATCAGCCTAGTGTTCCGCAGAATGCATCAAAGTGCTCCGCTGTTTTATGCAGAACCCATTTTCATGACCTGCGCATGCGATACCGGTAGACGCTTTCCCGCTCCTCTCGGTCAAGGTGTGTGACATCACGGAGGGAGTAGGCAGCAAACCTTTGACGTCTCCTTTTCGCAAAACGGTGACGGAGCGAACATCTGCCGATCTCCACAGCAGGCGACGCCTCAATCACACCTTGTGTTCTGCAGAGCGCATCAAAGAGCACCGCCGTTTTATGCAGAACCCACATCCATGACCTGCGCATGCGATACCGGCAGACGCTTTCCCGCTCCTCTCGGTCAAGGTGTGTGACATCACGGAGGGAGTAGGCAGCACACCTGGGATGCCTCCTTCCACTAAGCGGTGACGGAGCGCACATCTGCCAATCTCAACGGCATGCGACGCCTAGATCACACCTAGTGTTCCGCAGAACGCATCAAAGTGCATCGCCGTTTTATGCAGATCCCACTTTCATTACCTGCGCATGCGATATCGACAGACGCTTTCCCGCTCCTCTCGGTGAAGGTATGTGACATCACGGAGGGAGTAGGGAGCACACCTGGGATGCCTCCTTTCCGCAAAGCGGTGATGGAGCGCACATCTTGCGCTCTCCACGGTAGGTGGTGCCTCTATCACACCTTGTATTCCACAGAGCGCATCGAAGGGCACCGCCGTTTTATGCAGAAACCACTTTCATGACCTGCGCATGAGATACCGGCCGACGCTTTCCCGCAACTCTCTGTCAAGGTGTGTGACATCACCGTGGGAGTAGGCAGCACACCTGGGATGCCTCCTTTCCGAAAAGCGGTGACGTGGCGCACATCTGCTGATCTCCACGGCAGGCGTCGCATCGATCACACCTAGTGTTCCACAGAACGCATCAAAGTGCATCGCCGTTTTATGCAGAACCCACTTTCATGACCTGCGCATGCGATACCGACAGACGCTTTCCCGCTCTTCTCGATGAAGGTATGTGACATCACGGAGGGAGTAGGGAGCACACCTGGTATGCCTCCTTTCCGGAAAGCGGTGACGAAGCGAACATCTTGCGCTCTCCACGGTAGGCAGTGCCTCGATCACACCTAGTGTTCCGCAGAGCGTATCGAAGTGCACCGCCGTTTTATGCAGAAACCACTTTGATGAACTGCGCATGCGATACCGGCAGACACTTTCCCGCTCCTCTCGGTCAAGGTGTGAGACATCATGGAGGGAATAGGCAGTAAACATGGGTAGCCTCTTTACCGCAAATCGGTGACGGATCGCACTTCTGCCGATCTCCACGGCAGGCGACGCCTCGATCTCACCTAGTGTTCCGCAGAACGCACCAAAGTGGACCGCCGTTTTATGCAGAACCCACTCTCATGACCTGCGCATGCGATACCGGCAGACGCTTTCCCGCTCCTCTCGGTCAAGGTGTGTGACATCACTTAGGGAGTAGGCAGCACACCTGGAATGCCTCCTTTCCGCAAAGCGGCGACGGAGCGAACATCTGCCGATCTCCACAGCAGGCGATGCCTTGATCACAAATAGTGTTCCGCAGAACGCATCAAAGTGCATCGCCGTTGTATGCAGAACCCACTTTCATGACCTGCGCATGCGATACCGACAGACGCTTTCCCGCTCCTCTCGGTGAAGGTATGTGACATCACGGAGGGAGTAGGGAGCACACCTGGGATGCCTTCTTTCCGCAAAGCGGTGACAGAGCGCACATCTTGCGCTCTCCACGGTAGGCGGTGCCTCGATCACACCCAGTGTTCCGCAGAGCGCATCGAAGTGCACCGCCGTTTAATGCAGAACCCGCGTTCATGAGCTGCGCATGCGATACCGACAGACGCTTTCTCGCTCCTCTCGGTCAAGGTGTGTGACATCATGGAGGGAGTAGGCAGTAAACCTGGGTAGCCTCCTTTCCGCAAAGCGGTGACGGATCGCACATCTGCCGATCTCCACGGCAGGCGTCGCATCGATCACGCCTAGTGTTCCGCAGAATGCATCAAAGTGCTCGGCTGTCTTATGCAGAACCCGTTTTCATGACCTGCGCATGCGATACCGGTAGACGCTTTCCCGCTCCTCTCGGTCAAGGTGTGTGACATCACGGAGGGAGTAGGCAGCACACCTGGGATGCCTCCTTCCACTAAGCGGTGACGGAGCGCACATCTGCCAATCTCAACGGCATGCGACGCCTAGATCACACCTAGTGTTCCGCAGAACGCATCAAAGTGCATCGCCGTTTTATGCAGAACCCACTTTCATTACCTGCGCATGCGATATCGACAGACGCTTTCCCGCTCCTCTCGGTGAAGGTATGTGACATCACGGAGGGAGTAGGGAGCACACCTGGGATGCCTCCTTTCCGCAAAGCGGTGATGGAGCGCACATCTTGCGCTCTCCACGGTAGGTGGTGCCTCTATCACACCTTGTATTCCGCAGAGCGCATCGAAGGGCACCGCCGTTTTATGCAGAAACCACTTTCTTGACCTGCGCATGAGATACCGGCCGACGCTTTCCCGCAACTCTCTGTCAAGGTGTGTGACATCACGGAGGAAGTAGGCAGCACACCTGGGATGCCTCCTTTCCGCAAAGCGGTGACGGAGCCCACATCTTCCGCTCTCCACGGCAGGCGTCTGATCGATCATATTAGTGTTCCGCAGAGCGCATCAAAGAGCACCGCCATTTTATGCACAACCCACTCTCATGACGTGCGCATGCGATACCGACCGACGCTTTCCCGCTCATCTCGGTCAAGGTGTGTGACATCACGGAGGGAGTAGGCAGCACACCTGGGATGCCTCCTTTCCGCAAAGCGGTGACGGAGCGCACATCTTCCGCTCTCCACGGAAGACGACGCCTAGATCACACCTTGTGCTCCGCAGAACGCATCAAAGTGCATCGCCGTTTTATGCAGAACTCGCTTTCATGACCTGCGCATGAGATACCGAGAGACGCTTTCCCGCTGCTCTCGGTGAAGGTATGTGACATCACGGAGGGAGTAGGGAGCACACCTGGGATGCCTCCTTTCCGCAAAGCGGTAACGGATCGCACATCTGCCGATATCCACGGCAGGCGACGCCTCGATCTCACCTAGTGTTCTGCAGAACGCACCAAAGTGGACGGCTGTTTTATGCAGAACCCACTCTCATGACCTGCGCATGCGATACCGGCAGACGCTTTCCCGCTCCTCTCGGTCAAGGTGTGTGACATCACGGAGGGAGTAGGCAGCAAACCTTTGATGTCTCCTTTCCGCAAAACGGTGACGCAGCGCACATCTGCCGATCTCCACAGTAGGCGACGCCTCGATCACACCTAGTGTTCCGCAGAGCGCATCAAAGAGCACCGCCGTTTTATGCAGAACCCACTCTCATGACCTGCGCATGCGATACCGGCAGACGCTTTCCCGTTCCTCTCGGTCAAGGTGTGTGACATCTCAGAGGGAGTAGGCAGCACGCCTGGGATGCCTTCTTTGCGCAATGCGATGACGGAGCGCACATCTTCCGCTCTCCACGGCAGACGACGTGAGATCACACTCAGTGTTCCGCAGAACGCATAAAGTGCATCGCCGTTTTATGCAGAACCCACTTTCATGACCTGCGCATGCGATATCGACAGACGCTTTCCCGCTCCTCTCGGTGAAGGTATGTGACATCACGGAGGGAGTAGGGAGCACACCTGGGATGCCTCCTTTCCGCAAAGCGGTGATGGAGCGCACATCTTGCGCTCTCCACGGTAGGTGGTGCCTCTATCACACCTAGTATTCCGCAGAGCGCATCGAAGGGCACCGCCGTTTTATGCAGAAACTACTTTCATGACCTGCGCATGAGATACCGGCAGACGCTTTCCCGCAACTCTCGGTCAAGGTGTGTGACATCACGGTGGGAGTAGGCAGCACACCTGGGATTCCTCCCTTCCGAAAAGCGGTGACGGGGCGCACATCTGCTGATATCCACGGCAGGCGACGCCTCGATCTCACCTAGTGTTCTGCAGAACGCACCAAAATGGACCGCTGTTTTTGCAGAACGCACTCTCATGACCTGCGCATGCGATACCTGCAGACGCTTTCCCGCTCCTCTCGGTCAAGGTGTGTGACATCACGGAGGGAGTAGGCAGGACACCTAGGATTCCTCCTTCCGCAAAGCGGTGACGGAGCGCCCATCTGCCGATCTCCACGGCAGGCGGCGCCTAGATCGCACCTTGTGCTCCGCAGAACGCATCAAAGTGCATCGCCGTTTTATGCAGAACTCGCTTTCATGACCTGCGCATGAGATACCGAGAGACGCTTTCCCGCTGCTCTCGGTGAAGGTATGGGACATCACGGAAGGAGTAGGGAGCACACCTGGGATGCCTCCTTTCCGCAAAGTGGCGACGGAGCGCACATCTGCTGATCTCCGCGGAAGTCGTCGCCTCGATCACACCTAGTGTTCCGCAGAGCGCATCAAAGAGCACCGCAGTTTTATGCATAACCCACTCTCATGACCTGCGCATGCGATACCGGCAGACGCTTTCCCGCTCCTCTCGGTCAAGGTGTGACATCACAGAGGGAGTAGGCAGCACGCCTTGGATGCCTTCTTTCCGCAATGCGATGACGGAGCGCACATCTTCCGCTCTCCACAGGAGACGACGTGAGATCACACTCAGTGTTCCGCAGAACGCAAAAAGTGCACCGCCGTTTTATGCAGAACCCACTTTCATGACCTGCGCATGCGATATCGACAGACGCTTTCCCGCTCCTCTCGGTGAAGGTATGTGACATCACGTAGGGAGTAGGGAGCACACCTGGGATGCCTTCTTTCCGCAAAGCTGTGACAGAGCGCACATCTTGCGCTCTCCACGGTAGGCGGTGCCTCGATCACACCTAGTGTTCCGCAGAGCGCATCAATGTGCACCGCCGTTTTATGCAGAACCCACTCACATGACCTGCGCATGTGATACCGTCAGACGCTTTCCCGCTCCTCTCGATGAAGGTATGTTACATCACGGAGGGAGTAGGGAGCACACCTGGGATGCCTCCTTTCCGCAATGCGATGACGGAGCGCACATCTTCCGCTCTCCACGCCAAACGACGCCTAGATCACACTTAGTGTTCCGCAGAACGCATAAAGTGCACCGCCGTTTTATGCAGAACCCACTTTCCTGACTTGCGCATGTGATACCGGCAGACGCTTTCCCGCTCCTCTCGTTTAAGGTATGTGACATCACGGAGGGAGTAGGCAGCACACCTGGGATGCCTGCTTCCGCTAAGCGGTGACGGAGCGCACATCTGCCGATCTCCAGGGCAGGCGACGCCTAGATCACACCTAGTGTTCCGCAGAACGCATAAAGTGCATCGCCGTTTTATGCAGAAACCACTTTCATGACCTGCGCATGAGATACCGGCCGACGCTTTCCCGCAACTCTCTGTCAAGGTGTGTGACATCACGGAGGAAGTAGGCAGCACACCTGGGATGCCTCCTTTCCGCAAAGCGGTGACGGAGCCCACATCTTCCGCTCTCCACGGCAGGCGTCTGATCGATCATATTAGTGTTCCGCAGAGCGCATCAAAGAGCACCGCCATTTTATGCACAACCCACTCTCATGACGTGCGCATGCGATACCGACAGACGCTTTCCCGCTCCTCTCGGTCAAGGTGTGTGACATCACGGAGGGAGTAGGCAGCACACCTGGGATGCCTCCTTTCCGCAAAGCGGTGACGGAGCGCACATCTTCCGCTCTCCACGGAAGACGACGGCTAGATCACACCTAGTGTTCCGCAGGACTCATAAAGTGCACCGCCGTTTTATGCAGAACCCACTTTCATGACTTGCGCATGTGATAGCGTCAGACGCTTTCCCGCTCCTCTCGGTCAAGGTATGTGACATCACGGAGGGAGTAGGCAGCACACCTAGGATGCCTCCTTCCGCAAAACGGTGACGGAGCGCACATCTGCCGATCTCCACGGCAGGCGACGCCTAGATCGCACCTTGTGCTCCGCAGAACGCATCAAAGTGCATCGCCGTTTTATGCAGAACTCGCTTTCATGACCTGCGCATGAGATACCGAGAGACGCTTTCCCGCTGCTCTCGGTGAAGGTATGTGACATCACGGAGGGAGTAGGGAGCACACCTGGGATGCCTCCTTTCCGCAAAGCGGTAACGGATCGCACATCAGCCGATATCCACGGCAGGCGACGCCTCGATCACACCTAGTGTTCCGCAGAGCGCATCAAAGAGCACCGCCGTTTTATGCAGAACCCACTCTCATGACCTGCGCATGCGATACCGGCAGACGCTTTCCCGTTCCTCTCGGTCAAGGTGTGTGACATCACGGAGGGAGTAGGCAGCAAACCTTTGATGTCTCCTTTCCGCAAAACGGTGACGCAGCGCACATCTGCCGATCTCCACAGTAGGCGACGCCTCGATCACACCTAGTGTTCCGCAGAGCGCATCAAAGAGCACCGCCGTTTTATGCAGAACCCACTCTCATGACCTGCGCATGCGATACCGGCAGACGCTTTCCCGTTCCTCTCGGTCAAGGTGTGTGACATCTCAGAGGGAGTAGGCAGCACGCCTGGGATGCCTTCTTTGCGCAATGCGATGACGGAGCGCACATCTTCCGCTCTCCACGGCAGACGACGTGAGATCACACTCAGTGTTCCGCAGAACGCATAAAGTGCATCGCCGTTTTATGCAGAACCCACTTTCATGACCTGCGCATGCGATATCGACAGACGCTTTCCCGCTCCTCTCGGTGAAGGTATGTGACATCACGGAGGGAGTAGGGAGCACACCTGGGATGCCTCCTTTCCGCAAAGCGGTGATGGAGCGCACATCTTGCGCTCTCCACGGTAGGTGGTGCCTCTGTCACACCTAGTATTCCGCAGAGCGCATCGAAGGGCACCGCCGTTTTATGCAGAAACTACTTTCATGACCTGCGCATGAGATACCGGCAGACGCTTTCCCGCAACTCTCGGTCAAGGTGTGTGACATCACGGTGGGAGTAGGCAGCACACCTGGGATGCCTCCTTTCCGAAAAGCGGTGACGGGGCGCACATCTGCTGATATCCACGGCAGGCGACGCCTCGATCTCACCTAGTGTTCTGCAGAACGCACCAAAATGGACCGCTGTTTTTGCAGAACGCACTCTCATGACCTGCGCATGCGATACCGGCAGACGCTTTCCCGCTCCTCTCGGTCAAGGTGTGTGACATCACGGAGGGAGTAGGCAGCACACCTGGGATGCCTCCTTTCCGCAAAGCGGTGACGGAGCGCACATCTTCCGCTCTCCACGGCAGACGACGCCTAGATCACACCTAGTGTTCCGCAGGACGCATAAAGTGCACCGCCGTTTTATGCAGAACCAACTCTCATGACTTGCGCTTGTTATACCGTCAGACGATTTCCCGCTCCTCTGGGTCAAGGTATGTGACATCACGGAGGGAGTAGGCAGGACACCTAGGATTCCTCCTTCCGCAAAGCGGTGACGGAGCGCCCATCTGCCGATCTCCACGGCAGGCGACGCCTAGATCGCACCTTGTGCTCCGCAGAACGCATCAAACTGCATCGCCGTTTTATGCAGAACTCGCTTTCATGACCTGCGCATGAGATACCGAGAGACGCTTTCCCGCTGCTCTCGGTGAAGGTATGGGACATCACGGAAGGAGTAGGGAGCACACCTGGGATGCCTCCTTTCCGCAAAGTGGCGACGGAGCGCACATCTGCTGATCTCCGCGGAAGTCGTCGCCTCGATCACACCTAGTGTTCCGCAGAGCGCATCAAAGAGCACCGCAGTTTTATGCATAACCCACTCTCATGACCTGCGCATGCGATACCGGCAGACGCTTTCCCGCTCCTCTCGGTCAAGGTGTGACATCAAAGAGGGAGTAGGCAGCACGCCTTGGATGCCTTCTTTCCGCAATGCGATGACGGAGCGCACATCTTCCGCTCTCCACAGGAGACGACGTGAGATCACACTCAGTGTTCCGCAGAACGCAAAAAGTGCGCCGCCGTTTTATGCAGAACCCACTTTCCTGACTTGCGCATGTGATACCGGCAGACGCTTTCCCGCTCCTCTCGGTGAAGGTATGTGACATCACGGAGGGAGTAGGGAGCACACCTGGGATGCCTCCTTTCCGCAAAGCGGTGATGGAGCGCACATCTTGCGCTCTCCACGGTAGGTGGTGCCTCTATCACACCTAGTATTCCGCAGAGCGCATCGAAGGGCACCGCCGTTTTATGCAGAAACTACTTTCATGACCTGCGCATGAGATACCGGCAGACGCTTTCCCGCAACTCTCGGTCAAGGTGTGTGACATCACGGTGGGAGTAGGCAGCACACCTGGGATGCCTCCTTTCCGAAAAGCGGTGACGGGGCGCACATCTGCTGATATCCACGGCAGGCGACGCCTCGATCTCACCTAGTGTTCTGCAGAACGCACCAAAATGGACCGCTGTTTTTGCAGAACGCACTCTCATGACCTGCGCATGCGATACCGGCAGACGCTTTCCCGCTCCTCTCGGTCAAGTTGTGTTACATCACGGAGGGAGTAGGCAGCACACCTGGGATGCCTCCTTTCCGCAAAGCGGTGACGGAGCGCACATCTTCCGCTCTCCACGGCAGACGACGCCTAGATCACACCTAGTGTTCCGCAGGACGCATAAAGTGCACCGCCGTTTTATGCAGAACCAACTCTCATGACTTGCGCTTGTTATACCGTCAGACGATTTCCCGCTCCTCTGGGTCAAGGTATGTGACATCACGGAGGGAGTAGGCAGGACACCTAGGATTCCTCCTTCCGCAAAGCGGTGACGGAGCGCCCATCTGCCGATCTCCACGGCAGGCGACGCCTAGATCGCACCTTGTGCTCCGCAGAACGCATCAAAGTGCATCGCCGTTTTATGCAGAACTCGCTTTCATGACCTGCGCATGAGATACCGAGAGACGCTTTCCCGCTGCTCTCGGTGAAGGTATGGGACATCACGGAAGGAGTAGGGAGCACACCTGGGATGCCTCCTTTCCGCAAAGCGGCGACGGAGCGCACATCTTGCGCTCTCCACGGTAGGTGGTGCCTCTATCACACCTAGTATTCCGCAGAGCGCATCGAAGGGCACCGCCGTTTTATGCAGAAGCCACTTTCATGACCTGCGCATGCGATATCGACAGACGCTTTCCCGCTCCTCTCGGTGAAGGTGTGTGACATTACGGAGGGAGTTGGGGGCACACCTGGGATGCCTTCGTTACGCAAAGCGGTGACGGAGCGCACATCTTCCACTCTCCATGGCAGGCGACGCCTAGATCACACGTAGTGTTCCGCAAAACGCATCAATGTGCACCGCCGTTTTAAGCAGAACCCACTTTCATGACCTGCGCATGCGATACCGACAGACGCTTTCCCGCTCCTCTCGGTGAAGGTGTGTGACATTACGGAGGGAGTAGGGAGCACACCTGGGGTGCCTCCTTTCCGCAAAGCGGTGACGGAGCGCACATCTTCCGCTCTCCAGGGCAGGCGAAAGCTCGATCACACCTAGTGTTCCGCAGAACGCATCAAAGTGCACCGCCGTTTTATGCAGAACCCACTTTCTTTACCTGCGCATGCGATACCAGCAGACGCTTTCCCGCAACTCTCGGTCAAGGTGTGTGACATCACGGTGGGAGTAGGCAGCACACCTGGGATGCCTCCATTCCGCAAAGCTGTGACTGAGCGCAAATCTTCCGCTCTCCACGGCAGGCGTCGCATCCATCACATGTAGTGTTCCGCAGAACGCATCAAAGTGCATCGCCGTTTTATGCAGAACCCACTTTCATGACCTGCGCATGCGATACCGACAGACGCTTTCCCGCTCCTCTCGGTGAGGGTATGTGACATCACGTAGGGAGTAGGGAGCACACCTGGGATGCCTTCTTTCCGCAAGCCTGTGACAGAGCGCACATCTTGCGCTCTCCACGGTAGGCGGTGCCTCGATCACACCTAGTGTTCCGCAGAGCGCATCAATGTGCACCGCCGTTTTATGCAGAACCCACTCACATGACCTGCGCATGTGATACCGTCAGACGCTTTCCCGCTCCTCTCGATGAAGGTATGTTACATCACGGAGGGAGTAGGCAGCACAGCTGGGATGCCTCCTTTCCGCAATGCGATGACGGAGCGCACATCATCCGCTCTCCACGCCAGACGACGCCTATATCACACTTAGTGTTACGCAGAACGCATAAAGTGCACCGCCGTTTTATGCAGATCCCGCTTTCCTGACTTGCGCATGTGATACCGGCAGACGCTTTCCCGCTCCTCTCGGTCAAGGTGTGCGACATCACGGAGGGAGTAGGCAGCACGCCTGGGGTGCCTCCTTTCCGCAAAGCGGTGACGGAGCGCACATCTTCCGCTCTCCACGGCATACGACGCCTAGATCACACTTAGAGTTCCGCAGAACGCATAAAGTGCTCCGCCGTTTTATGTAGAACCCACTTTCATGACTTGCGCATGTGATACCGTCAGACGCTTTCCCGCTCCTCTCGGTCAAGGTATGTGACATCACGGAGATAGTTGGCAGCACACCTGGGATGCCTCCTTCCGCAAAGCGGTGACGGAGCGCATATCTGCCGATCCCCACGGCAGGCGACACCTAGATCACAGCTTGTGTTCCGCAGAACGCATCAAAGTGCATTTCCGTTTTATGCAGAACCCGCTTTCATGACCTGCGCATGCGATACCGACAGACGCTTTCCCGCTGCTCTCGGTGAAGGTATGTGACATCATGGAGCGAGTAGGGGGCACACCTGGGATGCCTCCGTTCCGCAAAGCGGTGACGGAGCGCACATCTTCCGCTCTCCAGGGCAGGCGACGCCTAGATCGCACCTAATGTTCCGCAGAACACATCAATGTGCACCGCCGTTTTATGCAGAACCCACTCTCATGACCTGCGCATGTGATACCGTCAGACGCTTTCCCGCTCCTCTCGGTGAAGGTATGTTACATCACGGAGGGAGTAGGGAGCACACCTGGGATGCCTCTTTCCGCAAAGCGGTGACGGAGCGCACATCTGCCGATCTCCACGGCGGGCGAAAGCTCGATCACACCTAGTGTTCCGCAGAACGCACCAAAGTGGACCGCCGTTTTATGCAGAACCCACTCTCATGACCTGCGCATGTGATACCGTCAGACGCTTTCCCGCTCCTCTCGGTGAAGGTATGTTACATCACGGAGGGGGTAGGGAGCACACCTGGGATGCCTCCTTTCCGCAAAGCGGTGACGGAGCGCACATCTGCCGATCTCCACGGCGGGCGACGCCTAGATCTCACCTAGTGTTCGGCAGAACGCACCAAAGTGGACCGCCGTTTTATGCAGAACCCACTCTCATGACCTGCGCATGCGATACCGGCAGACGCTTTCCCGCTCCTCTCGGTCAAAGTGTGTGACATCACAGAGTGAGTAGGCAGCACACCTGGGATGCCTCCTTTCCGCAATGCGATGACGGAGCGCACATCTTCCGCTCTCCACGCCAGACGACGCCTAGATCACACTTAGTGTTCCGCAGAACGCATAAAGTGCACCGCCGTTTTATGCAGATCCCACTTTCCTGACTTGCGCACGTGATACCGGCAGACGCTTTCCCGCTCCTCTCGGTTAAGGTATGTGACATCACGGAGGGAGTAGGCAGCACACCTGGGATGCCTGCTTCCGCTATGCGGTGACGGAGCGCACATCTGCCGATCTCCAGGGCAGGCGACGCCTAGATCACACCTAGTGTTCCGCAGAACGCATCAAAGTGCATCGCCGTTTTAGGCAGAACCCACTTTCATGCATTGCGATACCGACAGACGTTTTCCCGTAACTCTCGGTCAATGTGTGTGACATCACAGAGGGAGTAGGCAGCACGCCTGGGATTCTTCTTTCCGCAATGCGATGACGGAGCGCACATCTTCCGCTCTCTATGGCAGACGACGTGAGATCACACTCAGTGTTCCGCAGAACGCATAAAGTGCACCGCCGTTTTATGCAGAACCCACTTTCCTGACTTGAGCATGAGATACCGGCAGACGCTTTCCCGCTCCTCTCGGTTAAGGTATGTGACATCACGGAGGGAGCAGGCAGCACACCTGGGATGCCTCCTTCCACTAAGCGGTGACGGAGCGCACATCTGCCAATCTCAACGGCAGGCGACGCCTAGATCACACCTAGTGTTCCGCAGAACGCATCAAAGTGCATCGCCGTTTTATGCAGAACCCACTTTCATTACCTGCGCATGCGATATCGACAGACGCTTTCCCGCTCCTCTCGGTGAAGGTATGTGACATCACGTAGGGAGTAGGGAGCACACCTGGGATGCCTTCTTTCCGCAAAGCTGTGACAGAGCGCACATCTTGCGCTCTCCACGGTAGGCGGTGCCTCGATCACACCTAGTGTTCCGCAGAGCGCATCAATGTGCACCGCCGTTTTATGCAGAACCCACTCACATGACCTGCGCATGTGATACCGTCAGACGCTTTCCCGCTCCTCTCGATGAAGGTATGTTACATCACGGAGGGAGTAGGCAGCACAGCTGGGATGCCTCCTTTCCGCAATGCGATGACGGAGCGCACATCATCCGCTCTCCACGCCAGACGACGCCTATATCACACTTAGTGTTACGCAGAACGCATAAAGTGCACCGCCGTTTTATGCAGATCCCGCTTTCCTGACTTGCGCATGTGATACCGGCAGACGCTTTCCCGCTCCTCTCGGTCAAGGTGTGCGACATCACGGAGGGAGTAGGCAGCACACCTGGGGTGCCTCCTTTCCGCAAAGCGGTGACGGAGCGCACATCTTCCGCTCTCCACGGCAGACGACGCCTAGATCACACTTAGAGTTCCGCAGAACGCATAAAGTGCTCCGCCGTTTTATGTAGAACCCACTTTCATGACTTGCGCATGTGATACCGTCAGACGCTTTCCCGCTCCTCTCGGTCAAGGTATGTGACATCACGGAGATAGTTGGCAGCACACCTGGGATGCCTCCTTCCGCAAAGCGGTGACGGAGCGCATATCTGCCGATCCCCACGGCAGGCGACACCTAGATCACAGCTTGTGTTCCGCAGAACGCATCAAAGTGCATTTCCGTTTTATGCAGAACCCGCTTTCATGACCTGCGCATGCGATACCGACAGACGCTTTCCCGCTGCTCTCGGTGAAGGTATGTGACATCATGGAGCGAGTAGGGGGCACACCTGGGATGCCTCCGTTCCGCAAAGCGGTGACGGAGCGCACATCTTCCGCTCTCCAGGGCAGGCGACGCCTAGATCGCACCTAATGTTCCGCAGAACACATCAATGTGCACCGCCGTTTTATGCAGAACCCACTCTCATGACCTGCGCATGTGATACCGTCAGACGCTTTCCCGCTCCTCTCGGTGAAGGTATGTTACATCACGGAGGGAGTAGGGAGCACACCTGGGATGCCTCTTTCCGCAAAGCGGTGACGGAGCGCACATCTGCCGATCTCCACGGCGGGCGAAAGCTCGATCACACCTAGTGTTCCGCAGAACGCACCAAAGTGGACCGCCGTTTTATGCAGAACCCACTCTCATGACCTGCGCATGTGATACCGTCAGACGCTTTCCCGCTCCTCTCGGTGAAGGTATGTTACATCACGGAGGGGGTAGGGAGCACACCTGGGATGCCTCCTTTCCGCAAAGCGGTGACGGAGCGCACATCTGCCGATCTCCACGGCGGGCGACGCCTAGATCTCACCTAGTGTTCGGCAGAACGCACCAAAGTGGACCGCCGTTTTATGCAGAACCCACTCTCATGACCTGCGCATGCGATACCGGCAGACGCTTTCCCGCTCCTCTCGGTCAAAGTGTGTGACATCACAGAGTGAGTAGGCAGCACACCTGGGATGCCTCCTTTCCGCAATGCAATGACGGAGCGCACATCTTCCGCTCTCCACGCCAGACGACGCCTAGATCACACTTAGTGTTCCGCAGAACGCATAAAGTGCACCGCCGTTTTATGCAGATCCCACTTTCCAGACTTGCGCACGTGATACCGGCAGACGCTTTCCCGCTCCTCTCGGTTAAGGTATGTGACATCACGGAGGGAGTAGGCAGCACACCTGGGATGCCTGCTTCCGCTATGCGGTGACGGAGCGCACATCTGCCGATCTCCAGGGCAGGCGACGCCTAGATCACACCTAGTGTTCCGCAGAACGCATCAAAGTGCATCGCCGTTTTAGGCAGAACCCACTTTCATGCATTGCGATACCGACAGACGTTTTCCCGCAACTCTCGGTCAATGTGTGTGACATCACAGAGGGAGTAGGCAGCACGCCTGGGATTCTTCTTTCCGCAATGCGATGACGGAGCGCACATCTTCCGCTCTCTATGGCAGACGACGTGAGATCACACTCAGTGTTCCGCAGAACGCATAAAGTGCACCGCCGTTTTATGCAGAACCCACTTTCCTGACTTGAGCATGAGATACCGGCAGACGCTTTCCCGCTCCTCTCGGTTAAGGTATGTGACATCACGGAGGGAGCAGGCAGCACACCTGGGATGCCTCCTTCCACTAAGCGGTGACGGAGCGCACATCTGCCAATCTCAACGGCAGGCGACGCCTAGATCACACCTAGTGTTCCGCAGAACGCATCAAAGTGCATCGCCGTTTTATGCAGAACCCACTTTCATTACCTGCGCATGCGATATCGACAGACGCTTTCCCGCTCCTCTCGGTGAAGGTATGTGACATCACGGAGGGAGTAGGGAGCACACCTGGGATGCCTCCTTTCCGCAAAGCGGTGATGGAGCGCACATCTTGCGCTCTCCATGGTAGGTGGTGCCTCTATCACACCTAGTATTCCGCAGAGCGCATCGAAGGGCACCGCCGTTTTATGCAGAACCCACTCTCATGACCTGCGCATGTGATACCGTCAGACGCTTTCCTGCTCCTCTCGGTGAAGGTATGTTACATCACGGAGGGAGTAGGGAGCACACCTGGGATGCCTCTTTCCGCAAAGCGGCGACGGAGCGAACATCTGCCGATCTCCACAGCAGGCGATGCCTCAATCACACCTAGTGTTCTGCAGAGCGCATCAAAGAGCACCGCCGTTTTATGCAGAACCCACTTCCATGACCTGCGCATGCGATACCGGTAGACGCTTTCCCGCTCCTCTCGGTCAAGGTGTGTGACATCACGGAGGGAGTAGGCAGCAAACCTTTGACGTCTCCTTTCCGCAAAACGGTGACGGAGCGCACATCTGCCGATCTCCACAGCAGGCGACGCCTCAATCACACCTTGTGTTCTGGAGAGCGCATCAAAGAGCACCGCCGTTTTATGCAGAACCCACTCTCATGACCTGCGCATGTAATACTGGCAGACGGTTTCCCGCTCCTCTCGGTCAAGGTGTGTGACATCACGGAGGGAGTAGGGAGCACACCTGGAATGCCTCCTTTCCGGAAAGCGGTGACGAAGCGCACATCTTGCGCTCTCCACGGTAGGCGGTGCCTCGATCACACCTAGTGTTCCGCAAAGCGCATCGAAGTGCACCGCCGTTTTATGCAGAAACCACTTAGATGACCTGCGCATGCGATACCGGCAGACACATTCCCGCTCCTCTCGGTCAAGGTATGTTACATCACGGAGGGAGTAGGCAGCACACCTGGGATGCCTCCTTCCGCAAAGCGGTGACGGAGCGCATATCTGCCGATCTCCACGGCAGGCGACGCCTAGATCACACCTTGCGTTCTGCAGAACGCATCAAAGTGCATCGCCGTTTTATGCAGAACCCGCTTTCATGACCTGCGCATGCGATACCGACAGACGCTTTCCCGCTGCTCTCGGTGAAGGTATGTGACATCACGGAGGGAGTAGGGAGCACACCTGGGATGCCTCCTTTCCGCAAAGCTGTGACGAAGCGCACATCTTGCGCTCTCCACGGTAGGCGGTGCCTCGATCACACCTAGTGTTCCGCAGAGCGCATCGAAGTGCACCGCTGTTTTATGCAGAAACCACTTAGATGACCTGCGCATGCGATACCGGCAGACACTTTCCCGCTCCTCTCGGTCAAAGTGTGTGACATCATGGAGGGAGTAGGCAGTAAACCTGGGTAGCCTCCTTTCCGCAAAGCGGTGACGGATCGCACATCTGCCGATCTCCACGGTATGCGACGCCTCGATCTCACCTAGTGTTCCGCAGAACGCACCAAAGTGGATCGCCGTTTTATGCAGAACCCACTCTCATGGCCTGCGCATGTGATACCGTCAGACGATTTCTCGCTCCTCTCGGTGAAGGTATGTTACATCACGGAGGGAGTAGGGAGCACACCTGGGATGCCTCCTTTCCGCAATGCGATGACGGAGCGCACATCTTCCGCTCTCCACGCCAGACGACGCCTAGATCACACTAAGTGTTCCGCAGAACGCATAAAGTGCACCGCCGTTTTATGCAGAACCCACTTTCCTGTCTTGCGCATGTGATACCGGCAGACGCTTTCCCGGCCCTCTCGGTTAAGGTATGTGACATCACGGAGGGAGTAGGCAGCACACCTGGGATGGCCCCTTCCGCTAAGCGGTGACGGAGCGCACATCTGCCGATCTCCAGGGCAGGCGAAGCCTAGATCACACCTAGTGTTCCGCAGAGCGCATCAAAGTGCATCGCCGTTTTATGCAGAACCCACTTTCATGACCTACGCATGCGATACCGACAGACGCTTTCCCGCAACTCTCGGTCAATGTGTGTGACATCCCAGAGGGAGTAGGCAGCACAGCTGGGATGCCTCCTTTCCGCAAAGCGATGACGGAGCGCACATCATCCGCTCTCCACGCCAGATGACGCCTGTATCACACTTAGTGTTCCGCAGAACGCATAAAGTGCACCGCCGTTTTATGCAGAACCCGCTTTCCTGACTTGCGCATGTGATACCGGCAGACGCTTTCCCGCTCCTCTCGGTTAAGGTATGTGACATCACGGAGGGAGTAGGCAGCACACCTGGGATTCCTCCTTTCCGAAAAGCGGTGACGGGGCGGACATCTGCCGATCTTCATGGCAGGCGTCGCATCGATCACACCTAGTGTTCCGCATAACGCATCAAAGTGCACCGCCGTTTTATGCAGAACCCACTCTCATGACCTGCGCATGCGATACCGGCAGACGCTTTCCCGCTCCTCTCGGTCAAGGTGTGCGACATCACGGAGGTAGTAGGCAGCACACCTGGGATGCCTCTTTTCAGCAAAGCGGTGACGGAGCGCACATCTTCCGCTCTCCACGGCAGACGACGCCTAGATCACACTTAGAGTTCCGCAGAACGCATAAAGTGCACCGCCGTTTTATGCAGAACCCACTTTCATGACTTGCGCATGTGATACCGTCAGACGCTTTCCCGCTCCTCTCGGTCAAGGTACGTGACATCACGGAGATAGTTGGCAGCACACCTGGGATGCCTCCTTCCGCAATGCGATGACGGCGCGCATATCTGCCGATCTCCACGGCAGGCGACACCTAGATCACAGCTTGTGTTCCGCAGAACGCATCAAAGTGCATCTCCGTTTTATGCAGAACCCGCTTTCATGACCTGCGCATGCGATACCGACAGACGCTTTCCCGCTGCCGTCGGTGAAGGTATGTGACATCATGGAGCGAGTAGGGGGCACACCTGGGATGCCTCCCTTCCGCAAGGCGGTGACGGAGAGCACATCTTCCGCTCTCCAGGGCAGGCGACGCCTAGATCACACCTAGTATTCCGCAGAACCCATCAATGTGCACCGCCGTTTTATGCAGAACCCACTCTCATGACCTGCGCATGTGATACCGTCAGACGCTTTCCCGCTCCTCTCGGTGAAGGTATGTTACATCACGGAGGGAGTAGGGAGCACACCTGGGATGCCTCCTTTCCCCAAAGCGGTGACGGAGCGCACATCTGCCGATCTCCACGGCGGGCGAAAGCTCGATCACACCTAGTGTTCCGCAGAACGCACCAAAGTGGACCGCCGTTTTATGCAGAACCCACTCTCATGACCTGCGCATGTGATACCGTCAGACGCTTTCCCGCTCCTCTCGGTGAAGGTATGTTACATCACGGAGGGAGTAGGGAGCACACCTGGGATGCCTCCTTTCCGCAAAGCGGTGACGGAGCGCACATCTGCCGATCTCCACTGCGGGCGACGCCTAGATCTCACCTAGTGTTCTGCAGAACGCACCAAAGTGCATCGCCGTTTTAGGCAGAACCCACTTTCATGACCTACGCATGCGATACCGACAGACGCTTTCCCGCAACTCTCGGTCAATGTGTGTGACATCACGAGGAGTAGGCAGCACACCTGGGATGCCTCCTTTCCGCAAAGCGGTGACGGAGCGCACATCTTCCGCTCTCCAGGGCAGGCGACGCCTCGATCACACCTAGTGTTCCGCAGAACGCATCAAAGTGCGCGGACATTTTATGCAGAACCCACTTTCATGACCTTCGCATGCGATTCGGGCAGATGCTTTCCCGCACCTCTCGGTCAATGTGTGTGACGTCACGGAGGAAGTAGGCAGCACACCTGGGATGCCTCCTTTCCTCAAAGCGGTGACGGAGCGCACATCTTCCGCTCTCCACGGCAGGCGTCGCCTCGATCACACCTAGTGTTCCGCAGAATACACCAAAGTGCACCGCCATTTTATGCAGAACCCACACTCGTGACCAGCGCATGCGATACCGCCAGACGCTTTCCCGCTCCTCTCGGTCAATGTGTGTGACATCAAGGAAGGAATAGCCAGCGCACCTGGGACGCCTCCATTCCTCAAAGTGGTGACGGAGCGCACATCTTCCGCACTCCACGACAGGCGTCGCATCGATCACACCTAGTGTTCCGCGGAACGCATGAAAGTGCGCCGACGTTTTATGCAGAACCCTCTTTCATGACCTTCGCATGCGGTTCGGGCAGACGCTTTCCCGCTCCTCTCTGCCAAGGTTTGTGACATCACGGTGGTAGTAGGCAGCACACCTGGGATGCCTCCTTTCGCACACCGGTGACGGAGCGCACATCTTCTGCTCTCCACGGCAGGCAACACCTCGATCACACCTGCTGTTCTGCGGAACGCATCAAAGTGCACCGCCGTTTTATGCAGAACCCACTTTCAGCCCACTTTCATGACCTGCGCATGCGATACCGGCAGTCGCTTTCCCGCTCCTATCGGTCAAGGTGTGTGACATCATGGAGGGAGTAGGCAGCGCACGTGGGATGGCTCCATTCCGCAAAGCGATGACGGAGCGCACATCTTCCGCTCTCCACGGCAGACGACGCCTAGATCACACCTAGTGTTCCGTAGAACGCACCAAAGTGCACCGCCGTTTTATCCAGAACCCACAGTCATGACTTGCGCATGTGATACCGGCAGACGCTTTCCCGCTCCTCTCGGTCAAGGTATGTGACATCACGGAGGGAGTAGGCAGCACACCTGGGATGCCTCCTTCCGCAAAGCGGAGACGGAGCGCACAATTGCCGATCTCCACGGCAGGCGTCGCATCGATCACACGTAGTGTTCCGCAGAGCGCATCAAAGAGCACCGCCGTTTTATGCAGAACCCACTCTCATGACCTGCGCATGCGATATCGGCACACGCTTTCCCGCTCCTCTCAGTCAAGGCATGTGACATCACGGAGATAGCAGCACACTTGGGATGCCTCCTACCGCAAAGCGGTGACGGAGCGCACATCTGCCGATCTCCACGGCAGGCGACGCCTAGATCACACCTTGTGTTCCACAGAACGCATCAAAGTGCACCGCCGTTTTATGCAGAACCCACTTTCATGACTTGCGCATGTGATACCGTCACACGCTTTCCCGCTCCTCTCAGTCAAGGTATGTGACATCACGGAGATAGTTGGCAGCACATCTGGGATGCCTCCTTCCGCAAAGCGGTGACGGAGCGCACATCTTCCGCTCTCCACGGCAGGAGACCCCTCGATAACACCTAGTGTTCCGCAGAATGTATCAAAGTGGACCGCCGTTTTATGCAGAACCCACTCTCATGACCTGCGCATGTGATACCGTCAGACGCTTTCCCGCTCCTCTCGGTGAAGGTATGTTACATCACGGAGAGAATAGGGAGCACACCTGGGATGCCTCCTTTCCGCAAAGCGGTGACGAAGCGTACATCTGCCGATCTCCACGGCGGGCGACGCCTAGATCTCACCTAGTGTTCCGCAGAATGCACCAAAGTGGACCGCCGTTTTATGCAGAACCCACTCTCATGACCTGCGCATGCGATACCGGCAGACGCTTTCCCGCTCCTCTCGGTCAAGGTGTTTGACATCACAGAGGGAGTAGGCAGCACACCTGGGATGCCTCCTTTCCGCAATGCGATGACGGAGCGCACATCTTATGCTCTCCACGCCAGACGACGCCTAGATCACACTTAGTGTTCCGCAGAACGCATTAAGTGCGCCGCCGTATTATGCAGAACCCACTTTCATGACCTGCGCATGCGATACCGACAGACGCTTTCCCGCTCCTCTCGGTGAAGGTATGCGACATCACGGAGGGAGTAGGGAGCACACCTGGGATGCCTTCTTTCCGCAAAGCGGTGAAGAGCGCACATCTTGCGCTCTCCACGGTAGGCGGTGCCTCGATCACACCTAGTGTTCCGCAGAGCGCATCGAAGTGCACCGCCGTTTTATGCAGAACCCGCGTTCTTGACCTGCGCATGCGATACCTACAGACACTTTCCCGCTCCTCTCGGTCAAGGTGTGTGACATCATGGAGGGAGTATGCAGTAAACCTGGGTAGCCTCCTTTCCACAAAGCGGTGACGGATCGCACATCTGCCGATCTCCACGGCAGGCGACGCCTCGATCTCACCTAGTGTTCCGCAGAACGCACCAAAGTGGACCGCCGTTTTATGCAGAACCCACTCTCACGACCTGCGAATGAAATACCGGCAGACGCTTTCCCGCTCCTTTCGGTCAAGGTGTGTGACATCACTTAGGGAGTAGGCAGCACACCTGGAATGCATCCTTTCCGCAAAGCGGCGATGGAGCGCACATCTGCCGATCTCCGCGGCAGGCGTCGCATCGATCACGCCTAGTGTTCCGCAGAATGCATCAAAGTTCTCCGCTGTTTTATGCAGAACCCATTTTCATGACCTGCGCTTGCGATACCGGTAGACGCTTTCCCGCGCCTCTCGGTCAAGGTGTGTGACATCACGGAGGGAGTAATCAGCAAACCTTTGACGTCTCCTTTCCGCAAAACGGTGACGGAGCGCACATCTGCCGATCTCCACAGCAGGCGATGCCTCAATCACACCTTGTGTTCTGCAGAGCGCATCAAAGAGCACCGCCGTTTTATGCAGAACCCACTCTCATGACCTGCGCATGCGATATTGGCAGACGCTTTCCCGCTCCTCTCGGTCAAGGTGTGTGACATCTCGTAGTGAGTAGGCAGCACACCTGGGATGCCTCCTTTCCGCAAAGCGGTGACGGAGCGCACATCTTGCGCTCTCCACGGTAGGTGGTGCCTCGATCACATCTAGTGTTCCGCAGAGCGCATCGAAGTGCACCGCCGTTTTATGCAGAAACCACTTTCAGGACCTGCGCATGTGATACCGGCAGACGCTTTCCCGCAACTCTCGGTCAAGGTGTGTGACATATTGGAGGGAGTAGGGAGCACGCCTGGGATGCCTCCTTTCCGCTTAGCGGTGACGGAGCGCACATCTTGCGCTCTCCATGGTAGGCGGAGCCTCGATCACACCTAGTATTCCGCAGAGCGCATCGAAGTGCACCGCCATTTTATGCAGAAACCACTTTCATACTGCTACGACATAGACTGACCAAGCGCAACGGAATTATGAAGAGTAGAAGAAACACGAAACACACGACAGGCGATTGTCCTGTGTTTCGTGTTTCTTTCACTTTCTTGGCCTGGGCATGCGATACGGGCAGACGATTTCCCGCAACTCTCGGTCAAGGTGTGTGACATAACGGTGGGAGTAGGCAGCACACCTGGGATGCCTCCTTTCCGAAAAGCGGTGACGGAGCGCACATCTTCCGCTCTCCACGGCAGGCGTCGCATCGATCACACGTAGTGTTCCGCAGAGCGCATCAAAGAGCACCGCCGTTTTATGCAGAACCCACTCTCATGACCTGCGCATGCGATACCGTCAGACGCTTTCCCGCTCCTCTCAGTCAAGGTATGTGACATCACGGAGGGAGTAGGCAGCACACTTGGGATGCCTCCTTTCCGCAAAGCGTTGAAGGAGCGCACTTCTTCCGCTGTCGCCGGCAGACGACGCCTAGATCACACCTAGTGTCCCGCAGAACGCATAAAGTGCACCGCCGTTTTATGCAGAACCCAATTTCATGACTTGCGCATGTGATACCGTCAGACGCTTTCCCGCTCCTGTCGCTCAAGGTATGTTACATCACGGAGGGAGTAGGCAGCACACCTGGGATGCCTCTTTCCGCAAAGCGGTGACGGAGCTCATATCTGCCGATCTCCACGGCAGGCGACGTCTAGATCACACCTTGCGTTCTGCAGAACGCATCAAAGTGCATCGCCGTTTTATGCAGGACCCGCTTTCATGACCTGCGCATGCGATACCAACAGACGCTTCCCCGCTGCTCTCGGCGAAGGTATGTGACATCACGGAGGGAGTAGGGAGCACACCTGGGATGCCTCCTTTCCGCAAAGCGGTGACGGAGCGCACATCTTGCGCTCTCCACGGTAGGCGGTGCCTCGATCACGCCTAGTGTTCCGCAGAGCGCATCGAAGTGCTCTGCCGTTTTATGCAGAAACCACTTAGATGACCTGCGCATGCGATACCGGCAGACACTTTCCCGCTCCTCTCGGTCAAAGTGTGTGACATCATGGAGGGAGTAGGCAGTACACCTGGGTAGCCTCCTTTCCGCAAAGCGGTGACGGATCGCACAATTGCCGATCTCCACGGTAGGCGACGCCTCGATCTCACCTAGTGTTCCGCAGAACGCACCAAAGTGGACCGCCGTTTTATGCAGAACCCACTCTCATGTCCTGCGCATGTGATACCGTCAGACGCTTTCCCGCTCCTCTCGGTGAAGGTATGTTACATCACGGAGGGAGTAGGGAGCACACCTGGGATGCCTCCTTTTCGCAAAGCGGTGACGGAGCGCACATCTGCCGATCTCCACGGCGGGCGACGCCCAAATCTCACCTAGTGTTCCGTAGAACGCACCAAAGTGGACCGCCGTTTTATGCAGAACCCACTCTCATGACCTGCGCATGTGATACCGTCAGACGCTTTCCCACTCCTCTCGGTGAAGGTATGTTACATCCCGGAGGGAGTAGGGAGCACACCTGGGATGCCTCCTATTCGCAAAGCGGTGACGGAGCGCACATCTGCCGATCTCCATGGCAGACGACGCCTAGATCACACCTAGTGTCCCGCAGAACGCATAAAGTGCACCGCCGTTTTATGCAGAACCCAATTTCATGACTTGCGCATGTGATACCGTCAGACGCTTTCCCGCTCCTGTCGCTCAAGGTATGTTACATCACGGAGGGAGTAGGCAGCACACCTGGGATGCCTCTTTCCGCAAAGCGGTGACGGAGCTCATATCTGCCGATCTCCACGGCAGGCGACGTCTAGATCACACCTTGCGTTCTGCAGAACGCATCAAAGTGCATCGCCGTTTTATGCAGGACCCGCTTTCATGACCTGCGCATGCGATACCAACAGACGCTTCCCCGCTGCTCTCGGCGAAGGTATGTGACATCACGGAGGGAGTAGGGAGCACACCTGGGATGCCTCCTTTCCGCAAAGCGGTGACGGAGCGCACATCTTGCGCTCTCCACGGTAGGCGGTGCCTCGATCACGCCTAGTGTTCCGCAGAGCGCATCGAAGTGCTCTGCCGTTTTATGCAGAAACCACTTAGATGACCTGCGCATGCGATACCGGCAGACACTTTCCCGCTCCTCTCGGTCAAAGTGTGTGACATCATGGAGGGAGTAGGCAGTACACCTGGGTAGCCTCCTTTCCGCAAAGCGGTGACGGATCGCACAATTGCCGATCTCCACGGTAGGCGACGCCTCGATCTCACCTAGTGTTCCGCAGAACGCACCAAAGTGGACCGCCGTTTTATGCAGAACCCACTCTCATGTCCTGCGCATGTGATACCGTCAGACGCTTTCCCGCTCCTCTCGGTGAAGGTATGTTACATCACGGAGGGAGTAGGGAGCACACCTGGGATGCCTCCTTTTCGCAAAGCGGTGACGGAGCGCACATCTGCCGATCTCCACGGCGGGCGACGCCCAAATCTCACCTAGTGTTCCGTAGAACGCACCAAAGTGGACCGCCGTTTTATGCAGAACCCACTCTCATGACCTGCGCATGTGATACCGTCAGACGCTTTCCCACTCCTCTCGGTGAAGGTATGTTACATCCCGGAGGGAGTAGGGAGCACACCTGGGATGCCTCCTATTCGCAAAGCGGTGACGGAGCGCACATCTGCCGATCTCCATGGCAGGCGACGCCTAGATCACACCTAGTGTTCCGCAGAACGCATCAAATTGCATCGCCGTTTTATGCAGAACCCACTTTCATGACCTGCGCATGCGATACCGACAGACGCTTTCCCGCAACTCTCAGTCAAAGTGTGTGACATCACAGAGGGAGTAGGCAGCACAGCTGGGATGCCTCCTTTCCGCAATGCGATGACGGAGCGCACATCATCCGCTCTCCACGCCAGACGACGCCTATATCACACTTAGTGTTCCGCAGAACGCATAAAGTGCACCGCCGTTTTATGCAGAACCAACTTTCCTGACTTGCGCATGTGATACCGGCAGACGCTTTCCCGCTCCTCTCGGTTAAGGTATGTGACATCACGGAGAGAGTAGGCAGCACACCTGAAATTCCTAATTCCAAAAAGCGGTGACGGGGCGGACATCTGCCGATCTCCACGGCAGGCGTCGCATCGATCACACCTAGTGTTCCGCAGAACGCATAAAGTGCACCGCCGTTTTATGCAGAACCCACTTTCATGACCTGCGCATGCGATACCGACAGACGCTTTCCCGCTCCTCTCGGTGAAGGTGTGTGACATTACGGAGGGAGTAGGGAGCACACCTGGGGTGCCTCCTTTCCGCAAAGCGGTGACGGAGCGCACATCTTCCGCTCTCCAGGGCAGGCGACGCTCGATCACACCTAGTGTTCCGCAGAACGCATCAAAGTGCACCGCCGTTTTATGCAGAACCCACTTTCATGACCTGCGCATGCGATACCGCAGACGCTTTCCCGCTCCTCTCGGTCAAGGTGTGTGACATCACGGTAGGGAGTAGGCAGCACACCTGGGATGCCTCCTTCCGCAAAGCTGTGACTGAGCGCACATCTTCCGCTCTCCACGGCAGGCGTCGCCTCGATCACACCTAGTGTTCCGCAGAACGCATCAAAGTGCATCGCCGTTTTATGCAGAACCCACTTTCATGACCTGCGCATGCGATACCGACAGACGCTTTCCCGCTCCTCTCGGTGAAGGTATGTGACATCACGGAGGGAGTAGGGAGCACACCTGGGATGCCTCCTTTCCGCAAAGCGTGACGGAGCGCACATCTTGCGCTCTCCACGGCAGGCGACGCCTCGATCACACCTAGTGTTCCGCAGAGCGCATAAAGTGCACCGCCGTTTTATGCAGAACCCACTTTCCATGACCTGCGCATGTGATACCGGCAGACGCTTTCCCGCTCCTCTCGGTCAAGGTGTGCGACATCACGGAGGGAGTAGGCAGCACGCCTGGGGTGCCTCCTTTCCGCAAAGCGGTGACGGAGCGCACATCTTCCGCTCTCCACGGCAGACGACGCCTAGATCACACTTAGAGTTCCGCAGAACGCATAAAGTGCTCCGCCGTTTTATGTAGAACCCACTTTCATGACTTGCGCATGTGATACCGTCAGACGCTTTCCCGCTCCTCTCGGTCAAGGTATGTGACATCACGGAGATAGTTGGCAGCACACCTGGGATGCCTCCTTCCGCAAAGCGGTGACGGAGCGCATATCTGCCGATCCCCACGGCAGGCGACACCTAGATCACAGCTTGTGTTCCGCAGAACGCATCAAAGTGCATTTCCGTTTTATGCAGAACCCGCTTTCATGACCTGCGCATGCGATACCGACAGACGCTTTCCCGCTGCTCTCGGTGAAGGTATGTGACATCATGGAGCGAGTAGGGGGCACACCTGGGATGCCTCCGTTCCGCAAAGCGGTGACGGAGCGCACATCTTCCGCTCTCCAGGGCAGGCGACGCCTAGATCGCACCTAATGTTCCGCAGAACACATCAATGTGCACCGCCGTTTTATGCAGAACCCACTCTCATGACCTGCGCATGTGATACCGTCAGACGCTTTCCCGCTCCTCTCGGTGAAGGTATGTTACATCACGGAGGGAGTAGGGAGCACACCTGGGATGCCTCTTTCCGCAAAGCGGTGACGGAGCGCACATCTGCCGATCTCCACGGCGGGCGAAAGCTCGATCACACCTAGTGTTCCGCAGAACGCACCAAAGTGGACCGCCGTTTTATGCAGAACCCACTCTCATGACCTGCGCATGTGATACCGTCAGACGCTTTCCCGCTCCTCTCGGTGAAGGTATGTTACATCACGGAGGGGGTAGGGAGCACACCTGGGATGCCTCCTTTCCGCAAAGCGGTGACGGAGCGCACATCTGCCGATCTCCACGGCGGGCGACGCCTAGATCTCACCTAGTGTTCGGCAGAACGCACCAAAGTGGACCGCCGTTTTATGCAGAACCCACTCTCATGACCTGCGCATGCGATACCGGCAGACGCTTTCCCGCTCCTCTCGGTCAAAGTGTGTGACATCACAGAGTGAGTAGGCAGCACACCTGGGATGCCTCCTTTCCGCAATGCGATGACGGAGCGCACATCATCCGGTCTCCACGCCAGACGACGCCTATATCACACTTAGTGTTACGCAGAACGCATAAAGTGCACCGCCGTTTTATGCAGATCCCGCTTTCCTGACTTGCGCATGTGATACCGGCAGACGCTTTCCCGCTCCTCTCGGTCAAGGTGTGCGACATCACGGAGGGAGTAGGCAGCACGCCTGGGGTGCCTCCTTTCCGCAAAGCGGTGACGGAGCGCACATCTTCCGCTCTCCACGCCAGACGACGCCTAGATCACACTTAGTGTTCCGCAGAACGCATAAAGTGCACCGCCGTTTTATGCAGATCCCACTTTCCTGACTTGCGCACGTGATACCGGCAGACGCTTTCCCGCTCCTCTCGGTTAAGGTATGTGACATCACGGAGGGAGTAGGCAGCACACCTGGGATGCCTGCTTCCGCTATGCGGTGACGGAGCGCACATCTGCCGATCTCCAGGGCAGGCGACGCCTAGATCACACCTAGTGTTCCGCAGAACGCATCAAAGTGCATCGCCGTTTTAGGCAGAACCCACTTTCATGCATTGCGATACCGACAGACGTTTTCCCGCAACTCTCGGTCAATGTGTGTGACATCACAGAGGGAGTAGGCAGCACGCCTGGGATTCTTCTTTCCGCAATGCGATGACGGAGCGCACATCTTCCGCTCTCTATGGCAGACGACGTGAGATCACACTCAGTGTTCCGCAGAACGCATAAAGTGCACCGCCGTTTTATGCAGAACCCACTTTCCTGACTTGAGCATGAGATACCGGCAGACGCTTTCCCGCTCCTCTCGGTTAAGGTATGTGACATCACGGAGGGAGCAGGCAGCACACCTGGGATGCCTCCTTCCACTAAGCGGTGACGGAGCGCACATCTGCCAATCTCAACGGCAGGCGACGCCTAGATCACACCTAGTGTTCCGCAGAACGCATCAAAGTGCATCGCCGTTTTATGCAGAACCCACTTTCATTACCTGCGCATGCGATATCGACAGACGCTTTCCCGCTCCTCTCGGTGAAGGTATGTGACATCACGTAGGGAGTAGGGAGCACACCTGGGATGCCTTCTTTCCGCAAAGCTGTGACAGAGCGCACATCTTGCGCTCTCCACGGTAGGCGGTGCCTCGATCACACCTAGTGTTCCGCAGAGCGCATCAATGTGCACCGCCGTTTTATGCAGAACCCACTCACATGACCTGCGCATGTGATACCGTCAGACGCTTTCCCGCTCCTCTCGATGAAGGTATGTTACATCACGGAGGGAGTAGGCAGCACAGCTGGGATGCCTCCTTTCCGCAATGCGATGACGGAGCGCACATCATCCGCTCTCCACGCCAGACGACGCCTATATCACACTTAGTGTTACGCAGAACGCATAAAGTGCACCGCCGTTTTATGCAGATCCCGCTTTCCTGACTTGCGCATGTGATACCGGCAGACGCTTTCCCGCTCCTCTCGGTCAAGGTGTGCGACATCACGGAGGGAGTAGGCAGCACACCTGGGGTGCCTCCTTTCCGCAAAGCGGTGACGGAGCGCACATCTTCCGCTCTCCACGGCAGACGACGCCTAGATCACACTTAGAGTTCCGCAGAACGCATAAAGTGCTCCGCCGTTTTATGTAGAACCCACTTTCATGACTTGCGCATGTGATACCGTCAGACGCTTTCCCGCTCCTCTCGGTCAAGGTATGTGACATCACGGAGATAGTTGGCAGCACACCTGGGATGCCTCCTTCCGCAAAGCGGTGACGGAGCGCATATCTGCCGATCCCCACGGCAGGCGACACCTAGATCACAGCTTGTGTTCCGCAGAACGCATCAAAGTGCATTTCCGTTTTATGCAGAACCCGCTTTCATGACCTGCGCATGCGATACCGACAGACGCTTTCCCGCTGCCCTCGGTGAAGGTATGTGACATCATGGAGCGAGTAGGGGGCACACCTGGGATGCCTCCGTTCCGCAAAGCGGTGACGGAGCGCACATCTTCCGCTCTCCAGGGCAGGCGACGCCTAGATCGCACCTAATGTTCCGCAGAACACATCAATGTGCACCGCCGTTTTATGCAGAACCCACTCTCATGACCTGCGCATGTGATACCGTCAGACGCTTTCCCGCTCCTCTCGGTGAAGGTATGTTACATCACGGAGGGAGTAGGGAGCACACCTGGGATGCCTCTTTCCGCAAAGCGGTGACGGAGCGCACATCTGCCGATCTCCACGGCGGGCGAAAGCTCGATCACACCTAGTGTTCCGCAGAACGCACCAAAGTGGACCGCCGTTTTATGCAGAACCCACTCTCATGACCTGCGCATGTGATACCGTCAGACGCTTTCCCGCTCCTCTCGGTGAAGGTATGTTACATCACGGAGGGGGTAGGGAGCACACCTGGGATGCCTCCTTTCCGCAAAGCGGTGACGGAGCGCACATCTGCCGATCTCCACGGCGGGCGACGCCTAGATCTCACCTAGTGTTCGGCAGAACGCACCAAAGTGGACCGCCGTTTTATGCAGAACCCACTCTCATGACCTGCGCATGCGATACCGGCAGACGCTTTCCCGCTCCTCTCGGTCAAAGTGTGTGACATCACAGAGTGAGTAGGCAGCACACCTGGGATGCCTCCTTTCCGCAATGCAATGACGGAGCGCACATCTTCCGCTCTCCACGCCAGACGACGCCTAGATCACACTTAGTGTTCCGCAGAACGCATAAAGTGCACCGCCGTTTTATGCAGATCCCACTTTCCAGACTTGCGCACGTGATACCGGCAGACGCTTTCCCGCTCCTCTCGGTTAAGGTATGTGACATCACGGAGGGAGTAGGCAGCACACCTGGGATGCCTGCTTCCGCTATGCGGTGACGGAGCGCACATCTGCCGATCTCCAGGGCAGGCGACGCCTAGATCACACCTAGTGTTCCGCAGAACGCATCAAAGTGCATCGCCGTTTTAGGCAGAACCCACTTTCATGCATTGCGATACCGACAGACGTTTTCCCGCAACTCTCGGTCAATGTGTGTGACATCACAGAGGGAGTAGGCAGCACGCCTGGGATTCTTCTTTCCGCAATGCGATGACGGAGCGCACATCTTCCGCTCTCTATGGCAGACGACGTGAGATCACACTCAGTGTTCCGCAGAACGCATAAAGTGCACCGCCGTTTTATGCAGAACCCACTTTCCTGACTTGAGCATGAGATACCGGCAGACGCTTTCCCGCTCCTCTCGGTTAAGGTATGTGACATCACGGAGGGAGCAGGCAGCACACCTTGGATGCCTCCTTCCACTAAGCGGTGACGGAGCGCACATCTGCCAATCTCAACGGCAGGCGACGCCTAGATCACACCTAGTGTTCCGCAGAACGCATCAAAGTGCATCGCCGTTTTATGCAGAACCCACTTTCATTACCTGCGCATGCGATATCGACAGACGCTTTCCCGCTCCTCTCGGTGAAGGTATGTGACATCACGTAGGGAGTAGGGAGCACACCTGGGATGCCTTCTTTCCGCAAAGCTGTGACAGAGCGCACATCTTGCGCTCTCCACGGTAGGCGGTGCCTCGATCACACCTAGTGTTCCGCAGAGCGCATCAATGTGCACCGCCGTTTTATGCAGAACCCACTCACATGACCTGCGCATGTGATACCGTCAGACGCTTTCCCGCTCCTCTCGATGAAGGTATGTTACATCACGGAGGGAGTAGGCAGCACAGCTGGGATGCCTCCTTTCCGCAATGCGATGACGGAGCGCACATCATCCGCTCTCCACGCCAGACGACGCCTATATCACACTTAGTGTTACGCAGAACGCATAAAGTGCACCGCCGTTTTATGCAGATCCCACTTTCATGACCTGCGCATGCGATATCGACAGACGCTTTCCCGCTCCTCTCGGTGAAGGTATGTGACATCACGTAGGGAGTAGGGAGCACACCTGGGATGCCTTCTTTCCGCAAAGCGGTGACGGAGCGCACATCTTGCGCTCTCCACGGTAGGCGGTGCCTCGATCACACCTAGTGTTCCGCAGAGCGCATCAATGTGCACCGCCGTTTTATGCAGAACCCACTCACATGACCTGCGCATGTGATACCGTCAGACGCTTTCCCGCTCCTCTCGGTGAAGGTATGTTACATCACGGAGGGAGTAGGCAGCACACCTGGGATGCCTCCTTTCCGCAATGCGATGACGGAGCGCACATCATCCGCTCTCCACGCCAGACGACGCCTATATCACACTTAGTGTTACGCAGAACGCATCAAAGTGCACCGCCGTTTTATGCAGATCCCGCTTTCCTGACTTGCGCATGTGATACCGGCAGACGCTTTCCCGCTCCTCTCGGTCAAGGTGTGCGACATCACGGAGGGAGTAGGCAGCACACCTGGGGTGCCTCCTTTCCGCAAAGCGGTGACGGAGCGCACATCTTCCGCTCTCCACGGCAGACGACGCCTAGATCACACTTAGAGTTCCGCAGAACGCATAAAGTGCTCCGCCGTTTTATGTAGAACCCACTTTCATGACTTGCGCATGTGATACCGTCAGACGCTTTCCCGCTCCTCTCGGTCAAGGTATGTGACATCACGGAGATAGTTGGCAGCACACCTGGGATGCCTCCTTCCGCAAAGCGGTGACGGAGCGCATATCTGCCGATCCCCACGGCAGGCGACACCTAGATCACAGCTTGTGTTCCGCAGAACGCATCAAAGTGCATTTCCGTTTTATGCAGAACCCGCTTTCATGACCTGCGCATGCGATACCGACAGACGCTTTCCCGCTGCTCTCGGTGAAGGTATGTGACATCATGGAGCGAGTAGGGGGCACACCTGGGATGCCTCCGTTCCGCAAAGCGGTGACGGAGCGCACATCTTCCGCTCTCCAGGGCAGGCGACGCCTAGATCGCACCTAATGTTCCGCAGAACACATCAATGTGCACCGCCGTTTTATGCAGAACCCACTCTCATGACCTGCGCATGTGATACCGTCAGACGCTTTCCCGCTCCTCTCGGTGAAGGTATGTTACATCACGGAGGGAGTAGGGAGCACACCTGGGATGCCTCTTTCCGCAAAGCGGTGACGGAGCGCACATCTGCCGATCTCCACGGCGGGCAAAAGCTCGATCACACCTAGTGTTCCGCAGAACGCACCAAAGTGGACCGCCGTTTTATGCAGAACCCACTCTCATGACCTGCGCATGTGATACCGTCAGACGCTTTCCCGCTCCTCTCGGTGAAGGTATGTTACATCACGGAGGGGGTAGGGAGCACACCTGGGATGCCTCCTTTCCGCAAAGCGGTGACGGAGCGCACATCTGCCGATCTCCACGGCGGGCGACGCCTAGATCTCACCTAGTGTTCCGCAGAACGCACCAAAGTGGACCGCCGTTTTATGCAGAACCCACTCTATGACCTGCGCATGCGATACCGGCAGACGCTTTCCCGCTCCTCTCGGTCAAAGTGTGTGACATCACAGAGTGAGTAGGCAGCACACCTGGGATGCCTCCTTTCCGCAATGCGATGACGGAGCGCACATCTTCCGCTCTCCACGGCAGACGACGCCTAGATCACACTTAGTGTTCCGCAGAACGCATAAAGTGCACCGCCGTTTTATGCAGATCCCACTTTCCTGACTTGCGCATGTGATACCGGCAGACGCTTTCCCGCTCCTCTCGGTTAAGGTATGTGACATCACGGAGGGAGCAGGCAGCACACCTGGGATGCCTCCTTCCGCTAAGCGGTGACGGAGCGCACATCTGCCGATCTCCACGGCAGGCGACGCCTAGATCACACCTAGTGTTCCGCAGAACGCATCAAAGTGCATCGCCGTTTTATGCAGAACCCACTTTCATTACCTGCGCATGCGATATCGACAGACGCTTTCCCGCTCCTCTCGGTGAAGGTATGTGACATCACGGAGGGAGTAGGGAGCACACCTGGGATGCCTCCTTTCCGCAAAGCGGTGATGGAGCGCACATCTTGCGCTCTCCATGGTAGGCGGTGCCTCTATCACACCTAGTATTCCGCAGAGCGCATCGAAGGGCACCGCCGTTTTATGCAGAACCCACTCTCATGACCTGCGCATGTGATACCGTCAGACGCTTTCCTGCTCCTCTCGGTGAAGGTATGTTACATCACGGAGGGAGTAGGGAGCACACCTGGGATGCCTCTTTCCGCAAAGCGGCGACGGAGCGAACATCTGCCGATCTCCACAGCAGGCGATGCCTCAATCACACCTAGTGTTCTGCAGAGCGCATCAAAGAGCACCGCCGTTTTATGCAGAACCCACTTCCATGACCTGCGCATGCGATACCGGTAGACGCTTTCCCGCTCCTCTCGGTCAAGGTGTGTGACATCACGGAGGGAGTAGGCAGCAAACCTTTGACGTCTCCTTTCCGCAAAACGGTGACGGAGCGCACATCTGCCGATCTCCACAGCAGGCGACGCCTCAATCACACCTTGTGTTCTGGAGAGCGCATCAAAGAGCACCGCCGTTTTATGCAGAACCCACTCTCATGACCTGCGCATGTAATACTGGCAGACGGTTTCCCGCTCCTCTCGGTCAAGGTGTGCGACATCACGGAGGGAGTAGGCAGCACACCTGGGGTGCCTCCTTTCCGCAAAGCGGTGACGAAGCGCACATCTTGCGCTCTCCACGGCAGACGACGCCTAGATCACACTTAGAGTTCCGCAGAACGCATAAAGTGCTCCGCCGTTTTATGTAGAACCCACTTTCATGACTTGCGCATGTGATACCGTCAGACGCTTTCCCGCTCCTCTCGGTCAAGGTATGTGACATCACGGAGATAGTTGGCAGCACACCTGGGATGCCTCCTTCCGCAAAGCGCATATCTGCCGATCCCCACGGCAGGCGACACCTAGATCACAGCTTGTGTTCCGCAGAACGCATCAAAGTGCATTTCCGTTTTATGCAGAACCCGCTTTCATGACCTGCGCATGCGATACCGACAGACGCTTTCCCGCTGCTCTCGGTGAAGGTATGTGACATCATGGAGCGAGTAGGGGGCACACCTGGGATGCCTCCGTTCCGCAAAGCGGTGACGGAGCGCACATCTTCCGCTCTCCAGGGCAGGCGACGCCTAGATCGCACCTAATGTTCCGCAGAACACATCAATGTGCACCGCCGTTTTATGCAGAACCCACTCTCATGACCTGCGCATGTGATACCGTCAGACGCTTTCCCGCTCCTCTCGGTGAAGGTATGTTACATCACGGAGGGAGTAGGGAGCACACCTGGGATGCCTCTTTCCGCAAAGCGGTGACGGAGCGCACATCTGCCGATCTCCACGGCGGGCGAAAGCTCGATCACACCTAGTGTTCCGCAGAACGCACCAAAGTGGACCGCCGTTTTATGCAGAACCCACTCTCATGACCTGCGCATGTGATACCGTCAGACGCTTTCCCGCTCCTCTCGGTGAAGGTATGTTACATCACGGAGGGGGTAGGGAGCACACCTGGGATGCCTCCTTTCCGCAAAGCGGTGACGGAGCGCACATCTGCCGATCTCCACGGCGGGCGACGCCTAGATCTCACCTAGTGTTCGGCAGAACGCACCAAAGTGGACCGCCGTTTTATGCAGAACCCACTCTCATGACCTGCGCATGCGATACCGGCAGACGCTTTCCCGCTCCTCTCGGTCAAAGTGTGTGACATCACAGAGTGAGTAGGCAGCACACCTGGGATGCCTCCTTTCCGCTATGCGGTGACGGAGCGCACATCTGCCGCTCTCCAGGGCAGGCGACGCCTAGATCACACCTAGTGTTCCGCAGAACGCATCAAAGTGCACCGCCGTTTTATGCAGAACCCACTTTCCTGACTTGCGCATGTGATACCGGCAGACGCTTTCCCGCTCCTCTCGGTTAAGGTATGTGACATCACGGAGGGAGTAGGCAGCACACCTGGGATGCCTCCTTCCGCTAAGCGGTGACGGAGCGCACATCTGCCGATCTCCACGGCAGGCGACGCCTAGATCACACCTAGTGTTCCGCAGAACGCATCAAAGTGCATCGCCGTTTTATGCAGAACCCACTTTCATTACCTGCGCATGCGATACCGACAGACGCTTTCCCGCTCCTCTCGGTGAAGGTATGTGACATCACGTAGGGAGTAGGCAGCACACCTGGGATGCCTTCTTTCCGCAAAGCGTGACGGAGCGCACATCTTCCGCTCTCCACGGCAGGCGAGTGCCTCGATCACACCTAGTGTTCCGCAGAGCGCATCAAAGTGCACCGCCGTTTTATGCAGAACCCACTTTCCATGACCTGCGCATGTGATACCGTCAGACGCTTTCCCGCTCCTCTCGGTGAAGGTATGTGACATCACGGAGGGAGTAGGCAGCACACCTGGGATGCCTCCTTTCCGCAATGCGGTGACGGAGCGCACATCATGCCGCTCTCCACGCCAGGCGACGCCTATATCACACTTAGTGTTACGCAGAACGCATCAAAGTGCACCGCCGTTTTATGCAGATCCCGCTTTCCTGACCTGCGCATGTGATACCGGCAGACGCTTTCCCGCTCCTCTCGGTCAAGGTGTGCGACATCACGGAGGGAGTAGGCAGCACACCTGGGGTGCCTCCTTTCCGCAAAGCGGTGACGGAGCGCACATCTTCCGCTCTCCACGGCAGACGACGCCTAGATCACACTTAGAGTTCCGCAGAACGCATAAAGTGCTCCGCCGTTTTATGCAGAACCCACTCTCATGACTTGCGCATGTGATACCGTCAGACGCTTTCCCGCTCCTCTCGGTCAAGGTATGTGACATCACGGAGATAGTTGGCAGCACACCTGGGATGCCTCCTTCCGCAAAGCGGTGACGGAGCGCATATCTGCCGATCTCCACGGCAGGCGACGCCTAGATCACAGCTTGTGTTCCGCAGAACGCATCAAAGTGCATCTCCGTTTTATGCAGAACCCACTTTCATGACCTGCGCATGCGATACCGACAGACGCTTTCCCGCTGCTCTCGGTGAAGGTATGTGACATCATGGAGCGAGTAGGGGGCACACCTTGGGATGCCTCCGTTCCGCAAAGCGGTGACGGAGCGCACATCTTCCGCTCTCCAGGGCAGGCGACGCCTAGATCGCACCTAATGTTCCGCAGAACGCATCAATGTGCACCGCCGTTTTATGCAGAACCCACTCTCATGACCTGCGCATGTGATACCGTCAGACGCTTTCCCGCTCCTCTCGGTGAAGGTATGTTACATCACGGAGGGAGTAGGGAGCACACCTGGGATGCCTCCTTTCCGCAAAGCGGTGACGGAGCGCACATCTGCCGATCTCCACGGCGGGCGAAAGCCTCGATCACACCTAGTGTTCCGCAGAACGCACCAAAGTGCACCGCCGTTTTATGCAGAACCCACTCTCATGACCTGCGCATGTGATACCGTCAGACGCTTTCCCGCTCCTCTCGGTGAAGGTATGTTACATCACGGAGGGGGTAGGGAGCACACCTGGGATGCCTCCTTTCCGCAAAGCGGTGACGGAGCGCACATCTGCCGATCTCCACGGCGGGCGACGCCTAGATCTCACCTAGTGTTCGGCAGAACGCACCAAAGTGGACCGCCGTTTTATGCAGAACCCACTCTCATGACCTGCGCATGTGATACCGGCAGACGCTTTCCCGCTCCTCTCGGTCAAGGTGTGTGACATCACGGAGGGAGTAGGCAGCACACCTGGGATGCCTCCTTTCCGCAATGCGATGACGGAGCGCACATCTTCCGCTCTCCACGCCAGACGACGCCTAGATCACACTTAGTGTTCCGCAGAACGCATAAAGTGCACCGCCGTTTTATGCAGATCCCACTTTCCATGACTTGCGCATGTGATACCGGCAGACGCTTTCCCGCTCCTCTCGGTTAAGGTATGTGACATCACGGAGGGAGTAGGCAGCACACCTGGGATGCCTGCTTCCGCTATGCGGTGACGGAGCGCACATCTGCCGATCTCCAGGGCAGGCGACGCCTAGATCACACCTAGTGTTCCGCAGAACGCATCAAAGTGCATCGCCGTTTTAGGCAGAACCCACTTTCATGCATTGCGATACCGACAGACGTTTTCCCGCAACTCTCGGTCAATGTGTGTGACATCACAGAGGGAGTAGGCAGCACGCCTGGGATTCTTCTTTCCGCAATGCGATGACGGAGCGCACATCTTCCGCTCTCTATGGCAGACGACGTGAGATCACACTCAGTGTTCCGCAGAACGCATAAAGTGCACCGCCGTTTTATGCAGAACCCACTTTCCTGACTTGAGCATGAGATACCGGCAGACGCTTTCCCGCTCCTCTCGGTTAAGGTATGTGACATCACGGAGGGAGCAGGCAGCACACCTGGGATGCCTCCTTCCACTAAGCGGTGACGGAGCGCACATCTGCCAATCTCAACGGCAGGCGACGCCTAGATCACACCTAGTGTTCCGCAGAACGCATCAAAGTGCATCGCCGTTTTATGCAGAACCCACTTTCATTACCTGCGCATGCGATATCGACAGACGCTTTCCCGCTCCTCTCGGTGAAGGTATGTGACATCACGGAGGGAGTAGGGAGCACACCTGGGATGCCTCCTTTCCGCAAAGCGGTGATGGAGCGCACATCTTGCGCTCTCCATGGTAGGTGGTGCCTCTATCACACCTAGTATTCCGCAGAGCGCATCGAAGGGCACCGCCGTTTTATGCAGAACCCACTCTCATGACCTGCGCATGTGATACCGTCAGACGCTTTCCTGCTCCTCTCGGTGAAGGTATGTTACATCACGGAGGGAGTAGGGAGCACACCTGGGATGCCTCTTTCCGCAAAGCGGCGACGGAGCGAACATCTGCCGATCTCCACAGCAGGCGATGCCTCAATCACACCTAGTGTTCTGCAGAGCGCATCAAAGAGCACCGCCGTTTTATGCAGAACCCACTTCCATGACCTGCGCATGCGATACCGGTAGACGCTTTCCCGCTCCTCTCGGTCAAGGTGTGTGACATCACGGAGGGAGTAGGCAGCAAACCTTTGACGTCTCCTTTCCGCAAAACGGTGACGGAGCGCACATCTGCCGATCTCCACAGCAGGCGACGCCTCAATCACACCTTGTGTTCTGGAGAGCGCATCAAAGAGCACCGCCGTTTTATGCAGAACCCACTCTCATGACCTGCGCATGTAATACTGGCAGACGGTTTCCCGCTCCTCTCGGTCAAGGTGTGCGACATCACGGAGGGAGTAGGCAGCACACCTGGGGTGCCTCCTTTCCGCAAAGCGGTGACGAAGCGCACATCTTGCGCTCTCCACGGCAGACGACGCCTAGATCACACTTAGAGTTCCGCAGAACGCATAAAGTGCTCCGCCGTTTTATGTAGAACCCACTTTCATGACTTGCGCATGTGATACCGTCAGACGCTTTCCCGCTCCTCTCGGTCAAGGTATGTGACATCACGGAGATAGTTGGCAGCACACCTGGGATGCCTCCTTCCGCAAAGCGCATATCTGCCGATCCCCACGGCAGGCGACACCTAGATCACAGCTTGTGTTCCGCAGAACGCATCAAAGTGCATTTCCGTTTTATGCAGAACCCGCTTTCATGACCTGCGCATGCGATACCGACAGACGCTTTCCCGCTGCTCTCGGTGAAGGTATGTGACATCATGGAGCGAGTAGGGGGCACACCTGGGATGCCTCCGTTCCGCAAAGCGGTGACGGAGCGCACATCTTCCGCTCTCCAGGGCAGGCGACGCCTAGATCGCACCTAATGTTCCGCAGAACACATCAATGTGCACCGCCGTTTTATGCAGAACCCACTCTCATGACCTGCGCATGTGATACCGTCAGACGCTTTCCCGCTCCTCTCGGTGAAGGTATGTTACATCACGGAGGGAGTAGGGAGCACACCTGGGATGCCTCTTTCCGCAAAGCGGTGACGGAGCGCACATCTGCCGATCTCCACGGCGGGCGAAAGCTCGATCACACCTAGTGTTCCGCAGAACGCACCAAAGTGGACCGCCGTTTTATGCAGAACCCACTCTCATGACCTGCGCATGTGATACCGTCAGACGCTTTCCCGCTCCTCTCGGTGAAGGTATGTTACATCACGGAGGGGGTAGGGAGCACACCTGGGATGCCTCCTTTCCGCAAAGCGGTGACGGAGCGCACATCTGCCGAGCTCCACGGCGGGCGACGCCTAGATCTCACCTAGTGTTCGGCAGAACGCACCAAAGTGGACCGCCGTTTTATGCAGAACCCACTCTCATGACCTGCGCATGCGATACCGGCAGACGCTTTCCCGCTCCTCTCGGTCAAAGTGTGTGACATCACAGAGTGAGTAGGCAGCACACCTGGGATGCCTCCTTTCCGCAATGCAATGACGGAGCGCACATCTTCCGCTCTCCACGCCAGACGACGCCTAGATCACACTTAGTGTTCCGCAGAACGCATAAAGTGCACCGCCGTTTTATGCAGATCCCACTTTCCAGACTTGCGCACGTGATACCGGCAGACGCTTTCCCGATCCTCTCGGTTAAGGTATGTGACATCACGGAGGGAGTAGGCAGCACACCTGGGATGCCTGCTTCCGCTATGCGGTGACGGAGCGCACATCTGCCGATCTCCAGGGCAGGCGACGCCTAGATCACACCTAGTGTTCCGCAGAACGCATCAAAGTGCATCGCCGTTTTAGGCAGAACCCACTTTCATGCATTGCGATACCGACAGACGTTTTCCCGCAACTCTCGGTCAATGTGTGTGACATCACAGAGGGAGTAGGCAGCACGCCTGGGATTCTTCTTTCCGCAATGCGATGACGGAGCGCACATCTTCCGCTCTCTATGGCAGACGACGTGAGATCACACTCAGTGTTCCGCAGAACGCATAAAGTGCACCGCCGTTTTATGCAGAACCCACTTTCCTGACTTGAGCATGAGATACCGGCAGACGCTTTCCCGCTCCTCTCGGTTAAGGTATGTGACATCACGGAGGGAGCAGGCAGCACACCTGGGATGCCTCCTTCCACTAAGCGGTGACGGAGCGCACATCTGCCAATCTCAACGGCAGGCGACGCCTAGATCACACCTAGTGTTCCGCAGAACGCATCAAAGTGCATCGCCGTTTTATGCAGAACCCACTTTCATTACCTGCGCATGCGATATCGACAGACGCTTTCCCGCTCCTCTCGGTGAAGGTATGTGACATCACGGAGGGAGTAGGGAGCACACCTGGGATGCCTCCTTTCCGCAAAGCGGTGATGGAGCGCACATCTTGCGCTCTCCATGGTAGGTGGTGCCTCTATCACACCTAGTATTCCGCAGAGCGCATCGAAGGGCACCGCCGTTTTATGCAGAACCCACTCTCATGACCTGCGCATGTGATACCGTCAGACGCTTTCCTGCTCCTCTCGGTGAAGGTATGTTACATCACGGAGGGAGTAGGGAGCACACCTGGGATGCCTCTTTCCGCAAAGCGGCGACGGAGCGAACATCTGCCGATCTCCACAGCAGGCGATGCCTCAATCACACCTAGTGTTCTGCAGAGCGCATCAAAGAGCACCGCCGTTTTATGCAGAACCCACTTCCATGACCTGCGCATGCGATACCGGTAGACGCTTTCCCGCTCCTCTCGGTCAAGGTGTGTGACATCACGGAGGGAGTAGGCAGCAAACCTTTGACGTCTCCTTTCCGCAAAGCGGTGACGGAGCGCATATCTGCCGATCTCCACGGCAGGCGACGCCTAGATCACACCTTGCGTTCTGCAGAACGCATCAAAGTGCATCGCCGTTTTATGCAGAACCCGCTTTCATGACCTGCGCATGCGATACCGACAGACGCTTTCCCGCTGCTCTCGGTGAAGGTATGTGACATCACGGAGGGAGTAGGGAGCACACCTGGGATGCCTCCTTTCCGCAAAGCTGTGACGAAGCGCACATCTTGCGCTCTCCACGGTAGGCGGTGCCTCGATCACACCTAGTGTTCCGCAGAGCGCATCGAAGTGCACCGCTGTTTTATGCAGAAACCACTTAGATGACCTGCGTATGCGATACCGGCAGACACTTTCCCGCTCCTCTCGGTCAAAGTGTGTGACATCATGGAGGGAGTAGGCAGTAAACCTGGGTAGCCTTCTTTCCGCAAAGCGGTGACGGATCGCACATCTGCCGATCTCCACGGTATGCGACGCCTCGATCTCACCTAGTGTTCCGCAGAACGCACCAAAGTGGATCGCCGTTTTATGCAGAACCCACTCTCATGGCCTGCGCATGTGATACCGTCAGACGATTTCTCGCTCCTCTCGGTGAAGGTATGTTACATCACGGAGGGAGTAGGGAGCACACCTGGGATGCCTCCTTTCCGCAATGCGATGACGGAGCGCACATCTTCCGCTCTCCACGCCAGACGACGCCTAGATCACACTAAGTGTTCCGCAGAACGCATAAAGTGCACCGCCGTTTTATGCAGAACCCACTTTCCTGTCTTGCGCATGTGATACCGGCAGACGCTTTCCCGGCCCTCTCGGTTAAGGTATGTGACATCACGGAGGGAGTAGGCAGCACACCTGGGATGGCCCCTTCCGCTAAGCGGTGACGGAGCGCACATCTGCCGATCTCCAGGGCAGGCGAAGCCTAGATCACACCTAGTGTTCCGCAGAGCGCATCAAAGTGCATCGCCGTTTTATGCAGAACCCACTTTCATGACCTACGCATGCGATACCGACAGACGCTTGTCCGCAACTCTCGGTCAATGTGTGTGACATCCCAGAGGGAGTAGGCAGCACAGCTGGGATGCCTCCTTTCCGCAAAGCGATGACGGAGCGCACATCATCCGCTCTCCACGCCAGATGACGCCTGTATCACACTTGGTGTTCCGCAGAACGCATAAAGTGCACCGCCGTTTTATGCAGAACCCGCTTTCCTGACTTGCGCATGTGATACCGGCAGACGCTTTCCCGCTCCTCTCGGTTAAGGTATGTGACATCACGGAGGGAGTAGGCAGCACACCTGGGATTCCTCCTTTCCGAAAAGCGGTGACGGGGTGGACATCTGCCGATCTTCATGGCAGGCGTCGCATCGATCACACCTAGTGTTCCGCATAACGCATCAAAGTGCACCGCCGTTTTATGCAGAACCCACTCTCATGACCTGCGCATGCGATACCGGCAGACGCTTTCCCGCTCCTCTCGGTCAAGGTGTGCGACATCACGGAGGTAGTAGGCAGCACACCTGGGATGCCTCTTTTCAGCAAAGCGGTGACGGAGCGCACATCTTCCGCTCTCCACGGCAGACGACGCCTAGATCACACTTAGAGTTCCGCAGAACGCATAAAGTGCACCGCCGTTTTATGCAGAACCCACTTTCATGACTTGCGCATGTGATACCGTGAGACGCTTTCCCGCTCCTCTCGGTCAAGGTACGTGACATCACGGAGATAGTTGGCAGCACACCTGGGATGCCTCCTTCCGCAATGCGATGACGGTGCGCATATCTGCCGATCTCCACGGCAGGCGACACCTAGATCACAGCTTGTGTTCCGCAGAACGCATCAAAGTGCATCTCCGTTTTATGCAGAACCCGCTTTCATGACCTGCGCATGCGATACCGACAGACGCTTTCCCGCTGCCGTCGGTGAAGGTATGTGACATCATGGAGCGAGTAGGGGGCACACCTGGGATGCCTCCCTTCCGCAAGGCGGTGACGGAGAGCACATCTTCCGCTCTCCAGGGCAGGCGACGCCTAGATCACACCTAGTATTCCGCAGAACCCATCAATGTGCACCGCCGTTTTATGCAGAACCCACTCTCATGACCTGCGCATGTGATACCGTCAGACGCTTTCCCGCTCCTCTCGGTGAAGGTATGTTACATCACGGAGGGAGTAGGGAGCACACCTGGGATGCCTCCTTTCCCCAAAGCGGTGACGGAGCGCACATCTGCCGATCTCCACGGCGGGCGAAAGCTCGATCACACCTAGTGTTCCGCAGAACGCACCAAAGTGGACCGCCGTTTTATGCAGAACCCACTCTCATGACCTGCGCATGTGATACCGTCAGACGCTTTCCCGCTCCTCTCGGTGAAGGTATGTTACATCACGGAGGGAGTAGGGAGCACACCTGGGATGCCTCCTTTCCGCAAAGCGGTGACGGAGCGCACATCTGCCGATCTCCACTGCGGGCGACGCCTAGATCTCACCTAGTGTTCTGCAGAACGCACCAAAGTGCATCGCCGTTTTAGGCAGAACCCACTTTCATGACCTACGCATGCGATACCGACAGACGCTTTCCCGCAACTCTCGGTCAATGTGTGTGACATCCCAGAAGGAGTAGGCAGCACAGCTAGGATGCCTCCTTTCCGCAATGCGATGACGGAGCGCACATCATCCGCTCTCCACACCAGATGACGCCTAGATCACACCTAGTGTTTCGCAGAACGCATAAAGTGCACCGCCGTTTTATGCAGAACCCACTTTCATGACTTGCACATGTGATACCGTCAGACGCTTTCCCGCTCCTCTCGGTCAAGGTATGTGACATCACGGAGATAGTTGGCAGCACACCTGGGATGCCTCCTTTCCGCAAAGCGGTGACGGAGCGCACATCTTGCGCTCTCCACGGTAGGTGGTGCCTCGATCACACCTAGTGTTGCGCAGAGTGCATCGAAGTGCACCGCCGTTTTATGCAGAAACCACTTTCTTGACCTGCGCATGCGATACGAGCAGACGCTTTCCCGCAACTCTCGGTCAAGGTGTGTGACATCACGGAGGGAGTAGATAGCACACCTGGGATGCCTCCTTTCCGCAAAGCGGTGACGGAGCGCACATCTTCCGCTCTCCAGGGCAGGCGACGCCTCGATCACACCTAGTGTTCCGCAGAACGCATCAAAGTGCGCGGACATTTTATGCAGAACCCACTTTCATGACCTTCGCATGCGATTCGGGCAGATGCTTTCCCGCACCTCTCGGTCAATGTGTGTGACGTCACGGAGGAAGTAGGCAGCACACCTGGGATGCCTCCTTTCCTCAAAGCGGTGACGGAGCGCACATCTTCCGCTCTCCACGGCAGGCGTCGCCTCGATCACACCTAGTGTTCCGCAGAATACACCAAAGTGCACCGCCATTTTATGCAGAACCCACACTCGTGACCAGCGCATGCGATACCGCCAGACGCTTTCCCGCTCCTCTCGGTCAATGTGTGTGACATCAAGGAAGGAATAGCCAGCGCACCTGGGACGCCTCCATTCCTCAAAGTGGTGACGGAGCGCACATCTTCCGCACTCCACGACAGGCGTCGCATCGATCACACCTAGTGTTCCGCGGAACGCATGAAAGTGCGCCGACGTTTTATGCAGAACCCTCTTTCATGACCTTCGCATGCGGTTCGGGCAGACGCTTTCCCGCTCCTCTCTGCCAAGGTTTGTGACATCACGGTGGTAGTAGGCAGCACACCTGGGATGCCTCCTTTCGCACACCGGTGACGGAGCGCACATCTTCTGCTCTCCACGGCAGGCAACACCTCGATCACACCTGCTGTTCTGCGGAACGCATCAAAGTGCACCGCCGTTTTATGCAGAACCCACTTTCAGCCCACTTTCATGACCTGCGCATGCGATACCGGCAGTCGCTTTCCCGCTCCTATCGGTCAAGGTGTGTGACATCATGGAGGGAGTAGGCAGCGCACGTGGGATGGCTCCATTCCGCAAAGCGATGACGGAGCGCACATCTTCCGCTCTCCACGGCAGACGACGCCTAGATCACACCTAGTGTTCCGTAGAACGCACCAAAGTGCACCGCCGTTTTATCCAGAACCCACAGTCATGACTTGCGCATGTGATACCGGCAGACGCTTTCCCGCTCCTCTCGGTCAAGGTATGTGACATCACGGAGGGAGTAGGCAGCACACCTGGGATGCCTCCTTCCGCAAAGCGGAGACGGAGCGCACAATTGCCGATCTCCACGGCAGGCGTCGCATCGATCACACGTAGTGTTCCGCAGAGCGCATCAAAGAGCACCGCCGTTTTATGCAGAACCCACTCTCATGACCTGCGCATGCGATATCGGCACACGCTTTCCCGCTCCTCTCAGTCAAGGCATGTGACATCACGGAGATAGCAGCACACTTGGGATGCCTCCTACCGCAAAGCGGTGACGGAGCGCACATCTGCCGATCTCCACGGCAGGCGACGCCTAGATCACACCTTGTGTTCCACAGAACGCATCAAAGTGCACCGCCGTTTTATGCAGAACCCACTTTCATGACTTGCGCATGTGATACCGTCACACGCTTTCCCGCTCCTCTCAGTCAAGGTATGTGACATCACGGAGATAGTTGGCAGCACATCTGGGATGCCTCCTTCCGCAAAGCGGTGACGGAGCGCACATCTTCCGCTCTCCACGGCAGGAGACCCCTCGATAACACCTAGTGTTCCGCAGAATGTATCAAAGTGGACCGCCGTTTTATGCAGAACCCACTCTCATGACCTGCGCATGTGATACCGTCAGACGCTTTCCCGCTCCTCTCGGTGAAGGTATGTTACATCACGGAGAGAATAGGGAGCACACCTGGGATGCCTCCTTTCCGCAAAGCGGTGACGAAGCGTACATCTGCCGATCTCCACGGCGGGCGACGCCTAGATCTCACCTAGTGTTCCGCAGAATGCACCAAAGTGGACCGCCGTTTTATGCAGAACCCACTCTCATGACCTGCGCATGCGATACCGGCAGACGCTTTCCCGCTCCTCTCGGTCAAGGTGTTTGACATCACAGAGGGAGTAGGCAGCACACCTGGGATGCCTCCTTTCCGCAATGCGATGACGGAGCGCACATCTTATGCTCTCCACGCCAGACGACGCCTAGATCACACTTAGTGTTCCGCAGAACGCATTAAGTGCGCCGCCGTATTATGCAGAACCCACTTTCATGACCTGCGCATGCGATACCGACAGACGCTTTCCCGCTCCTCTCGGTGAAGGTATGCGACATCACGGAGGGAGTAGGGAGCACACCTGGGATGCCTTCTTTCCGCAAAGCGGTGAAGAGCGCACATCTTGCGCTCTCCACGGTAGGCGGTGCCTCGATCACACCTAGTGTTCCGCAGAGCGCATCGAAGTGCACCGCCGTTTTATGCAGAACCCGCGTTCTTGACCTGCGCATGCGATACCTACAGACACTTTCCCGCTCCTCTCGGTCAAGGTGTGTGACATCATGGAGGGAGTATGCAGTAAACCTGGGTAGCCTCCTTTCCACAAAGCGGTGACGGATCGCACATCTGCCGATCTCCACGGCAGGCGACGCCTCGATCTCACCTAGTGTTCCGCAGAACGCACCAAAGTGGACCGCCGTTTTATGCAGAACCCACTCTCACGACCTGCGAATGAAATACCGGCAGACGCTTTCCCGCTCCTTTCGGTCAAGGTGTGTGACATCACTTAGGGAGTAGGCAGCACACCTGGAATGCATCCTTTCCGCAAAGCGGCGATGGAGCGCACATCTGCCGATCTCCGCGGCAGGCGTCGCATCGATCACGCCTAGTGTTCCGCAGAATGCATCAAAGTTCTCCGCTGTTTTATGCAGAACCCATTTTCATGACCTGCGCTTGCGATACCGGTAGACGCTTTCCCGCGCCTCTCGGTCAAGGTGTGTGACATCACGGAGGGAGTAATCAGCAAACCTTTGACGTCTCCTTTCCGCAAAACGGTGACGGAGCGCACATCTGCCGATCTCCACAGCAGGCGATGCCTCAATCACACCTTGTGTTCTGCAGAGCGCATCAAAGAGCACCGCCGTTTTATGCAGAACCCACTCTCATGACCTGCGCATGCGATATTGGCAGACGCTTTCCCGCTCCTCTCGGTCAAGGTGTGTGACATCTCGTAGTGAGTAGGCAGCACACCTGGGATGCCTCCTTTCCGCAAAGCGGTGACGGAGCGCACATCTTGCGCTCTCCACGGTAGGTGGTGCCTCGATCACATCTAGTGTTCCGCAGAGCGCATCGAAGTGCACCGCCGTTTTATGCAGAAACCACTTTCAGGACCTGCGCATGTGATACCGGCAGACGCTTTCCCGCAACTCTCGGTCAAGGTGTGTGACATAACGGTGGGAGTAGGCAGCACACCTGGGATGCCTCCTTTCCGAAAAGCGGTGACGGAGCGCACATCTTCCGCTCTCCACGGCAGGCGTCGCATCGATCACACGTAGTGTTCCGCAGAGCGCATCAAAGAGCACCGCCGTTTTATGCAGAACCCACTCTCATGACCTGCGCATGCGATACCGTCAGACGCTTTCCCGCTCCTCTCAGTCAAGGTATGTGACATCACGGAGGGAGTAGGCAGCACACTTGGGATGCCTCCTTTCCGCAAAGCGTTGAAGGAGCGCACTTCTTCCGCTGTCGCCGGCAGACGACGCCTAGATCACACCTAGTGTCCCGCAGAACGCATAAAGTGCACCGCCGTTTTATGCAGAACCCAATTTCATGACTTGCGCATGTGATACCGTCAGACGCTTTCCCGCTCCTGTCGCTCAAGGTATGTTACATCACGGAGGGAGTAGGCAGCACACCTGGGATGCCTCTTTCCGCAAAGCGGTGACGGAGCTCATATCTGCCGATCTCCACGGCAGGCGACGTCTAGATCACACCTTGCGTTCTGCAGAACGCATCAAAGTGCATCGCCGTTTTATGCAGGACCCGCTTTCATGACCTGCGCATGCGATACCAACAGACGCTTCCCCGCTGCTCTCGGCGAAGGTATGTGACATCACGGAGGGAGTAGGGAGCACACCTGGGATGCCTCCTTTCCGCAAAGCGGTGACGGAGCGCACATCTTGCGCTCTCCACGGTAGGCGGTGCCTCGATCACGCCTAGTGTTCCGCAGAGCGCATCGAAGTGCTCTGCCGTTTTATGCAGAAACCACTTAGATGACCTGCGCATGCGATACCGGCAGACACTTTCCCGCTCCTCTCGGTCAAAGTGTGTGACATCATGGAGGGAGTAGGCAGTACACCTGGGTAGCCTCCTTTCCGCAAAGCGGTGACGGATCGCACAATTGCCGATCTCCACGGTAGGCGACGCCTCGATCTCACCTAGTGTTCCGCAGAACGCACCAAAGTGGACCGCCGTTTTATGCAGAACCCACTCTCATGTCCTGCGCATGTGATACCGTCAGACGCTTTCCCGCTCCTCTCGGTGAAGGTATGTTACATCACGGAGGGAGTAGGGAGCACACCTGGGATGCCTCCTTTTCGCAAAGCGGTGACGGAGCGCACATCTGCCGATCTCCACGGCGGGCGACGCCCAAATCTCACCTAGTGTTCCGTAGAACGCACCAAAGTGGACCGCCGTTTTATGCAGAACCCACTCTCATGACCTGCGCATGTGATACCGTCAGACGCTTTCCCACTCCTCTCGGTGAAGGTATGTTACATACCGGAGGGAGTAGGGAGCACACCTGGGATGCCTCCTTTTCGCAAAGCGGTGACGGAGCGCACATCTGCCGATCTCCATGGCAGGCGACGCCTAGATCACACCTAGTGTTCCGCAGAACGCATCAAATTGCATCGCCGTTTTATGCAGAACCCACTTTCATGACCTGCGCATGCGATACCGACAGACGCTTTCCCGCAACTCTCAGTCAAAGTGTGTGACATCACAGAGGGAGTAGGCAGCACAGCTGGGATGCCTCCTTTCCGCAATGCGATGACGGAGCGCACATCATCCGCTCTCCACGCCAGACGACGCCTATATCACACTTAGTGTTCCGCAGAACGCATAAAGTGCACCGCCGTTTTATGCAGAACCAACTTTCCTGACTTGCGCATGTGATACCGGCAGACGCTTTCCCGCTCCTCTCGGTTAAGGTATGTGACATCACGGAGAGAGTAGGCAGCACACCTGAAATTCCTAATTCCAAAAAGCGGTGACGGGGCGGACATCTGCCGATCTCCACGGCAGGCGTCGCATCGATCACACCTAGTGTTCCGCAGAACGCATAAAGTGCACCGCCGTTTTATGCAGAACCCACTTTCATGACTTGCGCATGTGACACCGTCAGACGCTTTCCCGCTCCTCTCGGTCAAGGTATGTGACATCAAGGAGGGAGTAGGCAGCACACCTGGGATGCCTCCTTCTGCAAAGTGGTGACGAAGCGCACATCTGCCGATCTCCACGGTAGGCGACGCTCGATCTCACCTAGTGTTCCGCAGAACGCACCAAAGTGGACCGCCGTTTTATGCAGAACCCACTCTCATGACCTGCGCATGCGATACCGGCAGACGCTTTCCCGCTGCTCTCGGTCAAGGTGTGTGACATCAAGGAGGGAGTAGGCAGCACACCTGGGATGCCTCCTTCTGCAAAGTGGTGACGAAGCGCACATCTGCCGATCTCCACGGTAGGCGACGCTCGATCTCACCTAGTGTTCCGCAGAACGCATCAAAGTGCACCGCCGTTTTATGCAGAACCCACTCTCATGACCTGCGCATGCGATACCGGCAGACGCTTTCCCGCTCCTCTCGGTCAAGGTGTGCGACATCACGGAGGGAGTAGGCAGCACACCTGGGATGCCTCCTTTCCGCAAAGCGGTGACGGAGCGCACATCTTCCGCTCTCCACGGCAGACGACGCCTAGATCACACCTAGAGTTCCGCAGAACGCATAAAGTGCACCGCCGTTTTATGCAGAACCCACTTTCATGACTTGCGCATGTGATACAGACAGACGCTTTCCCGCTCCTCTCGGTGAAGATGTGTGACATCATGGAGGGAGTAGGGAGCACACCTGGGATGCCTCCTATCCGCGAAGCGGTGACGGAGCGCACATCTTGCGCTCTCCACGGCAGGCGTCACATCGATAACACCTAGTGTTCCGCAGAACGCATCAAAGTGGACCGCCGTTGTATGCTGAACACACTTTCATGACCTGTTCATGCTATATCGGCAGACGCTTTCCCGCTCCTCTCGGCCAAGGTGTGTGACATCACGGTGGGAGTAGGCAGCACACCTGGGATGCCTCCTTTCGCAAACCGGTGACGGAGCGCACATCTTCCGCTCTCCCCGGAAGGCAACACCTCGATCACACCTGCTGTTCTGCGGAACGCATCAAAGTGCACCGCCGTTTTATGCAGAACCCACTTTCAGCCCACTTTCATGACCTGCGCATGCGATACCGGCAGACGCTTTCGCGCTCCTCTCGGTCAAGATGTGTGACTTCAAGGAGGGAGTAGGTAGAATACCTGGGTTTCCTCCATTCGGGAAGGCGGTGACGGAGCGCACATCTGCCTATCTCCACGGCAGGCGTCGCATAGATCACACCTAGTGTTCTGCAGAGCGCATCAAAGAGCACCGCCGTTTTATGCAGAACCCACTCTCATGACCTGCGCATGTAATACTGGCAGACGCTTTCCCGCTCCTCTCGGTGAAGGTATGTTACATCACGGAGGGAGTAGGGAGCACACCTGGGATGCCTCTTTCCGCAAAGCGGTGACGGAGCGCACATCTGCCGATCTATACGGCGGGCGAAAGCTCGATCACACCTAGTGTTCCGCAGAACGCACCAAAGTGGACCGCCGTTTTATGCAGAACCCACTCTCATGACCTGCGCATGTGATACCGTCAGACGCTTTCCCGCTCCTCTCGGTGAAGGTATGTTACATCACGGAGGGGGTAGGGAGCACACCTGGGATGCCTCCTTTCCGCAAAGCGGTGACGGAGCGCACATCTGCCGATCTCCACGGCGGGCGACGCCTAGATCTCACCTAGTGTTCGGCAGAACGCACCAAAGTGGACCGCCGTTTTATGCAGAACCCACTCTCATGACCTGCGCATGCGATACCGGCCGACGCTTTCCCGCTCCTCTCGGTCAAAGTGTGTGACATCACAGAGTGAGTAGGCAGCACACCTGGGATGCCTCCTTTCCGCAATGCAATGACGGAGCGCACATCTTCCGCTCTCCACGCCAGACGACGCCTAGATCACACTTAGTGTTCCGCAGAACGCATAAAGTGCACCGCCGTTTTATGCAGATCCCACTTTCCAGACTTGCGCACGTGATACCGGCAGACGCTTTCCCGCTCCTCTCGGTTAAGGTATGTGACATCACGGAGGGAGTAGGCAGCACACCCGGGATGCCTGCTTCCGCTATGCGGTGACGGAGCGCACATCTGCCGATCTCCAGGGCAGGCGACGTGAGATCACACTCAGTGTTCCGCAGAACACATAAAGTGCACCGCCGTTTTATGCAGAACCCACTTTCCTGACTTGAGCATGAGATACCGGCAGACGCTTTCCCGCTCCTCTCGGTTAAGGTATGTGACATCACGGAGGGAGCAGGCAGCACACCTGGGATGCCTCCTTCCACTAAGCGGTGACGGAGCGCACATCTGCCAATCTCAACGGCAGGCGACGCCTAGATCACACCTAGTGTTCCGCAGAACGCATCAAAGTGCATCGCCGTTTTATGCAGAACCCACTTTCATTACCTGCGCATGCGATATCGACAGACGCTTTCCCGCTCCTCTCGGTGAAGGTATGTGACATCACGTAGGGAGTAGGGAGCACACCTGGGATGCCTTCTTTCCGCAAAGCTGTGACAGAGCGCACATCTTGCGCTCTCCACGGTAGGCGGTGCCTCGATCACACCTAGTGTTCCGCAGAGCGCATCAATGTGCACCGCCGTTTTATGCAAAACCCACTCACATGACCTGCGCATGTGATACCGTCAGACGCTTTCCCGCTCCTCTCGATGAAGGTATGTTACATCACGGAGGGAGTAGGCAGCACAGCTGGGATGCCTCCTTTCCGCAATGCGATGACGGAGCGCACATCATCCGCTCTCCACGCCAGACGACGCCTATATCACACTTAGTGTTACGCAGAACGCATAAAGTGCACCGCCGTTTTATGCAGATCCCGCTTTCCTGACTTGCGCATGTGATACCGGCAGACGCTTTCCCGCTCCTCTCGGTCAAGGTGTGCGACATCACGGAGGGAGTAGGCAGCACACCTGGGGTGCCTCCTTTCCGCAAAGCGGTGACGGAGCGCACATCTTCCGCTCTCCACGGCAGACGACGCCTAGATCACACTTAGAGTTCCGCAGAACGCATAAAGTGCTCCGCCGTTTTATGTAGAACCCACTTTCATGACTTGCGCATGTGATACCGTCAGACGCTTTCCCGCTCCTCTCGGTCAAGGTATGTGACATCACGGAGGGAGTAGGCAGCACACCTGGGATGCCTGCTTCCGCTATGCGGTGACGGAGCGCACATCTGCCGATCTCCAGGGCAGGCGACGCCTAGATCACACCTAGTGTTCCGCAGAACGCATCAAAGTGCATCGCCGTTTTAGGCAGAACCCACTTTCATGCATTGCGATACCGACAGACGTTTTCCCGCAACTCTCGGTCAATGTGTGTGACATCACAGAGGGAGTAGGCAGCACGCCTGGGATTCTTCTTTCCGCAATGCGATGACGGAGCGCACATCTTCCGCTCTCTATGGCAGACGACGTGAGATCACACTCAGTGTTCCGCAGAACGCATAAAGTGCACCGCCGTTTTATGCAGAACCCACTTTCCTGACTTGAGCATGAGATACCGGCAGACGCTTTCCCGCTCCTCTCGGTTAAGGTATGTGACATCACGGAGGGAGCAGGCAGCACACCTGGGATGCCTCCTTCCACTAAGCGGTGACGGAGCGCACATCTGCCAATCTCAACGGCAGGCGACGCCTAGATCACACCTAGTGTTCCGCAGAACGCATCAAAGTGCATCGCCGTTTTATGCAGAACCCACTTTCATTACCTGCGCATGCGATATCGACAGACGCTTTCCCGCTCCTCTCGGTGAAGGTATGTGACATCACGGAGGGAGTAGGGAGCACACCTGGGATGCCTCCTTTCCGCAAAGCGGTGATGGAGCGCACATCTTGCGCTCTCCATGGTAGGCGGTGCCTCTATCACACCTAGTATTCCGCAGAGCGCATCGAAGGGCACCGCCGTTTTATGCAGAACCCACTCTCATGACCTGCGCATGTGATACCGTCAGACGCTTTCCTGATCCTCTCGGTGAAGGTATGTTACATCACGGAGGGAGTAAGGAGCACACCTGGGATGCCTCTTTCCGCAAAGCGGCGACGGAGCGAACATCTGCCGATCTCCACAGCAGGCGATGCCTCAATCACACCTAGTGTTCTGCAGAGCGCATCAAAGAGCACCGCCGTTTTATGCAGAACCCACTTCCATGACCTGCGCATGCGATACCGGTAGACGCTTTCCCGCTCCTCTCGGTCAAGGTGTGTGACATCACGGAGGGAGTAGGCAGCAAACCTTTGACGTCTCCTTTCCGCAAAACGGTGACGGAGCGCACATCTGCCGATCTCCACAGCAGGCGACGCCTCAATCACACCTTGTGTTCTGGAGAGCGCATCAAAGAGCACCGCCGTTTTATGCAGAACCCACTCTCATGACCTGCGCATGTAATACTGGCAGACGGTTTCCCGCTCCTCTCGGTCAAGGTGTGCGACATCACGGAGGGAGTAGGCAGCACACCTGGGGTGCCTCCTTTCCGCAAAGCGGTGACGAAGCGCACATCTTGCGCTCTCCACGGCAGACGACGCCTAGATCACACTTAGAGTTCCGCAGAACGCATAAAGTGCTCCGCCGTTTTATGTAGAACCCACTTTCATGACTTGCGCATGTGATACCGTCAGACGCTTTCCCGCTCCTCTCGGTCAAGGTATGTGACATCACGGAGATAGTTGGCAGCACACCTGGGATGCCTCCTTCCGCAAAGCGCATATCTGCCGATCCCCACGGCAGGCGACACCTAGATCACAGCTTGTGTTCCGCAGAACGCATCAAAGTGCATTTCCGTTTTATGCAGAACCCGCTTTCATGACCTGCGCATGCGATACCGACAGACGCTTTCCCGCTGCTCTCGGTGAAGGTATGTGACATCATGGAGCGAGTAGGGGGCACACCTGGGATGCCTCCGTTCCGCAAAGCGGTGACGGAGCGCACATCTTCCGCTCTCCAGGGCAGGCGACGCCTAGATCGCACCTAATGTTCCGCAGAACACATCAATGTGCACCGCCGTTTTATGCAGAACCCACTCTCATGACCTGCGCATGTGATACCGTCAGACGCTTTCCCGCTCCTCTCGGTGAAGGTATGTTACATCACGGAGGGAGTAGGGAGCACACCTGGGATGCCTCTTTCCGCAAAGCGGTGACGGAGCGCACATCTGCCGATCTCCACGGCGGGCGAAAGCTCGATCACACCTAGTGTTCCGCAGAACGCACCAAAGTGGACCGCCGTTTTATGCAGAACCCACTCTCATGACCTGCGCATGTGATACCGTCAGACGCTTTCCCGCTCCTCTCGGTGAAGGTATGTTACATCACGGAGGGGGTAGGGAGCACACCTGGGATGCCTCCTTTCCGCAAAGCGGTGACGGAGCGCACATCTGCCGAGCTCCACGGCGGGCGACGCCTAGATCTCACCTAGTGTTCGGCAGAACGCACCAAAGTGGACCGCCGTTTTATGCAGAACCCACTCTCATGACCTGCGCATGCGATACCGGCAGACGCTTTCCCGCTCCTCTCGGTCAAAGTGTGTGACATCACAGAGTGAGTAGGCAGCACACCTGGGATGCCTCCTTTCCGCAATGCAATGACGGAGCGCACATCTTCCGCTCTCCACGCCAGACGACGCCTAGATCACACTTAGTGTTCCGCAGAACGCATAAAGTGCACCGCCGTTTTATGCAGATCCCACTTTCCAGACTTGCGCACGTGATACCGGCAGACGCTTTCCCGATCCTCTCGGTTAAGGTATGTGACATCACGGAGGGAGTAGGCAGCACACCTGGGATGCCTGCTTCCGCTATGCGGTGACGGAGCGCACATCTGCCGATCTCCAGGGCAGGCGACGCCTAGATCACACCTAGTGTTCCGCAGAACGCATCAAAGTGCATCGCCGTTTTAGGCAGAACCCACTTTCATGCATTGCGATACCGACAGACGTTTTCCCGCAACTCTCGGTCAATGTGTGTGACATCACAGAGGGAGTAGGCAGCACGCCTGGGATTCTTCTTTCCGCAATGCGATGACGGAGCGCACATCTTCCGCTCTCTATGGCAGACGACGTGAGATCACACTCAGTGTTCCGCAGAACGCATAAAGTGCACCGCCGTTTTATGCAGAACCCACTTTCCTGACTTGAGCATGAGATACCGGCAGACGCTTTCCCGCTCCTCTCGGTTAAGGTATGTGACATCACGGAGGGAGCAGGCAGCACACCTGGGATGCCTCCTTCCACTAAGCGGTGACGGAGCGCACATCTGCCAATCTCAACGGCAGGCGACGCCTAGATCACACCTAGTGTTCCGCAGAACGCATCAAAGTGCATCGCCGTTTTATGCAGAACCCACTTTCATTACCTGCGCATGCGATATCGACAGACGCTTTCCCGCTCCTCTCGGTGAAGGTATGTGACATCACGGAGGGAGTAGGGAGCACACCTGGGATGCCTCCTTTCCGCAAAGCGGTGATGGAGCGCACATCTTGCGCTCTCCATGGTAGGTGGTGCCTCTATCACACCTAGTATTCCGCAGAGCGCATCGAAGGGCACCGCCGTTTTATGCAGAACCCACTCTCATGACCTGCGCATGTGATACCGTCAGACGCTTTCCTGCTCCTCTCGGTGAAGGTATGTTACATCACGGAGGGAGTAGGGAGCACACCTGGGATGCCTCTTTCCGCAAAGCGGCGACGGAGCGAACATCTGCCGATCTCCACAGCAGGCGATGCCTCAATCACACCTAGTGTTCTGCAGAGCGCATCAAAGAGCACCGCCGTTTTATGCAGAACCCACTTCCATGACCTGCGCATGCGATACCGGTAGACGCTTTCCCGCTCCTCTCGGTCAAGGTGTGTGACATCACGGAGGGAGTAGGCAGCAAACCTTTGACGTCTCCTTTCCGCAAAGCGGTGACGGAGCGCATATCTGCCGATCTCCACGGCAGGCGACGCCTAGATCACACCTTGCGTTCTGCAGAACGCATCAAAGTGCATCGCCGTTTTATGCAGAACCCGCTTTCATGACCTGCGCATGCGATACCGACAGACGCTTTCCCGCTGCTCTCGGTGAAGGTATGTGACATCACGGAGGGAGTAGGGAGCACACCTGGGATGCCTCCTTTCCGCAAAGCTGTGACGAAGCGCACATCTTGCGCTCTCCACGGTAGGCGGTGCCTCGATCACACCTAGTGTTCCGCAGAGCGCATCGAAGTGCACCGCTGTTTTATGCAGAAACCACTTAGATGACCTGCGTATGCGATACCGGCAGACACTTTCCCGCTCCTCTCGGTCAAAGTGTGTGACATCATGGAGGGAGTAGGCAGTAAACCTGGGTAGCCTTCTTTCCGCAAAGCGGTGACGGATCGCACATCTGCCGATCTCCACGGTATGCGACGCCTCGATCTCACCTAGTGTTCCGCAGAACGCACCAAAGTGGATCGCCGTTTTATGCAGAACCCACTCTCATGGCCTGCGCATGTGATACCGTCAGACGATTTCTCGCTCCTCTCGGTGAAGGTATGTTACATCACGGAGGGAGTAGGGAGCACACCTGGGATGCCTCCTTTCCGCAATGCGATGACGGAGCGCACATCTTCCGCTCTCCACGCCAGACGACGCCTAGATCACACTAAGTGTTCCGCAGAACGCATAAAGTGCACCGCCGTTTTATGCAGAACCCACTTTCCTGTCTTGCGCATGTGATACCGGCAGACGCTTTCCCGGCCCTCTCGGTTAAGGTATGTGACATCACGGAGGGAGTAGGCAGCACACCTGGGATGGCCCCTTCCGCTAAGCGGTGACGGAGCGCACATCTGCCGATCTCCAGGGCAGGCGAAGCCTAGATCACACCTAGTGTTCCGCAGAGCGCATCAAAGTGCATCGCCGTTTTATGCAGAACCCACTTTCATGACCTACGCATGCGATACCGACAGACGCTTGTCCGCAACTCTCGGTCAATGTGTGTGACATCCCAGAGGGAGTAGGCAGCACAGCTGGGATGCCTCCTTTCCGCAAAGCGATGACGGAGCGCACATCATCCGCTCTCCACGCCAGATGACGCCTGTATCACACTTAGTGTTCCGCAGAACGCATAAAGTGCACCGCCGTTTTATGCAGAACCCACTTTCATGACTTGCGCATGTGATACCGTGAGACGCTTTCCCGCTCCTCTCGGTCAAGGTACGTGACATCACGGAGATAGTTGGCAGCACACCTGGGATGCCTCCTTCCGCAATGCGATGACGGTGCGCATATCTGCCGATCTCCACGGCAGGCGACACCTAGATCACAGCTTGTGTTCCGCAGAACGCATCAAAGTGCATCTCCGTTTTATGCAGAACCCGCTTTCATGACCTGCGCATGCGATACCGACAGACGCTTTCCCGCTGCCGTCGGTGAAGGTATGTGACATCATGGAGCGAGTAGGGGGCACACCTGGGATGCCTCCCTTCCGCAAGGCGGTGACGGAGAGCACATCTTCCGCTCTCCAGGGCAGGCGACGCCTAGATCACACCTAGTATTCCGCAGAACCCATCAATGTGCACCGCCGTTTTATGCAGAACCCACTCTCATGACCTGCGCATGTGATACCGTCAGACGCTTTCCCGCTCCTCTCGGTGAAGGTATGTTACATCACGGAGGGAGTAGGGAGCACACCTGGGATGCCTCCTTTCCCCAAAGCGGTGACGGAGCGCACATCTGCCGATCTCCACGGCGGGCGAAAGCTCGATCACACCTAGTGTTCCGCAGAACGCACCAAAGTGAACCGCCGTTTTATGCAGAACCCACTCTCATGACCTGCGCATGTGATACCGTCAGACGCTTTCCCGCTCCTCTCGGTGAAGGTATGTTACATCACGGAGGGAGTAGGGAGAACACCTGGGATGCCTCCTTTCCGCAAAGCGGTGACGGAGCGCACATCTGCCGATCTCCACTGCGGGCGACGCCTAGATCTCACCTAGTGTTCTGCAGAACGCACCAAAGTGCATCGCCGTTTTAGGCAGAACCCACTTTCATGACCTACGCATGCGATACCGACAGACGCTTTCCCGCAACTCTCGGTCAATGTGTGTGACATCCCAGAAGGAGTAGGCAGCACAGCTAGGATGCCTCCTTTCCGCAATGCGATGACGGAGCGCACATCATCCGCTCTCCACACCAGATGACGCCTAGATCACACCTAGTGTTTCGCAGAACGCATAAAGTGCACCGCCGTTTTATGCAGAACCCACTTTCATGACTTGCACATGTGATACCGTCAGACGCTTTCCCGCTCCTCTCGGTCAAGGTATGTGACATCACGGAGATAGTTGGCAGCACACCTGGGATGCCTCCTTTCCGCAAAGCGGTGACGGAGCGCACATCTTGCGCTCTCCACGGTAGGTGGTGGCTCGATCACACCTAGTGTTGCGCAGAGTGCATCGAAGTGCACCGCCGTTTTATGCAGAAACCACTTTCTTGACCTGCGCATGCGATACGAGCAGACGCTTTCCCGCAACTCTCGGTCAAGGTGTGTGACATCACGGAGGGAGTAGATAGCACACCTGGGATGCCTCCTTTCCGCAAAGCGGTGACGGAGCGCACATCTTCCGCTCTCCAGGGCCGGCGACGCCTCGATCACACCTAGTGTTCCGCAGAACGCATCAAAGTGCGCGGACATTTTATGCAGAACCCACTTTCATGACCTTCGCATGCGATTCGGGCAGATGCTTTCCCGCACCTCTCGGTCAATGTGTGTGACGTCACGGAGGAAGTAGGCAGCACACCTGGGATGCCTCCTTTCCTCAAAGCGGTGACGGAGCGCACATCTTCCGCTCTCCACGGCAGGCGTCGCCTCGATCACACCTAGTGTTCCGCAGAATACACCAAAGTGCACCGCCATTTTATGCAGAACCCACACTCGTGACCAGCGCATGCGATACCGCCAGACGCTTTGCCGCTCCTCTCGGTCAATGTGTGTGACATCAAGGAAGGAATAGCCAGCGCACCTGGGACGCCTCCATTCCTCAAAGTGGTGACGGAGCGCACATCTTCCGCACTCCACGACAGGCGTCGCATCGATCACACCTAGTGTTCCGCGGAACGCATGAAAGTGCGCCGACGTTTTATGCAGAACCCTCTTTCATGACCTTCGCATGCGGTTCGGGCAGACGCTTTCCCGCTCCTCTCTGCCAAGGTTTGTGACATCACGGTGGTAGTAGGCAGCACACCTGGGATGCCTCCTTTCGCACACCGGTGACGGAGCGCACATCTTCTGCTCTCTACGGCAGGCAACACCTCGATCACACCTGCTGTTCTGCGGAACGCATCAAAGTGCACCGCCGTTTTATGCAGAACCCACTTTCAGCCCACTTTCATGACCTGCGCATGCGATACCGGCAGTCGCTTTCCCGCTCCTATCGGTCAAGGTGTGTGACATCATGGAGGGAGTAGGCAGCGCACGTGGGATGGCTCCATTCCGCAAAGCGATGACGGAGCGCACATCTTCCGCTCTCCACGGCAGACGACGCCTAGATCACACCTAGTGTTCCGTAGAACGCACCAAAGTGCACCGCCGTTTTATCCAGAACCCACAGTCATGACTTGCGCATGTGATACCGGCAGACGCTTTCCCGCTCCTCTCGGTCAAGGTATGTGACATCACGGAGGGAGTAGGCAGCACACCTGGGATGCCTCCTTCCGCAAAGCGGAGACGGAGCGCACAATTGCCGATCTCCACGGCAGGCGTCGCATCGATCACACGTAGTGTTCCGCAGAGCGCATCAAAGAGCACCGCCGTTTTATGCAGAACCCACTCTCATGACCTGCGCATGCGATATCGGCACACGCTTTCCCGCTCCTCTCAGTCAAGGCATGTGACATCACGGAGATAGCAGCACACTTGGGATGCCTCCTACCGCAAAGCGGTGACGGAGCGCACATCTGCCGATCTCCACGGCAGGCCACGCCTAGATCACACCTTGTGTTCCACAGAACGCATCAAAGTGCACCGCCGTTTTATGCAGAACCCACTTTCATGACTTGCGCATGTGATACCGTCACACGCTTTCCCGCTCCTCTCAGTCAAGGTATGTGACATCACGGAGATAGTTGGCAGCACATCTGGGATGCCTCCTTCCGCAAAGCGGTGACGGAGCGCACATCTTCCGCTCTCCACGGCAGGAGACCCCTCGATAACACCTAGTGTTCCGCAGAATGTATCAAAGTGGACCGCCGTTTTATGCAGAACCCACTCTCATGACCTGCGCATGTGATACCGTCAGACGCTTTCCCGCTCCTCTCGGTGAAGGTATGTTACATCACGGAGAGAATAGGGAGCACACCTGGGATGCCTCCTTTCCGCAAAGCGGTGACGAAGCGTACATCTGCCGATCTCCACGGCGGGCGACGCCTAGATCTCACCTAGTGTTCCGCAGAATGCACCAAAGTGGACCGCCGTTTTATGCAGAACCCACTCTCATGACCTGCGCATGCGATACCGGCAGACGCTTTCCCGCTCCTCTCGGTCAAGGTGTTTGACATCACAGAGGGAGTAGGCAGCACACCTGGGATGCCTCCTTTCCGCAATGCGATGACGGAGCGCACATCTTATGCTGTCCACGCCAGACGACGCCTAGATCACACCTAGTGTTCCGCAGAGCGCATCGAAGTGCACCGCCGTTTTATGCAGAACCCGCGTTCTTGACCTGCGCATGCGATACCTACAGACACTTTCCCGCTCCTCTCGGTCAAGGTGTGTGACATCATGGAGGGAGTATGCAGTAAACCTGGGTAGCCTCCTTTCCACAAAGCGGTGACGGATCGCACATCTGCCGATCTCCACGGCAGGCGACGCCTCGATCTCACCTAGTGTTCCGCAGAACGCACCAAAGTGGACCGCCGTTTTATGCAGAACCCACTCTCACGACCTGCGAATGAAATACCGGCAGACGCTTTCCCGCTCCTTTCTGTCAAGGTGTGTGACATCACTTAGGGAGTAGGCAGCACACCTGGAATGCATCCTTTCCGCAAAGCGGCGATGGAGCGCACATCTGCCGATCTCCGCGGCAGGCGTCGCATCGATCACGCCTAGTGTTCCGCAGAATGCATCAAAGTTCTCCGCTGTTTTCTGCAGAACCCATTTTCATGACCTGCGCTTGCGATACCGGTAGACGCTTTCCCGCGCCTCTCGGTCAAGGTGTGTGACATCACGGAGGGAGTAATCAGCAAACCTTTGACGTCTCCTTTCCGCAAAACGGTGACGGAGCGCACATCTGCCGATCTCCACAGCAGGCGATGCCTCAATCACACCTTGTGTTCTGCAGAGCGCATCAAAGAGCACCGCCGTTTTATGCAGAACCCACTCTCATGACCTGCGCATGCGATATTGGCAGACGCTTTCCCGCTCCTCTCGGTCAAGGTGTGTGACATCTCGTAGTGAGTAGGCAGCACACCTGGGATGCCTCCTTTCCGCAAAGCGGTGACGGAGCGCACATCTTGCGCTCTCCACGGTAGGTGGTGCCTCGATCACATCTAGTGTTCCGCAGAGCGCATCGAAGTGCACCGCCGTTTTATGCAGAAACCACTTTCAGGACCTGCGCATGTGATACCGGCAGACGCTTTCCCGCAACTCTCGGTCAAGGTGTGTGACATATTGGAGGGAGTAGGGAGCACGCCTGGGATGCCTCCTTTCCGCTTAGCGGTGACGGAGCGCACATCTTGCGCTCTCCATGGTAGGCGGAGCCTCGATCACACCTAGTATTCCGCAGAGCGCATCAAAGAGCACCGCCGTTTTATGCAGAACCCACTCTCATGACCTGCGCATGCGATACCGTCAGACGCTTTCCCGCTCCTCTCAGTCAAGGTATGTGACATCACGGAGGGAGTAGGCAGCACACTTGGGATGCCTCCTTTCCGCAAAGCGTTGAAGGAGCGCACTTCTTCCGCTGTCGCCGGCAGACGACGCCTAGATCACACCTAGTGTCCCGCAGAACGCATAAAGTGCACCGCCGTTTTATGCAGAACCCAATTTCATGACTTGCGCATGTGATACCGTCAGACGCTTTCCCGCTCCTGTCGCTCAAGGTATGTTACATCACGGAGGGAGTAGGCAGCACACCTGGGATGCCTCTTTCCGCAAAGCGGTGACGGAGCTCATATCTGCCGATCTCCACGGCAGGCGACGTCTAGATCACACCTTGCGTTCTGCAGAACGCATCAAAGTGCATCGCCGTTTTATGCAGGACCCGCTTTCATGACCTGCGCATGCGATACCAACAGACGCTTCCCCGCTGCTCTCGGCGAAGGTATGTGACATCACGGAGGGAGTAGGGAGCACACCTGGGATGCCTCCTTTCCGCAAAGCGGTGACGGAGCGCACATCTTGCGCTCTCCACGGTAGGCGGTGCCTCGATCACGCCTAGTGTTCCACAGAGCGCATCGAAGTGCTCTGCCGTTTTATGCAGAAACCACTTAGATGACCTGCGCATGCGATACCGGCAGACACTTTCCCGCTCCTCTCGGTCAAAGTGTGTGACATCATGGAGGGAGTAGGCAGTACACCTGGGTAGCCTCCTTTCCGCAAAGCGGTGACGGATCGCACAATTGCCGATCTCCACGGTAGGCGACGCCTCGATCTCACCTAGTGTTCCGCAGAACGCACCAAAGTGGACCGCCGTTTTATGCAGAACCCACTCTCATGTCCTGCGCATGTGATACCGTCAGACGCTTTCCCGCTCCTCTCGGTGAAGGTATGTTACATCACGGAGGGAGTAGGGAGCACACCTGGGATGCCTCCTTTTCGCAAAGCGGTGACGGAGCGCACATCTGCCGATCTCCACGGCGGGCGACGCCCAAATCTCACCTAGTGTTCCGTAGAACGCACCAAAGTGGACCGCCGTTTTATGCGGAACCCACTCTCATGACCTGCGCATGTGATACCGTCAGACGCTTTCCCACTCCTCTCGGTGAAGGTATGTTACATACCGGAGGGAGTAGGGAGCACACCTGGGATGCCTCCTTTTCGCAAAGCGGTGACGGAGCGCACATCTGCCGATCTCCATGGCAGGCGACGCCTAGATCACACCTAGTGTTTCGCAGAACGCATCAAATTGCATCGCCGTTTTATGCAGAACCCACTTTCATGACCTGCTCATGCGATACCGACAGACGCTTTCCCGCAACTCTCAGTCAAAGTGTGTGACATCACAGAGGGAGTAGGCAGCACAGCTGGGATGCCTCCTTTCCGCAATGCGATGACGGAGCGCACATCATCCGCTCTCCACGCCAGACGACGCCTATATCACACTTAGTGTTCCGCAGAACGCATAAAGTGCACCGCCGTTTTATGCAGAACCAACTTTCCTGACTTGCGCATGTGATACCGGCAGACGCTTTCCCGCTCCTCTCGGTTAAGGTATGTGACATCACGGAGAGAGTAGGCAGCACACCTGAAATTCCTAATTCCAAAAAGCGGTGACGGGGCGGACATCTGCCGATCTCCACGGCAGGCGTCGCATCGATCACACCTAGTGTTCCGCAGAACGCATAAAGTGCACCGCCGTTTTATGCAGAACCCACTTTCATGACTTGCGCATGTGACACCGTCAGACGCTTTCCCGCTCCTCTCGGTCAAGGTATGTGACATCAAGGAGGGAGTAGGCAGCACACCTGGGATGCCTCCTTCTGCAAAGTGGTGACGAAGCGCACATCTGCCGATCTCCACGGTAGGCGACGCTCGATCTCACCTAGTGTTCCGCAGAACGCATCAAAGTGGACCGCCGTTGTATGCTGAACACACTTTCATGACCTGCTCATGCTATATCGGCAGACGCTTTCCCGCTCCTCTCGGACAAGATGTGTGACGTCACGGAGGCAGTAGGCAGCACAATGGGGATGCCTCCTTTCCGCAAAGCGGTGACGGAGCGCACATCTTCCGCTCTCCACGGCAGGCGTCGCCTCGATCTCACCTAGTGTTCCGCGGAATACACCAAAGTGCACCGCCGTTTTATGCAGAACCCACTCTCATGACCTTCGTATGCGATTCGGGCACATGCTTTCCCGCACCTCTCGGGCAAGGTGTGTTACGTCACGGAGAAAGTAGGCAGCACACCTGGGATGCCTCCTTTCCGCAAAGCAGTGACGGAGCCCACATCTTCCGCTCTCCACGGCAGGCGCCTCGTCGATCATATTAGTGTTCCGCAGAGCGCATCAAAGTGCACCGCCATTTTATGCAGAACCCACTCTCATGACCTGCGCATGCGATACCGACAGACGCTTTCCCGATCCTCTCGGTCAAGGTGTGTGACATCACGGAGGGAGCAGGCAGCACACCTAGGATGCCTCCTTCCGCAAAGCGGTGACGGAGCGCACATCTGCCGATCTCCACGGCAGGCGACGCCTAGATCGCACCTTGTGCTCCGCAGATAGCATCAAAGTGCACCGCCGTTTTATGCAGAACCCACTTTCATGACTTGCATATGTGATACCGTCAGACGCTTTCCCGCTCCTCTCGGTCAAGGTATGTGACATCACGGAGATAGTTGGCAGCACACCTGGGATACCTCCTTCCGCAAAGCGGTGACGGAGCGCATATCTGCCGATCTCCACGGCAGGCGACACCTAGATCACACCTTGTGTTCCGCAGAACGCATCAAAATGCATCGCCGTTTTATGCAGAACCCGCTTTCATGACCTGCGCATGCGATACCGACAGACGCTTTCCCGCTGCTCTCGGTGAAGGTGTGTGACATTACGGAGGGAGAAGGGAGCACACCTGGGGTGCCTCCTTTCCGCAAAGCGGTGACGGAGCGCACATCTTCCGCTCTCCAGGGCAGGGGAAAGCTCGATCACACCTAGTGTTCCGCAGAACGCATCAAAGTGCACCGCCGTTTTATGCAGAACCCACTTTCTTGACCTGCGCATGATATACCGGCAGACACTTTCCCGCTCCTCTCGGCCAAGCTGTGTGACATCACGGTGGGAGTAGGCAGCACACCTGGGATGCTTCCTTTCGCAAAGCGATGACGGGGCGCACATCTTCGCTCTCCACGGCAGGCAACACCTCGATCACACCTACTGTTCTGCGGAACGCATCAAAGTGCACCGCCGTTTTATGCAGAACCAACTCTCATGACCTGCGCATGCGATACCGGCACACGCTATCGCGCTCCTCTCGGTCAAGGTGTGTGACTTCACGGAGGGAGTAGGCAGAACACATGGGATGCCTCGTTTCCGCAAAGCGGTGACGGAGCGCACATCTTGCGCTCTCCACGGTAGGTGGTGCCTCGATCACACCGAGTGTTGCTCAGAGAGCATCGAAGTGCACCGCCGTTTTATGCAGAAACCACTTTCATGACCTGCGCATGCGATACCAGCAGACGCTATCCCGCAACTCTCGGTCAAGGTGTGTGACATCACGGTGGGAGTAGGCAGCACACCTGGGATGCCTCCTTTTCGCAAAGCGGTGACGGAGCGCACATCTTCCGCTCTCCACGGCAGGCGACGCCTCGATCACACCTAGAGTTTCGCGGAACGCACCAAAGTGCACCGCCGTTTAATGCAGAACCCACTTTCTTGACCGGCGCATGCGATAACGGCAGACGCTTTCCCGCTCCTCTCGATCAAGGTGTGTGACATCACGGAGATAGTTCGCAGCACACCTGGGATGCCTCCTTCCGCAAAGCGGTGACGGAGCGCATATCTGCCGATCTCCACGGCAGGCGACGCCTAGGTCACACCTTGTGTTCCGCAGAACGCATAAAGTGCATCGCCGTTTTATGCAGAACCCGCGTTCATGACCTGCGCATGCGATATCGACAGACGCTTTCCCGCTCCTCTCGGTCAAGGTATGTGACATCACGGAGATAGTTCGCAGCACACCTGGGATGCCTCCTTCCGCAAAGCGGTGACGGAGCGCATATCTGCCGATCTCCACGGCAGGCGACGCCTAGGTCACACCTTGTGTTCCGCAGAACGCATAATGTGCATCGCCGTTTTATGCAGAACCCGCGTTCATGACCTGCGCATGCGATACCAACAGACGCTTTCCCGCTCCTCTCGGTGAAGGTGTGTGACATTACGGAGGGAGTAGGGAGCACACCTGGGGTGCCTCCTTTCCGCAAAGCGGTGACGGAGCGCACATCTTCCGCTCTCCAGGGCAGGGGAAAGCTCGATCACACCTAGTGTTCCGCAGAACGCATCAAAGTGCACAGCCGTTTTATGCAGAACCCACTTTCTTGACCTGCGCATGATATACCGGCAGACACTTTCCCGCTCCTCTCGGCCAAGCTGTGTGACTTCACGGTGGGAGTAGGCAGCACACCTGGGATGCTTCCTTTCGCAAAGCGATGACGAGGCGCACATCTTCGCTCTCCACGGCAGGCAACACCTCGATCACACCTACTGTTCTGCGGAACGCATCAAAGTGCACCGCCGTTTTATGCAGAACCAACTCTCATGACCTGCGCATGCGATACCGGCACACGCTATCGCGCTCCTCTCGGTCAAGGTGTGTGACTTCACGGAGGGAGTAGGCAGAACACATGGGATGCCTCGTTTCCGCAAAGCGGTGACGGAGCGCACATCTTGCGCTCTCCACGGTAGGTGGTGCCTCGATCACACCGAGTGTTGCTCAGAGAGCATCGAAGTGCACCGCCGTTTTATGCAGAAACCACTTTCATGACCTGCGCATGCGATACCAGCAGACGCTATCCCGCAACTCTCGGTCAAGGTGTGTGACATCACGGTGGGAGTAGGCAGCACACCTGGGATGCCTCCTTTTCGCAAAGCGGTGACGGAGCGCACATCTTCCGCTCTCCACGGCAGGCGACGCCTCGATCACACCTAGAGTTTCGCGGAACGCACCAAAGTGCACCGCCGTTTAATGCAGAACCCACTTTCTTGACCGGCGCATGCGATAACGGCAGACGCTTTCCCGCTCCTCTCGATCAAGGTGTGTGACATCACGGAGATAGTTCGCAGCACACCTGGGATGCCTCCTTCCGCAAAGCGGTGACGGAGCGCATATCTGCCGATCTCCACGGCAGGCGACGCCTAGGTCACACCTTGTGTTCCGCAGAACGCATAAAGTGCATCGCCGTTTTATGCAGAACCCGCGTTCATGACCTGCGCATGCGATATCGACAGACGCTTTCCCGCTCCTCTCGGTCAAGGTATGTGACATCACGGAGATAGTTCGCAGCACACCTGGGATGCCTCCTTCCGCAAAGCGGTGACGGAGCGCATATCTGCCGATCTCCACGGCAGGCGACGCCTAGGTCACACCTTGTGTTCCGCAGAACGCATAATGTGCATCGCCGTTTTATGCAGAACCCGCGTTCATGACCTGCGCATGCGATACCGACAGACGCTTTCCCGCTCCTCTCGGTGAAGGTGTGTGACATTACGGAGGGAGTAGGGAGCACACCTGGGGTGCCTCCTTTCCGCAAAGCGGTGACGGAGCGCACATCTTCCGCTCTCCAGGGCAGGGGAAAGCTCGATCACACCTAGTGTTCCGCAGAACGCATCAAAGTGCACAGCCGTTTTATGCAGAACCCACTTTCTTGACCTGCGCATGATATACCGGCAGACACTTTCCCGCTCCTCTCGGCCAAGCTGTGTGACTTCACGGTGGGAGTAGGCAGCACACCTGGGATGCTTCCTTTCGCAAAGCGATGACGAGGCCCACATCTTCGCTCTCCACGGCAGGCAACACCTCGATCACACCTACTGTTCTGCGGAACGCATCAAAGTGCACCGCCGTTTTATGCAGAACCAACTCTCATGACCTGCGCATGCGATACCGGCACACGCTATCGCGCTCCTCTCGGTCAAGGTGTGTGACTTCACGGAGGGAGTAGGCAGAACACATGGGATGCCTCGTTTCCGCAAAGCGGTGACGGAGCGCACATCTTGCGCTCTCCACGGTAGGTGGTGCCTCGATCACACCGAGTGTTGCTCAGAGAGCATCGAAGTGCACCGCCGTTTTATGCAGAAACCACTTTCATGACCTGCGCATGCGATACCAGCAGACGCTATCCCGCAACTCTCGGTCAAGGTGTGTGACATCACGGTGGGAGTAGGCAGCACACCTGGGATGCCTCCTTTTCGCAAAGCGGTGACGGAGCGCACATCTTCCGCTCTCCACGGCAGGCGACGCCTCGATCACACCTAGAGTTTCGCGGAACGCACCAAAGTGCACCGCCGTTTATTGCAGAACCCACTCTCATGACCTTCGTATGCGATTCGGGCACATGCTTTCCCGCACCTCTCGGGCAAGGTGTGTTACGTCACGGAGAAAGTAGGCAGCACACCTGGGATGCCTCCTTTCCGCAAAGCAGTGACGGAGCCCACATCTTCCGCTCTCCACGGCAGGCGCCTCGTCGATCATATTAGTGTTCCGCAGAGCGCATCAAAGAGCACCGCCATTTTATGCAGAACCCACTCTCATGACCTGCGCATGCGATACCGACAGACGCTTTCCCGATCCTCTCGGTCAAGGTGTGTGACATCACGGAGGGAGCAGGCAGCACACCTAGGATGCCTCCTTCCGCAAAGCGGTGACGGAGCGCACATCTTCCGCTCTCCACGGCAGACGACGCCTAGATCACACCTAATGTTCCGCAGGACGCATGAAGTGCACCGCCGTTTTATGCAGAACCCACTTTCATGACTTGCGCATGTGATACCGTCAGACGCTTTCCCGCTCCTCTCGGTCAAGGTATGTGACATCACGGAGGGAGCAGGCAGCACACCTAGGATGCCTCCTTCCGCAAAGCGGTGACGGAGCGCATATCTGCCGATCTCCACGGCAGGCGACGCCTAGGTCACACCTTGTGTTCCGCAGAACGCATAATGTGCATCGCCGTTTTATGCAGAACCAACTTTCCTGACTTGCGCATGTGATACCGGCAGACGCTTTCCCGCTCCTCTCGGTTAAGGTATGTGACATCACGGAGAGAGTAGGCAGCACACCTGAAATTCCTAATTCCAAAAAGCGGTGACGGGGCGGACATCTGCCGATCTCCACGGCAGGCGTCGCATCGATCACACCTAGTGTTCCGCAGAACGCATAAAGTGCACCGCCGTTTTATGCAGAACCCACTTTCATGACTTGCGCATGTGACACCGTCAGACGCTTTCCCGCTCCTCTCGGTCAAGGTATGTGACATCAAGGAGGGAGTAGGCAGCACACCTGGGATGCCTCCTTCTGCAAAGTGGTGACGAAGCGCACATCTGCCGATCTCCACGGTAGGCGACGCTCGATCTCACCTAGTGTTCCGCAGAACGCACCAAAGTGGACCGCCGTTTTATGCAGAACCCACTCTCATGACCTGCGCATGCGATACCGGCAGACGCTTTCCCGCTGCTCTCGGTCAAGGTGTGTGACATCACGGAGGGAGTAGGCAGCACACCTGGGATGCCTCCTTTCCGCAAAGCGTTATGGAGAGCACATCTTCCGCTCTCCACGGCAGACGACGGCTAGATCACACCTAGTGTTCCGCAGAACGCATAAAGTGCACCGCCGTTTTATGCAGAACGCACTTTCAACCCACTTTCATGACCTGCGCATGCGATACCGGCAGATGCTTTCCCGCTCCTCTCGGTTAAGGTATGTGACATCACGGAGGGAGTAGCCAGCACACCTGGGATTCCTCCTTTCCGAAAAGCGGTGACGGGGCGGACATCTGCCGATCTCCATGGCAGGCGTCGCATCGATAACACCTAGTGTTCCGCATAACGCATCAAAGTGCACCGCCGTTTTATGCAGAACCCACTCTCATGACCTGCGCATGCGATAGCGGCAGACGCTTTCCCGCTCCTCTCGGTCAAGGTGTGCGACATCACGGAGGGAGTAGGCAGCACACCTGGGATGCCTCCTTTCCGCAAAGCGGTGACGGAGCGCACATCTTCCGCTCTCCACGGCAGACGACGCCTAGATCACACCTAGAGTTCCGCAGAACGCATAAAGTGCACCGCCGTTTTATGCAGAACCCACTTTCATGACTTGCGCATGTGATACAGACAGACGCTTTCCCGCTCCTCTCGGTGAAGATGTGTGACATCATGGAGGGAGTAGGGAGCACACCTGGGATGCCTCCTATCCGCGAAGCGGTGACGGAGCGCACATCTTGCGCTCTCCACGGCAGGCGTCACATCGATAACACCTAGTGTTCCGCAGAACGCATCAAAGTGGACCGCCGTTGTATGCTGAACACACTTTCATGACCTGCTCATGCTATATCGGCACACGCTTTCCCGCTCCTCTCGGCCAAGGTGTGTGACATCACGGTGGGAGTAGGCAGCACACCTGGGATGCCTCCTTTCGCAAACCGGTGACGGAGCGCACATCTTCCGCTCTCCCCGGAAGGCAACACCTCGATCACACCTGCTGTTCTGCGGAACGCATCAAAGTGCACCGCCGTTTTATGCAGAACCCACTTTCAGCCCACTTTCATGACCTGCGCATGCGATACCGGCAGACGCTTTCGCGCTCCTCTCGGTCAAGATGTGTGACTTCAAGGAGGGAGTAGGTAGAATACCTGGGTTTCCTCCATTCGGGAAGGCGGTGACGGAGCGCACATCTGCCTATCTCCACGGCAGGCGTCGCATAGATCACAACTAGTGTTCGGTAGAACGCATCAAATTGCACCGCCGTTTTATGCAGAACCCACGTTCACGACCTATGCATGTGATACCGACAGACGCTTTCCCGCTCCTCTCGGACAAGATGTGTGACGTCACGGAGGCAGTAGGCAGCACAATGGGGATGCCTCCTTTCCGCAAAGCGGTGACGGAGCGCACATCTTCCGCTCTCCACGGCAGGCGTCGCCTCGATCTCACCTAGTGTTCCGCGGAATACACCAAAGTGCTCCGCCGTTTTATGCAGAACCCACTCTCATGACCTTCGTATGCGATTCGGGCACATGCTTTCCCGCACCTCTCGGGCAAGGTGTGTTACGTCACGGAGAAAGTAGGCAGCACACCTGGGATGCCTCCTTTCCGCAAAGCAGTGACGGAGCCCACATCTTCCGCTCTCCACGGCAGGCGCCTCGTCGATCATATTAGTGTTCCGCAGAGCGCATCAAAGAGCACCGCCATTTTATGCAGAACCCACTCTCATGACCTGCGCATGCGATACCGACAGACGCTTTCCCGATCCTCTCGGTCAAGGTGTGTGACATCACGGAGGGAGCAGGCAGCACACCTAGGATGCCTCCTTCCGCAAAGTGGTGACGGAGCGCACATCTTCCGCTCTCCACGGCAGACGACGCCTAGATCACACCTAATGTTCCGCAGGACGCATGAAGTGCACCGCCGTTTTATGCAGAACCCACTTTCATGACTTGCGCATGTGATACCGTCAGACGCTTTCCCGCTCCTCTCGGTCAAGGTATGTGACATCACGGAGGGAGCAGGCAGCACACCTAGGATGCCTCCTTCCGCAAAGCGGTGACGGAGCGCACATCTGCCGATCTCCACGGCAGGCGACGCCTAGATCGCACCTTGTGCTCCGCAGATAGCATCAAAGTGCACCGCCGTTTTATGCAGAACCCACTTTCATGACTTGCATATGTGATACCGTCAGACGCTTTCCCGCTCCTCTCGGTCAAGGTATGTGACATCACGGAGATAGTTGGCAGCACACCTGGGATGCCTCCTTCCGCAAAGCGGTGACGGAGCGCATATCTGCCGATCTCCACGGCAGGCGACACCTAGATCACACCTTGTGTTCCGCAGAACGCATCAAAATGCATCGCCGTTTTATGCAGAACCCGCTTTCATGACCTGCGCATGCGATACCGACAGACGCTTTCCCGCTGCTCTCGGTGAAGGTGTGTGACATTACGGAGGGAGAAGGGAGCACACCTGGGGTGCCTCCTTTCCGCAAAGCGGTGACGGAGCGCACATCTTCCGCTCTCCAGGGCAGGGGAAAGCTCGATCACACCTAGTGTTCCGCAGAACGCATCAAAGTGCACCGCCGTTTTATGCAGAACCCACTTTCTTGACCTGCGCATGATATACCGGCAGACACTTTCCCGCTCCTCTCGGCCAAGCTGTGTGACATCACGGTGGGAGTAGGCAGCACACCTGGGATGCTTCCTTTCGCAAAGCGATGACGGGGCGCACATCTTCGCTCTCCACGGCAGGCAACACCTCGATCACACCTACTGTTCTGCGGAACGCATCAAAGTGCACCGCCGTTTTATGCAGAACCAACTCTCATGACCTGCGCATGCGATACCGGCACACGCTATCGCGCTCCTCTCGGTCAAGGTGTGTGACTTCACGGAGGGAGTAGGCAGAACACATGGGATGCCTCGTTTCCGCAAAGCGGTGACGGAGCGCACATCTTGCGCTCTCCACGGTAGGTGGTGCCTCGATCACACCGAGTGTTGCTCAGAGAGCATCGAAGTGCACCGCCGTTTTATGCAGAAACCACTTTCATGACCTGCGCATGCGATACCAGCAGACGCTATCCCGCAACTCTCGGTCAAGGTGTGTGACATCACGGTGGGAGTAGGCAGCACACCTGGGATGCCTCCTTTTCGCAAAGCGGTGACGGAGCGCACATCTTCCGCTCTCCACGGCAGGCGACGCCTCGATCACACCTAGAGTTTCGCGGAACGCACCAAAGTGCACCGCCGTTTAATGCAGAACCCACTTTCTTGACCGGCGCATGCGATAACGGCAGACGCTTTCCCGCTCCTCTCGATCAAGGTGTGTGACATCACGGAGATAGTTCGCAGCACACCTGGGATGCCTCCTTCCGCAAAGCGGTGACGGAGCGCATATCTGCCGATCTCCACGGCAGGCGACGCCTAGGTCACACCTTGTGTTCCGCAGAACGCATAAAGTGCACCGCCATTTTATGCAGAACCCACTCTCATGACCTGCGCATGCGATACCGACAGACGCTTTCCCGATCCTCTCGGTCAAGGTGTGTGACATCACGGAGGGAGCAGGCAGCACACCTAGGATGCCTCCTTCCGCAAAGTGGTGACGGAGCGCACATCTTCCGCTCTCCACGGCAGACGACGCCTAGATCACACCTAATGTTCCGCAGGACGCATGAAGTGCACCGCCGTTTTATGCAGAACCCACTTTCATGACTTGCGCATGTGATACCGTCAGACGCTTTCCCGCTCCTCTCGGTCAAGGTATGTGACATCACGGAGGGAGCAGGCAGCACACCTAGGATGCCTCCTTCCGCAAAGCGGTGACGGAGCGCACATCTGCCGATCTCCACGGCAGGCGACGCCTAGATCGCACCTTGTGCTCCGCAGATAGCATCAAAGTGCACCGCCGTTTTATGCAGAACCCACTTTCATGACTTGCATATGTGATACCGTCAGACGCTTTCCCGCTCCTCTCGGTCAAGGTATGTGACATCACGGAGATAGTTGGCAGCACACCTGGGATGCCTCCTTCCGCAAAGCGGTGACGGAGCGCATATCTGCCGATCTCCACGGCAGGCGACACCTAGATCACACCTTGTGTTCCGCAGAACGCATCAAAATGCATCGCCGTTTTATGCAGGACCCGCTTTCATGACCTGCGCATGCGATACCGACAGACGCTTTCCCGCTGCTCTCGGTGAAGGTGTGTGACATTACGGAGGGAGTAGGGAGCACACCTGGGGTGCCTCCTTTCCGCAAAGCGGTGACGGAGCGCACATCTTCCGCTCTCCAGGGCAGGGGAAAGCTCGATCACACCTAGTGTTCCGCAGAACGCATCAAAGTGCACCGCCGTTTTATGCAGAACCCACTTTCTTGACCTGCGCATGATATACCGGCAGACACTTTCCCGCTCCTCTCGGCCAAGCTGTGTGACATCACGGTGGGAGTAGGCAGCACACCTGGGATGCTTCCTTTCGCAAAGCGATGACGGGGCGCACATCTTCGCTCTCCACGGCAGGCAACACCTCGATCACACCTACTGTTCTGCGGAACGCATCAAAGTGCACCGCCGTTTTATGCAGAACCAACTCTCATGACCTGCGCATGCGATACCGGCACACGCTATCGCGCTCCTCTCGGTCAAGGTGTGTGACTTCACGGAGGGAGTAGGCAGAACACATGGGATGCCTCGTTTCCGCAAAGCGGTGACGGAGCGCACATCTTGCGCTCTCCACGGTAGGTGGTGCCTCGATCACACCGAGTGTTGCTCAGAGAGCATCGAAGTGCACCGCCGTTTTATGCCGAAACCACTTTCATGACCTGCGCATGCGATACCAGCAGACGCTATCCCGCAACTCTCGGTCAAGGTGTGTGACATCACGGTGGGAGTAGGCAGCACACCTGGGATGCCTCCTTTTCGCAAAGCGGTGACGGAGCGCACATCTTCCGCTCTCCACGGCAGGCGACGCCTCGATCACACCTAGAGTTTCGCGGAACGCACCAAAGTGCACCGCCGTTTAATGCAGAACCCACTTTCTTGACCGGCGCATGCGATAACGGCAGACGCTTTCCCGCTCCTCTCGATCAAGGTGTGTGACATCACGGAGATAGTTCGCAGCACACCTGGGATGCCTCCTTCCGCAAAGCGGTGACGGAGCGCATATCTGCCGATCTCCACGGCAGGCGACGCCTAGGTCACACCTTGTGTTCCGCTGAACGCATAAAGTGCATCGCCGTTTTATGCAGAACCCGCGTTCATGACCTGCGCATGCGATATCGACAGACGCTTTCCCGCTCCTCTCGGTCAAGGTATGTGACAACACGGAGATAGTTCGCAGCACACCTGGGATGCCTCCTTCCGCAAAGCGGTGACGGAGCGCATATCTGCCGATCTCCACGGCAGGCGACGCCTAGGTCACACCTTGTGTTCCGCAGAACGCATAATGTGCATCGCCGTTTTATGCAGAACCCGCGTTCATGACCTGCGCATGCGATACCGACAGACGCTTTCCCGCTCCTCTCGGTGAAGGTGTGTGACATTACGGAGGCAGTAGGGAGCACACCTGGGGTGCCTCCTTTCCGCAAAGCGGTGACGGAGCGCACATCTTCCGCTCTCCAGGGAAGGCGAAAGCTCGATCACACCTAGTGTTCCGCAGAACGCATCAAAGTGCACCGCCGTTTTATGCAGAACCCACTTTCATGACCTGCGCATAATATACCGGCAGACACTTTCCCGCTCCTCTCGGCCAAGCTGTGTGACATCACGGTGGGAGTAGGCAGCACTCCTGGGATGCCTCCTTTCGCAAAGCGGTGACGGAGCGCATATCTTCGTTCTCCACGGCAGGCAACACCTCGATCACACCTACTGCTCTGCGGAACGCATCAAAGTGCACCGCCGTTTTATGCAGAACCAACTCTCATGACCTGCGCATGCGATACGGGCAGACGCTATCGCGCTCCTCTCGGTCAAGGTGTGTGACTTCACGGAGGGAGTAGGCAGAACACCTGGGATGCCTCCTTTCCGCAAAGCGGTGACGGAGCGCACATCTTGCGCTCTCCACGGTAGGTGGTGCCTCGATCACACCTAGTGTTGCGCAGAGTGCATCGAAGTGCACCGCCGTTTTATGCAGAAACCACTTTCTTGACCTGCGCATGCGATACCAGCAGACGCTTTCCCGCAACTCTCGGTCAAGGTGTGTGACATCACGGAGGGAGTAGATAGCACACCTGGGATGCCTCCTTTCCGCAAAGCGGTGACGGAGCGCACATCTTCCGCTCTCCAGGGCAGGCGACGCCTCGATCACACCTAGTGTTCCGCAGAACGCATCAAAGTGCGCGGACATTTTATGCAGAACCCACATTCATGACCTTCGCATGCGATTCGGGCAGATGCTTTCCCGCACCTCTCGGTCAATGTGTGTGACGTCACGGAGGAAGTAGGCAGCACACCTGGGATGCCTCCTTTCCTCAAAGCGGTGACGGAGCGCACATCTTCCGCTCTCCACGGCAGGCGTCTCATCGATCATATTAGTGTTCCGCAGAGCGCACCAACGTGCACCGCCGATTTATGCACAACCCGCTTTCATGACCTGCGCATGCGATACCCGTAGACGCTTTCCCGCTCCAATCGGTCAAGGTGTGTGACATCACGGAGGGAGTAGGCAGCCCACCTGGGATGCCTCCTTTGCGCAAAGTGGTGACGGAGCGCACATCTTCCGCTCTCCACGGCAGGCGTCGCCTCGATCACACCTAGTGTTCCGCAGAATACACCAAAGTGCACCGCCATTTTATGCAGAACCCACACTCGTGACCAGCGCATGCGATACCGCCAGACGCTTTCCCGCTCCTCTCGGTCAATGTGTGTGACATCAAGGAAGGAATAGCCAGCGCACCTGGGACGCCTCCATTCCTCAAAGTGGTGACGGAGCGCACATCTTCCGCTCTCCACGGCAGACGACGCCTAGATCACACCTAGAGTTCCGCAGAACGCATAAAGTGCACCGCCGTTTTATGCAGAACCCACTTTCATGACTTGCGCATGTGATACAGACAGACGCTTTCCCGCTCCTCTCGGTGAAGATGTGTGACATCATGGAGGGAGTAGGGAGCACACCTGGGATGCCTCCTATCCGCGAAGCGGTGACGGAGCGCACATCTTGCGCTCTCCACGGCAGGCGTCACATCGATAACACCTAGTGTTCCGCAGAACGCATCAAAGTGGACCGCCGTTGTATGCTGAACACACTTTCATGACCTGCTCATGCTATATCGGCAGACGCTTTCCCGCTCCTCTCGGCCAAGGTGTGTGACATCACGGTGGGAGTAGGCAGCACACCTGGGATGCCTCCATTCGCAAACCGGTGACGGAGCGCACATCTTCCGCTCTCCCCGGAAGGCAACACCTCGATCACACCTGCTGTTCTGCGGAACGCATCAAAGTGCACCGCCGTTTTATGCAGAACCCACTTTCAGCCCACTTTCATGACCTGCGCATGCGATACCGGCAGACGCTTTCGCGCTCCTCTCGGTCAAGATGTGTGACTTCAAGGAGGGAGTAGGTAGAATACCTGGGTTTCCTCCATTCGGGAAGGCGGTGACGGAGCGCACATCTGCCTATCTCCACGGCAGGCGTCGCATAGATCACAACTAGTGTTCGGTAGAACGCATCAAATTGCACCGCCGTTTTATGCAGAACCCACGTTCACGACCTATGCATGTGATACCGACAGACGCTTTCCCGCTCCTCTCGGACAAGATGTGTGACGTCACGGAGGCAGTAGGCAGCACAATGGGGATGCCTCCTTTCCGCAAAGCGGTGACGGAGCGCACATCTTCCGCTCTCCACGGCAGGCGTCGCCTCGATCTCACCTAGTGTTCCGCGGAATACACCAAAGTGCACCGCCGTTTTATGCAGAACCCACTCTCATGACCTTCGTATGCGATTCGGGCACATGCTTTCCCGCACCTCTCGGGCAAGGTGTGTTACGTCACGGAGAAAGTAGGCAGCACACCTGGGATGCCTCCTTTCCGCAAAGCAGTGACGGAGCCCACATCTTCCGCTCTCCACGGCAGGCGCCTCGTCGATCATATTAGTGTTCCGCAGAGCGCATCAAAGAGCACCGCCATTTTATGCAGAACCCACTCTCATGACCTGCGCATGCGATACCGACAGACGCTTTCCCGATCCTCTCGGTCAAGGTGTGTGACATCACGGAGGGAGCAGGCAGCACACCTAGGATGCCTCCTTCCGCAAAGCGGTGACGGAGCGCACATCTTCCGCTCTCCACGGCAGACGACGCCTAGATCACACCTAATGTTCCGCAGGACGCATGAAGTGCACCGCCGTTTTATGCAGAACCCACTTTCATGACTTGCGCATGTGATACCGTCAGACGCTTTCCCGCTCCTCTCGGTCAAGGTATGTGACATCACGGAGGGAGCAGGCAGCACACCTAGGATGCCTCCTTCCGCAAAGCGGTGACGGAGCGCATATCTGCCGATCTCCACGGCAGGCGACACCTAGATCACACCTTGTGTTCCGCAGAACGCATCAAAATGCATCGCCGTTTCATGCAGAACCCGCTTTCATGACCTGCGCATGCGATACCGACAGACGCTTTCCCGCTGCTCTCGGTGAAGGTGTGTGACATTACGGAGGGAGAAGGGAGCACACCTGGGGTGCCTCCTTTCCGCAAAGCGGTGACGGAGCGCACATCTTCCGCTCTCCAGGGCAGGGGAAAGCTCGATCACACCTAGTGTTCCGCAGAACGCATCAAAGTGCACCGCCGTTTTATGCAGAACCCACTTTCTTGACCTGCGCATGATATACCGGCAGACACTTTCCCGCTCCTCTCGGCCAAGCTGTGTGACATCACGGTGGGAGTAGGCAGCACACCTGGGATGCTTCCTTTCGCAAAGCGATGACGGGGCGCACATCTTCGCTCTCCACGGCAGGCAACACCTCGATCACACCTACTGTTCTGCGGAACGCATCAAAGTGCACCGCCGTTTTATGCAGAACCAACTCTCATGACCTGCGCATGCGATACCGGCACACGCTATCGCGCTCCTCTCGGTCAAGGTGTGTGACTTCACGGAGGGAGTAGGCAGAACACATGGGATGCCTCGTTTCCGCAAAGCGGTGACGGAGCGCACATCTTGCGCTCTCCACGGTAGGTGGTGCCTCGATCACACCGAGTGTTGCTCAGAGAGCATCGAAGTGCACCGCCGTTTTATGCAGAAACCACTTTCATGACCTGCGCATGCGATACCAGCAGACGCTATCCCGCAACTCTCGGTCAAGGTGTGTGACATCACGGTGGGAGTAGGCAGCACACCTGGGATGCCTCCTTTTCGCAAAGCGGTGACGGAGCGCACATCTTCCGCTCTCCACGGCAGGCGACGCCTCGATCACACCTAGAGTTTCGCGGAACGCACCAAAGTGCACCGCCGTTTAATGCAGAACCCACTTTCTTGACCGGCGCATGCGATAACGGCAGACGCTTTCCCGCTCCTCTCGATCAAGGTGTGTGACATCACGGAGATAGTTCGCAGCACACCTGGGATGCCTCCTTCCGCAAAGCGGTGACGGAGCGCATATCTGCCGATCTCCACGGCAGGCGACGCCTAGGTCACACCTTGTGTTCCGCTGAACGCATAAAGTGCATCGCCGTTTTATGCAGAACCCGCGTTCATGACCTGCGCATGCGATATCGACAGACGCTTTCCCGCTCCTCTCGGTCAAGGTATGTGACAACACGGAGATAGTTCGCAGCACACCTGGGATGCCTCCTTCCGCAAAGCGGTGACGGAGCGCATATCTGCCGATCTCCACGGCAGGCGACGCCTAGGTCACACCTTGTGTTCCGCAGAACGCATAATGTGCATCGCCGTTTTATGCAGAACCCGCGTTCATGACCTGCGCATGCGATACCGACAGACGCTTTCCCGCTCCTCTCGGTGAAGGTGTGTGACATTACGGAGGCAGTAGGGAGCACACCTGGGGTGCCTCCTTTCCGCAAAGCGGTGACGGAGCGCACATCTTCCGCTCTCCAGGGAAGGCGAAAGCTCGATCACACCTAGTGTTCCGCAGAACGCATCAAAGTGCACCGCCGTTTTATGCAGAACCCACTTTCATGACCTGCGCATAATATACCGGCAGACACTTTCCCGCTCCTCTCGGCCAAGCTGTGTGACATCACGGTGGGAGTAGGCAGCACTCCTGGGATGCCTCCTTTCGCAAAGCGGTGACGGAGCGCATATCTTCGTTCTCCACGGCAGGCAACACCTCGATCACACCTACTGCTCTGCGGAACGCATCAAAGTGCACCGCCGTTTTATGCAGAACCAACTCTCATGACCTGCGCATGCGATACGGGCAGACGCTATCGCGCTCCTCTCGGTCAAGGTGTGTGACTTCACGGAGGGAGTAGGCAGAACACCTGGGATGCCTCCTTTCCGCAAAGCGGTGACGGAGCGCACATCTTGCGCTCTCCACGGTAGGTGGTGCCTCGATCACACCTAGTGTTGCGCAGAGTGCATCGAAGTGCACCGCCGTTTTATGCAGAAACCACTTTCTTGACCTGCGCATGCGATACCAGCAGACGCTTTCCCGCAACTCTCGGTCAAGGTGTGTGACATCACGGAGGGAGTAGATAGCACACCTGGGATGCCTCCTTTCCGCAAAGCGGTGACGGAGCGCACATCTTCCGCTCTCCAGGGCAGGCGACGCCTCGATCACACCTAGTGTTCCGCAGAACGCATCAAAGTGCGCGGACATTTTATGCAGAACCCACATTCATGACCTTCGCATGCGATTCGGGCAGATGCTTTCCCGCACCTCTCGGTCAATGTGTGTGACGTCACGGAGGAAGTAGGCAGCACACCTGGGATGCCTCCTTTCCTCAAAGCGGTGACGGAGCGCACATCTTCCGCTCTCCACGGCAGGCGTCTCATCGATCATATTAGTGTTCCGCAGAGCGCACCAACGTGCACCGCCGATTTATGCACAACCCGCTTTCATGACCTGCGCATGCGATACCCGTAGACGCTTTCCCGCTCCAATCGGTCAAGGTGTGTGACATCACGGAGGGAGTAGGCAGCCCACCTGGGATGCCTCCTTTGCGCAAAGTGGTGACGGAGCGCACATCTTCCGCTCTCCACGGCAGGCGTCGCCTCGATCACACCTAGTGTTCCGCAGAATACACCAAAGTGCACCGCCATTTTATGCAGAACCCACACTCGTGACCAGCGCATGCGATACCGCCAGACGCTTTCCCGCTCCTCTCGGTCAATGTGTGTGACATCAAGGAAGGAATAGCCAGCGCACCTGGGACGCCTCCATTCCTCAAAGTGGTGACGGAGCGCACATCTTCCGCTCTCCACGGCAGACGACGCCTAGATCACACCTAGAGTTCCGCAGAACGCATAAAGTGCACCGCCGTTTTATGCAGAACCCACTTTCATGACTTGCGCATGTGATACAGACAGACGCTTTCCCGCTCCTCTCGGTGAAGATGTGTGACATCATGGAGGGAGTAGGGAGCACACCTGGGATGCCTCCTATCCGCGAAGCGGTGACGGAGCGCACATCTTGCGCTCTCCACGGCAGGCGTCACATCGATAACACCTAGTGTTCCGCAGAACGCATCAAAGTGGACCGCCGTTGTATGCTGAACACACTTTCATGACCTGCTCATGCTATATCGGCAGACGCTTTCCCGCTCCTCTCGGCCAAGGTGTGTGACATCACGGTGGGAGTAGGCAGCACACCTGGGATGCCTCCATTCGCAAACCGGTGACGGAGCGCACATCTTCCGCTCTCCCCGGAAGGCAACACCTCGATCACACCTGCTGTTCTGCGGAACGCATCAAAGTGCACCGCCGTTTTATGCAGAACCCACTTTCAGCCCACTTTCATGACCTGCGCATGCGATACCGGCAGACGCTTTCGCGCTCCTCTCGGTCAAGATGTGTGACTTCAAGGAGGGAGTAGGTAGAATACCTGGGTTTCCTCCATTCGGGAAGGCGGTGACGGAGCGCACATCTGCCTATCTCCACGGCAGGCGTCGCATAGATCACAACTAGTGTTCGGTAGAACGCATCAAATTGCACCGCCGTTTTATGCAGAACCCACGTTCACGACCTATGCATGTGATACCGACAGACGCTTTCCCGCTCCTCTCGGACAAGATGTGTGACGTCACGGAGGCAGTAGGCAGCACAATGGGGATGCCTCCTTTCCGCAAAGCGGTGACGGAGCGCACATCTTCCGCTCTCCACGGCAGGCGTCGCCTCGATCTCACCTAGTGTTCCGCGGAATACACCAAAGTGCACCGCCGTTTTATGCAGAACCCACTCTCATGACCTTCGTATGCGATTCGGGCACATGCTTTCCCGCACCTCTCGGGCAAGGTGTGTTACGTCACGGAGAAAGTAGGCAGCACACCTGGGATGCCTCCTTTCCGCAAAGCAGTGACGGAGCCCACATCTTCCGCTCTCCACGGCAGGCGCCTCGTCGATCATATTAGTGTTCCGCAGAGCGCATCAAAGAGCACCGCCATTTTATGCAGAACCCACTCTCATGACCTGCGCATGCGATACCGACAGACGCTTTCCCGATCCTCTCGGTCAAGGTGTGTGACATCACGGAGGGAGCAGGCAGCACACCTAGGATGCCTCCTTCCGCAAAGCGGTGACGGAGCGCACATCTTCCGCTCTCCACGGCAGACGACGCCTAGATCACACCTAATGTTCCGCAGGACGCATGAAGTGCACCGCCGTTTTATGCAGAACCCACTTTCATGACTTGCGCATGTGATACCGTCAGACGCTTTCCCGCTCCTCTCGGTCAAGGTATGTGACATCACGGAGGGAGCAGGCAGCACACCTAGGATGCCTCCTTCCGCAAAGCGGTGACGGAGCGCATATCTGCCGATCTCCACGGCAGGCGACACCTAGATCACACCTTGTGTTCCGCAGAACGCATCAAAATGCATCGCCGTTTCATGCAGAACCCGCTTTCATGACCTGCGCATGCGATACCGACAGACGCTTTCCCGCTGCTCTCGGTGAAGGTGTGTGACATTACGGAGGGAGAAGGGAGCACACCTGGGGTGCCTCCTTTCCGCAAAGCGGTGACGGAGCGCACATCTTCCGCTCTCCAGGGCAGGGGAAAGCTCGATCACACCTAGTGTTCCGCAGAACGCATCAAAGTGCACCGCCGTTTTATGCAGAACCCACTTTCTTGACCTGCGCATGATATACCGGCAGACACTTTCCCGCTCCTCTCGGCCAAGCTGTGTGACATCACGGTGGGAGTAGGCAGCACACCTGGGATGCTTCCTTTCGCAAAGCGATGACGGGGCGCACATCTTCGCTCTCCACGGCAGGCAACACCTCGATCACACCTACTGTTCTGCGGAACGCATCAAAGTGCACCGCCGTTTTATGCAGAACCAACTCTCATGACCTGCGCATGCGATACCGGCACACGCTATCGCGCTCCTCTCGGTCAAGGTGTGTGACTTCACGGAGGGAGTAGGCAGAACACATGGGATGCCTCGTTTCCGCAAAGCGGTGACGGAGCGCACATCTTGCGCTCTCCACGGTAGGTGGTGCCTCGATCACACCGAGTGTTGCTCAGAGAGCATCGAAGTGCACCGCCGTTTTATGCAGAAACCACTTTCATGACCTGCGCATGCGATACCAGCAGACGCTATCCCGCAACTCTCGGTCAAGGTGTGTGACATCACGGTGGGAGTAGGCAGCACACCTGGGATGCCTCCTTTTCGCAAAGCGGTGACGGAGCGCACATCTTCCGCTCTCCACGGCAGGCGACGCCTCGATCACACCTAGAGTTTCGCGGAACGCACCAAAGTGCACCGCCGTTTAATGCAGAACCCACTTTCTTGACCGGCGCATGCGATAACGGCAGACGCTTTCCCGCTCCTCTCGATCAAGGTGTGTGACATCACGGAGATAGTTCGCAGCACACCTGGGATGCCTCCTTCCGCAAAGCGGTGACGGAGCGCATATCTGCCGATCTCCACGGCAGGCGACGCCTAGGTCACACCTTGTGTTCCGCAGAACGCATAAAGTGCATCGCCGTTTTATGCAGAACCCGCGTTCATGACCTGCGCATGCGATATCGACAGACGCTTTCCCGCTCCTCTCGGTCAAGGTATGTGACATCACGGAGATAGTTCGCAGCACACCTGGGATGCCTCCTTCCGCAAAGCGGTGACGGAGCGCATATCTGCCGATCTCCACGGCAGGCGACGCCTAGGTCACACCTTGTGTTCCGCAGAACGCATAATGTGCATCGC
>JARKHS020036659.1:177575-224668 GCA_030143305.2 Amblyomma americanum
TCCGCAGGACGCATGAAGTGCACCGCCGTTTTATGCAGAACCCACTTTCATGACTTGCGCATGTGATACCGTCAGACGCTTTCCCGCTCCTCTCGGTCAAGGTATGTGACATCACGGAGGGAGCAGGCAGCACACCTAGGATGCCTCCTTCCGCAAAGCGGTGACGGAGCGCATATCTGCCGATCTCCACGGCAGGCGACACCTAGATCACACCTTGTGTTCCGCAGAACGCATCAAAATGCATCGCCGTTTCATGCAGAACCCGCTTTCATGACCTGCGCATGCGATACCGACAGACGCTTTCCCGCTGCTCTCGGTGAAGGTGTGTGACATTACGGAGGGAGAAGGGAGCACACCTGGGGTGCCTCCTTTCCGCAAAGCGGTGACGGAGCGCACATCTTCCGCTCTCCAGGGCAGGGGAAAGCTCGATCACACCTAGTGTTCCGCAGAACGCATCAAAGTGCACCGCCGTTTTATGCAGAACCCACTTTCTTGACCTGCGCATGATATACCGGCAGACACTTTCCCGCTCCTCTCGGCCAAGCTGTGTGACATCACGGTGGGAGTAGGCAGCACACCTGGGATGCTTCCTTTCGCAAAGCGATGACGGGGCGCACATCTTCGCTCTCCACGGCAGGCAACACCTCGATCACACCTACTGTTCTGCGGAACGCATCAAAGTGCACCGCCGTTTTATGCAGAACCAACTCTCATGACCTGCGCATGCGATACCGGCACACGCTATCGCGCTCCTCTCGGTCAAGGTGTGTGACTTCACGGAGGGAGTAGGCAGAACACATGGGATGCCTCGTTTCCGCAAAGCGGTGACGGAGCGCACATCTTGCGCTCTCCACGGTAGGTGGTGCCTCGATCACACCGAGTGTTGCTCAGAGAGCATCGAAGTGCACCGCCGTTTTATGCAGAAACCACTTTCATGACCTGCGCATGCGATACCAGCAGACGCTATCCCGCAACTCTCGGTCAAGGTGTGTGACATCACGGTGGGAGTAGGCAGCACACCTGGGATGCCTCCTTTTCGCAAAGCGGTGACGGAGCGCACATCTTCCGCTCTCCACGGCAGGCGACGCCTCGATCACACCTAGAGTTTCGCGGAACGCACCAAAGTGCACCGCCGTTTAATGCAGAACCCACTTTCTTGACCGGCGCATGCGATAACGGCAGACGCTTTCCCGCTCCTCTCGATCAAGGTGTGTGACATCACGGAGATAGTTCGCAGCACACCTGGGATGCCTCCTTCCGCAAAGCGGTGACGGAGCGCATATCTGCCGATCTCCACGGCAGGCGACGCCTAGGTCACACCTTGTGTTCCGCTGAACGCATAAAGTGCATCGCCGTTTTATGCAGAACCCGCGTTCATGACCTGCGCATGCGATATCGACAGACGCTTTCCCGCTCCTCTCGGTCAAGGTATGTGACAACACGGAGATAGTTCGCAGCACACCTGGGATGCCTCCTTCCGCAAAGCGGTGACGGAGCGCATATCTGCCGATCTCCACGGCAGGCGACGCCTAGGTCACACCTTGTGTTCCGCAGAACGCATAATGTGCATCGCCGTTTTATGCAGAACCCGCGTTCATGACCTGCGCATGCGATACCGACAGACGCTTTCCCGCTCCTCTCGGTGAAGGTGTGTGACATTACGGAGGCAGTAGGGAGCACACCTGGGGTGCCTCCTTTCCGCAAAGCGGTGACGGAGCGCACATCTTCCGCTCTCCAGGGAAGGCGAAAGCTCGATCACACCTAGTGTTCCGCAGAACGCATCAAAGTGCACCGCCGTTTTATGCAGAACCCACTTTCATGACCTGCGCATAATATACCGGCAGACACTTTCCCGCTCCTCTCGGCCAAGCTGTGTGACATCACGGTGGGAGTAGGCAGCACTCCTGGGATGCCTCCTTTCGCAAAGCGGTGACGGAGCGCATATCTTCGTTCTCCACGGCAGGCAACACCTCGATCACACCTACTGCTCTGCGGAACGCATCAAAGTGCACCGCCGTTTTATGCAGAACCAACTCTCATGACCTGCGCATGCGATACGGGCAGACGCTATCGCGCTCCTCTCGGTCAAGGTGTGTGACTTCACGGAGGGAGTAGGCAGAACACCTGGGATGCCTCCTTTTCGCAAAGCGGTGACGGAGCGCACATCTTCCGCTCTCCACGGCAGACGACGCCTAGATCACACCTAGAGTTCCGCAGAACGCACTAAAGTGCACCGCCGTTTTATGCAGAACCCACTTTCTTGACCGGCGCATGCGATACCGACAGACGCTTTCCCGATCCTCTCGGTCAAGGTGTGTGACATCACGGAGGGAGCAGGCAGCACACCTAGGATGCCTCCTTCCGCAAAGCGGTGACGGAGCGCACATCTTCCGCTCTCCACGGCAGGCGACGCCTAGATCACACCTAATGTTCCGCAGGACGCATGAAGTGCACCGCCGTTTTATGCAGAACCCACTTTCATGACTTGCGCATGTGATACCGTCAGACGCTTTCCCGCTCCTCTCGGTCAAGGTATGTGACATCACGGAGGGAGCAGGCAGCACACCTAGGATGCCTCCTTCCGCAAAGCGGTGACGGAGCGCATATCTGCCGATCTCCACGGCAGGCGACACCTAGATCACACCTTGTGTTCCGCAGAACGCATCAAAATGCATCGCCGTTTCATGCAGAACCCGCTTTCATGACCTGCGCATGCGATACCGACAGACGCTTTCCCGCTGCTCTCGGTGAAGGTGTGTGACATTACGGAGGGAGAAGGGAGCACACCTGGGGTGCCTCCTTTCCGCAAAGCGGTGACGGAGCGCACATCTTCCGCTCTCCAGGGCAGGGGAAAGCTCGATCACACCTAGTGTTCCGCAGAACGCATCAAAGTGCACCGCCGTTTTATGCAGAACCCACTTTCTTGACCTGCGCATGATATACCGGCAGACACTTTCCCGCTCCTCTCGGCCAAGCTGTGTGACATCACGGTGGGAGTAGGCAGCACACCTGGGATGCTTCCTTTCGCAAAGCGATGACGGGGCGCACATCTTCGCTCTCCACGGCAGGCAACACCTCGATCACACCTACTGTTCTGCGGAACGCATCAAAGTGCACCGCCGTTTTATGCAGAACCAACTCTCATGACCTGCGCATGCGATACCGGCACACGCTATCGCGCTCCTCTCGGTCAAGGTGTGTGACTTCACGGAGGGAGTAGGCAGAACACATGGGATGCCTCGTTTCCGCAAAGCGGTGACGGAGCGCACATCTTGCGCTCTCCACGGTAGGTGGTGCCTCGATCACACCGAGTGTTGCTCAGAGAGCATCGAAGTGCACCGCCGTTTTATGCAGAAACCACTTTCATGACCTGCGCATGCGATACCAGCAGACGCTATCCCGCAACTCTCGGTCAAGGTGTGTGACATCACGGTGGGAGTAGGCAGCACACCTGGGATGCCTCCTTTTCGCAAAGCGGTGACGGAGCGCACATCTTCCGCTCTCCACGGCAGGCGACGCCTCGATCACACCTAGAGTTTCGCGGAACGCACCAAAGTGCACCGCCGTTTAATGCAGAACCCACTTTCTTGACCGGCGCATGCGATAACGGCAGACGCTTTCCCGCTCCTCTAGATCAAGGTGTGTGACATCACGGAGATAGTTCGCAGCACACCTGGGATGCCTCCTTCCGCAAAGCGGTGACGGAGCGCATATCTGCCGATCTCCACGGCAGGCGACGCCTAGGTCACACCTTGTGTTCCGCAGAACGCATAAAGTGCATCGCCGTTTTATGCAGAACCCGCGTTCATGACCTGCGCATGCGATATCGACAGACGCTTTCCCGCTCCTCTCGGTCAAGGTATGTGACATCACGGAGATAGTTCGCAGCACACCTGGGATGCCTCCTTCCGCAAAGCGGTGACGGAGCGCATATCTGCCGATCTCCACGGCAGGCGACGCCTAGGTCACACCTTGTGTTCCGCAGAACGCATAATGTGCATCGCCGTTTTATGCAGAACCCGCGTTCATGACCTGCGCATGCGATACCGACAGACGCTTTCCCGCTCCTCTCGGTGAAGGTGTGTGACATCAAGGAAGGAATAGCCAGCGCACCTGGGACGCCTCCATTCCTCAAAGTGGTGACGGAGCGCACATCTTCCGCACTCCACGACAGGCGTCGCATCGATCACACCTAGTGTTCCGCGGAACGCATGAAAGTACGCCGACGTTTTATGCAGAACCCTCTTTCATGACCTTCGCATGCGATTCGGGCAGATGCTTTCCCGCACCTCTCGGTCAAGGTGTGTGACGTCACGGAGGAAGTAGGCAGCACACCTGGGATGCCTCCTTTCCGCAAAGCGGTGACGGAGCGCACATCTGCTCTCCACGGCAGGCGTCTCATCGATCATATTAGTGTTCCGCAGAGCGCATTAAACTGCACTGCAGTTTTACGGAGAAATCACTTTCATGACCTGCTCATGCAATACCGGCAGACGCTTTCCCGCTCCTCTCTGCCAAGGTGTGTGACAACACGGTGGTAGTAGGCAGCACACCTGGGATGCCTCCTTTCGCAAACCGGTGACGGAGCGCACATCTTCTGCTCTCCACGGCAGGCAACACCTCGATCACACCTGCTGTTCTGCGGAACGCATCAAAGTGCACCGCCGTTTTATGCAGAACCCACTTTCAGCCCACTTTCATGACCTGCGCATGCGATACCGGCAGACGATTTCCCGCTCCTATCGGTCAAGGTGTGTGACATCATGGAGGGAGTAGGCAGCGCACGTGGGATGGCTCCTTTCCGCAAAGCGGTTACGGAGCCCACATCTTCCGCTCTCCACGGCAGACGACGCCTAGATCACACCTAGTTGTCCGCAGAACGCATAAAGTGCACCGCCGTTTTATGCAGAGCCCACTTTCATGATTTGCGCATGTGATACCGGCAGACACTTTCCGGCACCTCTCGGTCAAGGTGTGTGACATCACGGTAGGAGTAGGCATCACACCTGGGATGCCTCCTTTCCGCAAAGCGGTGACGGAGCGCACATCTTCCGCTCTCCACGGCAGGCGACGCCTCGATCACACCTAGGGTTTCGCGGAACGCACCAAAGTGCACCGCCGTTTAATGCAGAACCCACTTTCATGACTTGCGCATGTGATACCGGCAGACGCTTTCCCGCTCCTCTCGGTCAAGGTATGTGACATCACGGAGGGAGTAGGCAGCACACCTGGGATGCCTCCTTCCGCAAAGCGGAGACGGAGCGCACAATTGCTGATCTCCACGGCAGGCGTCGCATCGATCACACGTAGTGTTCCGCAGAGCGCATCAAAGAGCACCGCCGTTTTATGCAGAACCCACTCTCATGACCTGCGCATGCGATATCGGCACACGCTTTCCCGCTCCTCTCAGTCAAGGCATGTGACATCACGGAGATAGCAGCACACTTGGGATGCCTCCTACCGCAAAGCGGTGACGGAGCGCACATCTGCCGATCTCCACGGCAGGCGACGCCTAGATCACACCTTGTGTTCCGCAGAACGCATCAAAGTGCACCGCCGTTTTATGCAGAACCCACTTTCATGACTTGCGCATGTGATACCGTCAGACGCTTTCCCGCTCCTCTCAGTCAAGGTATGTGACATCACGGAGATAGTTGGCAGCATATTAAAACACCAACGCGTGTCACATCAACAACTTCATCGGTTTTGGACCTATTGATTACGAACAGCAACACACCAGTAACCGCAGCCGGAACCGTCAATTGCAGCCTCAGTGATCATTGTCCTGTTTTTATGGCTTATTCAGACGTCGCTGTGCGTCGCAAACCTTCTCGTTCAAAGTTCATTTTTCAATCTATAAATGACACCAGTATCGATGATTTTAGGAATAAAATTATTAGCACTGACTGGTCTAAGGTTTTTGCAGAAAGTACTGCAGATAAAGCATACGACACTTTTATAACTATTTTTTCTGCCCATTACAAGGCATGCTTCAAACTTAAATCTGTTAGGCAGTGTCGATCGATAAGAAAACATTGGATCGGCATCGAGCAGGTAAAAATGATTGAAGATAAAAATAAGCTTTTCAAACGCGTTAGCCTTCCATATTAGCAGAGTTCAAGAAACTACGCAATCGAATCACATCAGAACTAAGGAAAGCCAAAGTGCAGTACTTTCAGCAGCTGATTCAGGATGCCTCGACATCTCGCCCTGATCGGATCTGGAGGATTGTGAACGAAGCACTCGGCCTGCGTACAGCTGCGCCTAATCAGTTTCAGATGACTGTCCAAGGTCAACTGCTTACTGAGGGTGCTCTAGCAGAGCATTTCAACACCCACTACATAACCGCCATTACTAACAATGCTGCTCCTTCTGTAACGTCTTGCGTCCTTGACGACAACCTCTTGAACACTGTTTTTATGGTGCCAACTAATACAGCTGAGGTTTACAACATATTTACGTCACTAATGAACAGTAAAAGCCTTGACATAGATAATATCCAGGTCCGACCGGTCAAATACGTCCTCGACGTCATCTGTCCAGCCCTCGTGCACATTTATAACCTTGCTTTGGAGACTGGTTTTTTCCACTAAACATGAAACGCGCAAAAGTTTCAGTTATATATAAAGGCGGCGACAAAAATGATGCTGCCAACTACCGACCAGTGTCAGTTCTCCCAGTGTTTTCAAAAGGTCTTGAAAAAGTTATTCTGTCTCGTCTCGACCCCTTTTTTACCAAGCATAAACTTCTTTCTGAATGTCAGCATGGGTTCAGAAAAGGGTGCTCTACCGAGTCCGCCCTTTTGATTCAAAAGGAATTGATACTCACAAACATGGATGCGAATAAACTGACGCTTGGGGTGTTTGTAGATTATAGCAAAGCTTTCGACCGCCTCAACCATACTGTTCTCCTTAATAAACTGTATCACTATGGCATTCGGGGCGTACCCCACTCACTATTAAAGTCGTACCTTGCAACACGCATGCAATCTGTAGTTATCGATGGCAGTCTGTCGTCCTTTAAAGAAATACCATGCGGCGTCCCTCAAGGCAGCGTTTTGGGACCGTTTTTGTTCAATATCTATGTTAACGATGTGGTTCGTATTGATAAGCATGTCAAGTTTGTTTTGTACGCTGATGATACCAGCTTGTTTTTCACATCAGATAATAGTTCTCACCTACTGCATACCGCTAATGAGACTCTCTGCAAATTGCTTGATTGGTCGAGCAAAAACTGTTTAAGAATAAATCCTAAAAAATCAAAAGCCATTCTGTTTGCTTCAAAAAACAAACCAGTAAGTTTGATTGGCGAGCTCCGCTTGGGCAGCTCTACAATCGATATAGTCAAAGAGCACAAGGTTTTAGGAGTGGTACTATCGCACCGTATGACTTGGGATGCGCATATACAGCAACTGGTGAAAAAACTCTCTTCCGCTGTTGGCTTAATACGTCGATCTCGAGATATTTTTTCAACTAACATTAAACTTCAAGTTTTTCACTCCGTCTTTCGGTCCCACATTAACTACTGCACGTTAATTTGGGCCACGACTACTAAAAAAACATAACTATAATACATAGGCTCGAAAAGAAAGCTGTTCGTTGCATCGCTAATGTTTCACACTTTCACAACACTCATGACCTCTTTACTCAGTTCAAGTTGGTCAGTATACAACAGATTTACGATTACCGTCTACTATACCTGCTGTACTTCTCTAGTGTATCTTACCAGCAGTTCCTGAAGGAGCTGTGTACTCTTACTTTGCAAACTCGCACATATCGAACCAGGTCATCTGAGGAATGGTTTGTACCGCGGCCACGCACTAATTATCTTCTGCAAACATTAACGTACAACGTACCATTTCTATTAAACAAGATTAAAACGCAATTTTCTGGTTCCATTGCCCTAACGCGCACCGCATTGCGCAGCATGTTTGTTTCTGGGCAATTTTCTAAGACTGTTTTATGATTTTGAGTGGTAATTGTGAAATTGGGCATACAGAGTGAGTGTGTGTGTGTGTGTGTGTGTTTGCCTTCTCATCGGGATCTCACATGTCAAACTCTTTATGGTACTAATTTTTATTCGTTTGTTGCGTAGTTTGATTGTAGTGCACATTGTTCTTTTGTGGCGTAGTTAAGTTGATGAATGAAGTCCGTGTATTCCATTACAATATTCACTTGCATTTTAACTATTGTACTCAGTAAGTAGGACAATGTATGTAGTCTGTTGCACATTTCATTTGTATTTGAATTATTGAAGTGCATATGAAGTCGCTGCTGCCAAAATGGTTCCCTGACCTAGTCAAGCTGTCCTCACAGCTTTTTGTCACGGAAGCCATCAACATTGTATCAATGTTGAAATAAATGTTTTGATTTGAAAAAAAAACATCTGGGATGCCTCCTTCCGCAAAGCGGTGACGGAGCGCACATCTTAAGCTCTCCACGGCAGGCGACCCCTCGATAACACCTAGTGTTCCGCAGAATGTATCAAAGTGGGCCGCCGTTTTATGCAGAACCCACTCTCATGACCTCCGCATGTGATACCGTCAGACGCTTTCCCGCTCCTCTCGGTGAAGGTATGTTACATCACGGAGGGAATAGGGAGCACACCTGGGATGCCTCCTTTCCGCAAAGCGGTGACGAAGCGTACATCTGCCGATCTCCACGCCAGACGACGCCTAGATCACACTTAGTGTTCCGCAGAACGCATTAAGTGCGCCGCCGTATTATGCAGAACCCACTTTCATGACCTGCGCATGCGATACCGACAGACGCTTTCCCGCTCCTCTCGGTGAAGGTATGCGACATCACGGAGGGAGTATGCAGTAAACCTGGGTAGCCTCCTTTCCGCAAAGCGGTGACGGATCGCACATCTGCCGATCTCCACGGCAGGCGACGCATCGATCTCACCTAGTGTTCCGCAGAACGCACCAAAGTGGACCACCGTTTTATGCAGAACCCACTCTCACGACCTGCGCATGAAATACCGGCAGACGCTTTCCCGCTCCTTTCGGTCAAGGTGTGCGACATCACTTAGGGAGTAGGCAGCACACCTGGAATACATCCTTTCCGCAAAGTGGCGATGGAGCGCACATCTGCCGATCTCCGCGGCAGGTGTCGCATCGATCACGCCTAGTGTTCCGCAGAATGGATCAAAGTTCTCCGCTGTTTTATGCAGAACCCATTTTCATGACCTGCGCTTGCGATACCGGTAGACGCTTTCCCGCGCCTCTCGGTCAAGGTGTGTGACATCACGGAGGGAGTAATCAGCAAACCTTTGACGTCTCCTTTCCGCAAAACGGTGACGGAGCGCACATCTGCCGATCTCCACAGCAGGCGATGCCTCAATCACACCTTGTGTTCTGCAGAGCGCATCAAAGAGCACCGCCGTTTTATGCAGAACCCACTCTCATGACCTGCGCATGCGATATTGGCAGACGCTTTCCCGCTCCTCTCGGTCAAGGTGTGTGACATCACGTAGTGAGTAGGCAGCACACCAGGGATGCCTCCTTTCCGCAAAGCTGTGACGGAGCGCACATCTTGCGCTCTCTACGGTAGGTGGTGCCTCGATCAAATCTAGTGTTCCGCAGAGCGCATCGAAGTGCACCGCCGTTTTATGCAGAAACCACTTTCAGGACCTGCGCGTGTGATACCGGCAGACGCTTTCCCGCAACTCTCGGTCAAGGTGTGTGACATATTGGAGGGAGTAGGCAGCACACCTGGGATGCCTCCTTTCCGCAAAGCGGTGACGGAGCGCACATCTTGCGCTCTCCACGGTAGGCGGAGCCTCGATCACACCTAGTATTCCGCAGAGCGCATCGAAGTGCACCGCCGTTTTATGCAGAATCCACTCTCATGACCTGCGCATGCGATACCGGCAGACGCTTTCACGCTCCTCTCGGTCAAGGTGTGTGACATCACGGAGGAAGTAGGGAGCACGCCTGGGATGCCTCCTTTCCGTTTAGCGGTGACGGAGCGCACATCTTGCGCTCTCCACGGTAGGCGGAGCCTCGATCACACCTAGTATTCCGCAGAGCGCATCGAAGTGCACCGCCATTTTATGCAGAAACCACTTTCATACTGCTACGACATAGACTGACCAAGCGCAACGGAATTATGACGAGTTGAAGAAACACGAAACACAAGACAGGCGATTGTCCTGTGTTTCGTGTTTCTTCCACTTTCATGGCCTGCGCATGCGATACGGGCAGACGATTTCCCGCAACTCTCGGTCAAGGTGTGTGACATAACGGTGGGAGTAGGCAGCACACCTGGGATGCCTCCTTTCCGAAAAGCGGTGACGGAGCGCACATCTTCCGCTCTCCACGGCAGGCGTCGCATCGATCACACGTAGTGTTCCGCAGAGCGCATCAAAGAGCACCGCCGTTTTATGCAGAACCCACTCTCATGACCTGCGATGCGATATCGGCACACGCTTTCCCGCTCCTCTCAGTCAAGGCATGTGACATCACGGAGATAGCAGCACACTTGGGATGCCTCCTACCGCAAAGCGGTGAGGGAGCGCACATCTGCCGATCTCCACGGCAGGCGACGCCTAGATCACACCTTGTGTTCCGCAGAACGCATCAAAGTGCACCGCCGTTTTATGCAGAACCCACTTTCATGACTTGCGCATGTGATACCGTCAGACGCTTTCCCGCTCCTCTCAGTCAAGGTATGTTACATCACGGAGGGAGTAGGCAGCACACTTGCGATGCCTCCTTTCCGCAAAGCGTTGAAGGAGCGCACTTCTTCCGCTGTCGCCGGCAGACGACGCCTAGATCACACCTAGTGTTCCGCAGAACGCATAAAGTGCACCGCCGTTTTATGCAGAACCCAATTTCATGACTTGCGCATGTGATACCGTCAGACGCTTTCCCGCTCCTCTCGGTCAAGGTATGTTACATCACGGAGGGAGTAGGCAGCACACCTAGGATGCCTCCTTTCCGCAAAGCGGTGACGGAGCGCACATCTTGCGCTCTCCACGGTAGGCGGTGCCTCGATCACGCCTAGTGTTCCGCAGAGCGCATCGAAGTGCACTGCCGTTTTATGCAGAAACCACTTAGATGACCTGCGCATGCGATACCGGCAGACACTTTCCCGCTCCTCTCGGTCAAAGTGTGTGACATCATGGAGGGAGTAGGCAGTAAACCTGGGTAGCCTCCTTTCCGCAAAGCGGTGACGTATCGCACAATTGCCGATCTCCACGGTAGGCGACGCCTCGATCTCACCTAGTGTTCCGCAGAACGCACCAAAGTGGACCGCCGTTTTATGCAGAACCCACTCTCATGTCCTGCGCATGTGATACCGTCAGACGCTTTCCCGCTCCTCTCGGTGAAGGTATGTTACATCACGGAGGGAGTAGGGAGCACACCTGGGATGCCTCCTTTTCGCAAAGCGGTGACGGAGCGCACATCTGCCGATCTCCACGGCGGGCGACGCCTAAATCTCACCTAGTGTTCCGTAGAACGCCCCAAAGTGCACCGCCGTTTTATGCAGAACCAACTTCCCTGACTTGCGCGTGTGATACCGGCAGACGCTTTCCCGCTCCTCTCGGTCAAGGTGTGCGACATCACGGAGGGAGTAGGCAGCACACCTGGGATGCCTCCTTTCCGCAAAGCGGTGACGGAGCGCACATCTTCCGCTCTCCACGGCAGACGACGCCTAGATCACATCTAGTGTTCCGCAGAACGCATAAAGTGCACCGCCGTTTTATGCAGAACCCACTTTCATGACTTGCGCATGTGATACCGTCAGACGCTTTTCCGCTCCTCTCGGTCAAGGTATGTGACATCAAGGAGAGAGTAGGCAGCACACCTGGGATGCCTCCTTCTGCAAAGCGGTGACGAAGCGCACATCTGCCGATCTCCACGGCAGGCGACGCCTAGATCACACCTTGCGTTCGGCAGAACGCATCAAAGGGCTGCGGCGTTTTATGCAGAACCCGCTTTTATGACCTGCGCATGTGATACCGGCAGACGCTTTCCCGCTTTTCTCGGTGAAGGTATGTGACATCACGGAGGGAGTAGGGAGCATACCTGGGATGCCTCCTTTACGCAAAGCGGTGACGGAGCGCACATCTTCCGCTCTCCACGGCAGGCGACGCCTCGATCACACCTAGTGTTCCGCAGAGCGCATAAAGTGCACCGCCGTTTTATGCAGAACCCACTTTCATGACTTGCGCATGTGATACCATCAGACGCTTTCCCGCTCCTCCCGGTCAAGGTATGCGACATCAAGGAGGGAGTAGGCAGCACACCTGGGATGCCTCCTTCTGCAAAGCGGTGACGGAGCGCACATCTGCCGATCTCCCCGGTAGGCGACGCCTCGATCTCACCTAGTGTTCCGCAGAACGCACCAAAGTGGACCGCCGTTTTATGCAGAACCCACTCTCATGACCTGCGCATGCGATACCGGCAGACGCTTTCCCGCTGCTCTCGGTCAAGGTGTGTGACATCACGGAGGGAGTAGGCAGCACACCTGGGATGCCTCCTTTCTGCAAAGCGGTGATGGAGAGCACATCTTCCGCTCTCCACGGCAGACGACGGCTGGATCACACCTAGTGTTCCGCAGAACGCATAAAGTGCACCGCCGTTTTATGCAGAACCCACTTTCATGACTTGCGCATGTGATACCGACAGACGCTTTCCCGCTCCTCTCGGTGAAGATGTGTGACTTCAAGGAGGGAGTAGGTAGAACACCTGGGTTTCCTCCATTCGGGAAGGTGGTGACGGAGCGCACATCTGCATATCTCCACGGCAGGCGTCGCATAGATCACAAGTAGTGTTCGGTAGAACGCATCAAATTGCACCGCCGTTTTATGCAGAACCCACGTTCACGACCTTTGCATGTGATACCGACAGACGCTTTCCCGCTCCTCTCGGTCAAGATGTGTGACGTCACGGAGGCAGTAGGCAGCACAATGGGGATGCCTCCTTTCCGCAAAGCGGTGACGGAGCGCACATCTTCCGCTCTCCATGGCAGGCGTCGCCTCGATCTCACCTAGTGTTCCGCGGAATACACCAAAGTGCACCGCCGTTTTATGCAGAACCCACTCTCATGACCTTCGCAAGCGATTCGGGCACATGCTTTCCCGCACCTCTCGGGCAAGGTGTGTTACGTCACGGAGGAAGTAGGCAGCACACCTGGGATGCCTCCTTTCCGCAAAGCGGTGACGGAGCCCACATCTTCCGCTCTCCACGGCAGACGACGCCTAGATCACACCTAGTGTTCCGCAGAACGCATAAAGTGCACCGCCGTTTTATGCAGAACCCACTTTCATGACTTGCGCATGCGATACCGAGAGACGCTTTCCCGCTCCTCTCGGTCAAGGTGTGTGACATCACGGAGGGAGTAGGCAGCACACCTGGGATGCCTCCTTTCCGCAAATCGGTGACGGAGCGCACATCTTCCGCTCTCCACGGCAGACGACGCCTAGATCACACCTAATGTTCCGCAGGACGCATGAAGTGCACCGCCGTTTTACGCAGAACCCACTTTCATGACTTGCGCATGTGATACCGTCAGACGCTTTCCCGCTCCTCTCGGTCAAGGTATGTGACATCACGAAGGGAGCAGGCAGCACACCTAGGATGCCTCCTTCCGCAAAGCGGTGACGGAGCGCACATCTGCCGATCTCCACGGCAGGCGACGCCTAGATCGCACCTTGTGCTCCGCAGATTGCATCAAAGTGCACCGCCGTTTTATGCAGAACTCGCTTTCATGACCTGCGCATGAGATACCGAGAGACGCTTTCCCGCTGCTCTCGGTGAAGGTGTGTGACATCAAGGAGGGAGTAGGGAGCACATCTGGGATGCCTCCTTTCCGCAAAGCGGTAACGGATCGCACATCTGCCGATATCCACGGCAGGCGACGCCTCGATCTCACCTAGTGTTCTGCAGAACGCACCAAAGTGGACCGCTGTTGTATGCAGAACCCACTCTCATGACCTGCGCATGCGATACCGGCAGACGCTTTCCCGCTCCTCTCAGTCAAGGTGTGTGACATCACGGAGGGAGTAGGCAGCACACCTAGAATTCCTTTCCGCAAGGCGGCGACGGAGCGCACATCTGCTGATCTCCGCGGCAGGCGTCGCATTGATCACACCTAGTGTTCCGCAGAACGCACCAAAGTGCACCGCCGTTTTATGCAGAACCCACTCTCATGAACTGCGCATGCGATACCGGCAGACCCTTTCCCGCTCCTCTCGGTCAAGGTGTGTGACATCACGGAGGGAGTAGGCAGCAAACCTTTGATGTCTCCTTTCCGCAAAACGGTGACCCAGCGCACATCTGCCGATCTCCACAGTAGGCGACGCCTCGATCACACCTAGTGTTCCGCAGAGCGCATCAAAGAGCACCGCCGTTTTATGCAGAACCCACTCTCATGACCTGCGCATGCGATACCGGCAGACGCTTTCCCACTCCTCTCGGTCAAGGTGTGTGATATCACAGAGGGAGTAGGCAGCACGCCTGGGATGCCTTCTTTCCGCAATGCGATGACGGAGCGCACATCTTCCGCTCTCCACGGCAGACGACGTGAGATCACACTCAGTGTTCCGCAGAACGCATAAAGTGCACCGCCGTTTTATGCAGAACCCACTTTCCTGACTTGCGCATGTGATACCGGCAGACGCTTTCCCGCTCCTCTCGGTTAAGGTATGTGACATCACGGAGGGAGTAGGCATCACACCTGGGATGCCTCCTTCCACTAAGCGATGACCGAGCGCACATCTGCGATCTCAACGGCAGGCGATGCCTAGATCACACCTATTGTTCCGCAGAACGCATCAAAGTGCATCGCCGTTTTATGCAGAACCCACTTTCATGACCTGCGCATGCGATACCGACAGACACTTTCCCGCTCCTCTCGGTCAAGGTGTGCGACATCACTTAGGGATTAGGCAGCACACCTGGAATGCCTCCTTTCCGCAAAGCGGCGACGGAGCGAACATCTGCCGATCTCCATGGCAGGCGACGCCTCGATCTCAACTAGTGTTCCGCAGAACGCACCAAAGTGGACCGCCGTTTTATGCAGAACCCACTCTCATGACCTGCGCATGCGATACCGGCAGACGCTTTCCCGCTCCTCTCGGTCAAGGTGTGTGACATCACTTAGGGAGTAGGCAGCACACCTGGAATGCCTCCTTTCCGCAAAGCGGCGACGGAGCGAACATCTGCCGATCTCCACAGCAGGCGATGCCTCAATCACACCTAGTGTTCTGCAGAGCGCATCAAAGAGCACCGCCGTTTTATGCAGAACCCACTTTCATGACCAGCGCATGCGATACCGGCAGACGCTTTCCCGCTCCTCTCGGTCAAGGTGTGTGACATCACGGAGGGAGTAGGCAGCACACCTGGGATGCCTCCTTTCCGCAATGCGGTGACGGAGCGCACATCTGCCGATCTCCACGGCAGGCGACGCCTAGATCACAAATAGTGTTCCGCAGAACGCATCAAAGTGCATCGCCGTTTTATGCAGAACCCACTTTCATGAAGTGCACATGCGATACCGACAGACGCTTTCCCGCTACTCTCGGCGAAGGTATGTGACATCACGGAGGGAGTAGGGAGCACACCTGGGATGCCTTCTTTCCGCAAAGCGGTGACAGAGCGCACATCTTGCGCTCTCCACGGTAGGCGGTGCCTCGATCACACCTAGTGTTCCGCAGAGCGCATCGAAGTGCACCGCCGTTTTATGCAGAACCCGCGTTCATGACCTGCGCATGCGATACCGACAGACGCTTTCCCGCTACTCTCGGTCAAGGTGTGTGACATCATGGAGGGAGTAGGCAGTAAACCTGGGTAGCCTCCTTTCCGCAAAGCGGTGACGGATCGCACATCTGCCGATCTCCACGGCAGGCGACGCCTCGATCTCACCTAGTGTTCCGCAGAACGCACCAAAGTGGACCGCCGTTTTATGCAGAACCCATTCTCACGACCTGCGCATGAGATACCGGCAGACGCTTTCCCGCTCCTCTCGGTCAAGGTGTGTGACATCACTTAGGGAGTAGGCAGCACACCTGGAATGCCTCCTTTCCGCAAAGCGGCGACGGAGCGCACATCTGCCGATCTCCGCGGCAGGCGTCGCATCGATCACGCCTAGTGTTTCGCAGAATGCATCAAAGTGCTCTGCTGTTTTATGCAGAACCCGTTTTCATGACCTGCGCATGCGATGCCGGCAGACGCTTTCCCGCTCCTCTCGGTCAAGGTGTGTGACATCACGTAGGGAGTAGGCAGCACACCTGGGATGCCTCGTTTCCGCAATGCGGTGACGGAGCGCACATCTTCCGCTCTCCACGGTACACGACGCCTTGATCACACATAGTGTTCCGCAGAACGCATAAAGTGCACCGCCGTTTTATGCAGAACCCACTTTCCTGACTTGGGCATGTAATACCGGCAGACGGTTTCCCGCTCCTCTCGGTCAAGGTATGTGACATCACGGAGGAAGTAGGCAGCATACCTGGGATGCCTCCTTTCCGCAAAGCGGTGACGGAGCGCACATCTTGCGCTCTCCACGGTAGGTGGTGCCTCGATCACATCTAGTGTTCCGCAGAGCGCATCGAAGTGCACTGCCGTTGTATGCAGAAACCTCTTTCAGGACCTGCGCATGTGATACCGGCAGACGCTTTCCCGCAACTCTCGGTCAAGGTGTGTGACATCTCGGTGGGAGTAGGCAGCAAACCTGGGATGGCTCCTTTCCGCAAAGCGGTGACGGAGCGCCCATCTTCCGCTCTCCACGGCAGGCGACGCCTCGATCACACCTAGCGTTCCGCAGAGCGCATCAAAGAGCACCGCCGTTTTATGCAGAATCCACTCTCATGACCTGCACATGCGATACCGGCAGACGCTTTCCCGCTCCTCTCGGTCAAGGTGTGTGACATCACGGAGGGAGTAGGCAGCACACTTGGGATGCCTCCTTTCCGCAAAGCGTTGAAGGAGCGCACTTCTTCCGCTGTCGATGGCGGACGACGCCTAGATCACACCTAGTGTTCCGCAGAACGCATGAAGTGCACCGCCGTTTTATGCAGAACCCATTTTCATAACTTGCGCATGTGATACCGTCAGACGCTTTCCCGCTGCTCTCGGTCAAGGTATGTTACATCACGGAGGGAGTAGGCAGCACACCTGGGATGCCTCCTTCCGCAAAGCGGTGACGGAGCGCATATCTGCCGATCTCCACGGCAGGCGACGCCTAGATCACACCTTGCGTTCTGCAGAACGCATCAAAGTGCATCGCCGTTTTATGCAGAACCCGCTTTCATGACCTGCGCATGCGATACCGACAGACGCTTTTCCGCAGCTCTCGGTGAAGGTATGTGACCTCACGGAGGGAGTAGGGAGCACACCTGGGATGCCTCCTTTCCGCAAAGCGGTGACGGAGCGCACATCTTGCGCTCTCCACGGTAGACGGTGCCTCGATCACACCTAGTGTTCCGCAGAGCGCATCGAAGTGCAACGCCGTTTTATGCAGAAACCACTTAGATGACCTGCGCATGCGATTCCGGCAGACACTTTCCCGCTCCTCTCGGTCAAAGTGTGTGACATCATGGAGGGAGTAGGCAGCACACCTGGGATGCCTCCTTTCCGCAATGCGACGACGGAGCGCACATCTTCCGCTCTCCACGCCAGACGACGCCTAGATCACACTTAATGCTCCGGAGAACGCATAAAGTGCACCGCCTTTTTATGCAGAACCCACTTTCCTGAATTGCGCATGTGATACCGGCAGACGCTTTCCCGCTCGTCTCGGTTAAGGTATGTGACATCACGGAGGGAGTAGGCAGCACACCTGGGATTCCTGCTTCCGCTAAGCAGTGACGGAGCGCACATCTGCCGATCTCCAGGGCAGGCGACGCCTAGATCACACCTAGTGTTCCGCATAACGCATCAAAGTGCATCGCCGTTTTATGCAGAACCCACTCTCATGACCTGCGCATGCGATACCGGCAGACGCTTTCCCGCTCCTCTCGGTCAAGGTGTGTGACATCACTTAGGGAGTAGGCAGCACACCTGGAATGCCTCCTTTCCGCAAAGCGGTGACAGAGCGCACATCTTGCGCTCTCCACGGTAGGCGGTGCCTCGATCACACCTAGTGCTCCGCAGATCGCATCGAAGTGCACCGCCGTTTTATGCAGAACCCGCGTTCATGACCTGCGCATGCGATACCGACAGACGCTTTCCCGCTCCTCTCGGTCAAGGTGTGTGACATCATGGAGGGAGTAGGCAGTAAACCTGGGTAGCCTCCTTTCCGCAAAGCGGTGACGGATCGCACATCTGCCGATCTCCACGGCAGGCGACGCCTCGATCTCACCTAGTGTTCCGCAGAACGCACCAAAGTGGACCGCCGTTTTATGCAGAACCCATTCTCACGACCTGCGCATGAGATACCGGCAGACGCTTTCCCGCTCCTCTCGGTCAAGGTGTGTGACATCACTTAGGTAGTAGGCAGCACACCTGGAATGCATCCTTTCCGCAAAGCGGCGACGGAGCGCACATCTGCCGATCTCCGCGGCAGGCGTCGCATCGATGACGCCTAGTGTTTCGCAGAATGCATCAAAGTGCTCTGCTGTTTTATGCAGAACCCGTTTTCATGACCTGCGCATGCGATACCGGTAGACGCTTTCCCGCTCCTCTCGGTCAAGGTGTGTGACATCACGGAGGGAGTAGGCAGCAAACCTTTGACGTCTCCTTTCCGCAAAACGGTGACGGAGCGCACATCTGCCGATCTCCACAGCAGGCGACGCCTCAATCACACCTTGTGTTCTGCAGAGCGCATCAAAGAACACCGCCGTTTTATGCAGAACCCACTCTCATGACCTGCGCATGCGATGCCGGCAGACGCTTTCCCGCTCCTCTCGGTCAAGGTGTGTGACATCACGTAGGGAGTAGGCAGCACACCTGGGATGCCTCCTTTCCGCAATGCGGTGACGGAGCGCACATCTTCCGCTCTCCACGGTACACGACGCCTTGATCACACTTAGTGTTCCGCAGAACGCATAAAGTGCACCGCCGTTTTATGCAGAACCCACTTTCCTGACTTGGGCATGTAATATCGGCAGACGTTTCCCGCTCCTCTCGGTCAAGGTATGTGACATCACGGAGGAAGTAGGCAGCATACCTGGGATGCCTCCTTTCCGCAAAGCGGTGACGGAGCGCACATCTTGCGCTCTCCACGGTAGGTGGTGCCTCGATCACATCTAGTGTTCCGCAGAGCGCATCGAAGTGCACTGCCGATGTATGCAGAAACCACTTTCAGGACCTGCGCATGTGATACCGGCAGACGCTTTCCCGCTCCTCTCGGTCAAGGTGTGTGACATCACGTAGGGAGTAGGCAGCCCACCTGGGATGCCTCCTTTCCGCAAAGCGGTAACGGATCGCACATCTGCCGATATCCACGGCAGGCGACGCCTCGATCTCACCTAGTGTTCTGCAGAACGCACCAAAGTGGACCGCTGTTGTATGCAGAACCCACTCTCATGACCTGCGCATGCGATACCGGCAGACGCTTTCCCGCTCCTCTCAGTCAAGGTGTGTGACATCACGGAGGGAGTAGGCAGCACACCTAGAATTCCTTTCCGCAAGGCGGCGACGGAGCGCACATCTGCTGATCTCCGCGGCAGGCGTCGCATTGATCACACCTAGTGTTCCGCAGAACGCACCAAAGTGCACCGCCGTTTTATGCAGAACCCACTCTCATGAACTGCGCATGCGATACCGGCAGACCCTTTCCCGCTCCTCTCGGTCAAGGTGTGTGACATCACGGAGGGAGTAGGCAGCAAACCTTTGATGTCTCCTTTCCGCAAAACGGTGACCCAGCGCACATCTGCCGATCTCCACAGTAGGCGACGCCTCGATCACACCTAGTGTTCCGCAGAGCGCATCAAAGAGCACGGCCGTTTTATGCAGAACCCACTCTCATGACCTGCGCATGCGATACCAGCAGACGCTTTCCCGCTCCTCTCGGTCAAGGTGTGTGACATCACGTAGGGAGTAGGCAGCACACCTGGGATGCCTCCTTTCCGCAATGCGGTGACGGAGCGCACATCTTCCGCTCTCCACGGTACACGACGCCTTGATCACACTTAGTGTTCCGCAGAACGCATAAAGTGCACCGCCGTTTTATGCAGAACCCACTTTCCTGACTTGGGCATGTAATATCGGCAGACGTTTCCCGCTCCTCTCGGTCAAGGTATGTGACATCACGGAGGAAGTAGGCAGCATACCTGGGATGCCTCCTTTCCGCAAAGCGGTGACGGAGCGCACATCTTGCGCTCTCCACGGTAGGTGGTGCCTCGATCACACCTAGTGTTCCGCGGAGCGCATCCAAGTGCACCGCCGTTTTATGCAGAAACCACTTTGATGAACTGCGCATGCGATACCGGCAGACACTTTCCCGCTCCTCTCGGTCAAGGTGTGTGACATCACTTAGGGATTAGGCAGCACACCTGGAATGCCTCCTTTCCGCAAAGCGGCGACGGAGCGAACATCTGCCGATCTCCACGGCAGGCGACGCCTCGATCTCACCTGGTGTTCCGCAGAACGCACCAAAGTGGACCGCCGTTTTATGCAGAACCCACTCTCATGACCTGCGCATGCGATACCGGCAGACGCTTTCCCGCTCCTCTCGGTCAAGGTGTGTGACATCACTTAGGGAGTAGGCAGCACACCTGGAATGCCTCCTTTCCGCAAAGCGGCGACGGAGCGAACATCTGCCGATCTCCACAGCAGGCGATGCCTCAATCACACCTAGTGTTCTGCAGAGCGCATCAAAGAGCACCGCCGTTTTATGCAGAACCCACTTTCATGACCTGCGCATGCGATACCGGCAGACGCTTTCCCGCTCCTCTCGGTCAAGGTGTGTGACATCACGGAGGGAGTAGGCAGCACACCTGGGATGCCTCCTTTCCGCAATGCGGTGACGGAGCGCACATCTGCCGATCTCCACGGCAGGCGACGCCTAGATCACAAATAGTGTTCCGCAGAACGCATCAAAGTGCATCGCCGTTTTATGCAGAACCCACTTTCATGAAGTGCACATGCGATACCGACAGACGCTTTCCCGCTACTCTCGGCGAAGGTATGTGACATCACGGAGGGAGTAGGGAGCACACCTGGGATGCCTCTTTCCGCAAAGCGGTGACGGAGCGCACATCTGCCTCTCCCGGAGGCGTCCTCGATCACACCTAGTGTTCCGCATAACGCATCAAAGTGCATCGCCGTTTTATGCAGAACCCACTCTCATGACCTGCGCATGCGAAACCGGCAGACGCTTTCCCGCTCCTCTCGGTCAAGGTGTGTGACATCACTTAGGGAGTAGGCAGCACACCTGGAATGCCTCCTTTCCGCAAAGCGGTGACAGAGCGCACATCTTGCGCTCTCCACGGTAGGCGGTGCCTCGATCACACCTAGTGCTCCGGAGAGCGCATCGAAGTGCACCGCCGTTTTATGCAGAACCCGCGTTCATGACCTGCGCATGCGATACCGACAGACGCTTTCCCGCTCCTCTCGGTCAAGGTATGTGACATCACGGAGGGAGCAGGCAGCACACCTAGGATGCCTCCTTCCGCAAAGCGGTGACGGAGCGCACATCTGCCGATCTCCACGGCAGGCGACGCCTAGATCGCACCTTGTGCTCCGCAGATCGCATCAAAGTGCACCGCCGTATTATGCAGAACTCGCTTTCATGACCTGCGCATGAGATACCGAGAGACGCTTTCCCGCTGCTCTCGGTGAAGGTGTGTGACATCAAGGAGGGAGTAGGGAGCACATCTGGGATGCCTCCTTTCCGCAAAGCGGTAACGGATCGCACATCTGCCGATATCCACGGCAGGCGACGCCTCGATCTCACCTAGTGTTCCGCAGAACGCACCAAAGTGGACCGCCGTTTTATGCAGAACCCATTCTCACGACCTGCGCATGAGATACCGGCAGACGCTTTCCCGCTCCTCTCGGTCAAGGTGTGTGACATCACTTAGGGAGTAGGCAGCACACCTGGAATGCATCCTTTCCGCAAAGCGGCGACGGAGCGCACATCTGCCGATCTCCGCGGCAGGCGTCGCATCGATCACGCCTAGTGTTCCGCAGAACGCATCAAAGTGCTCTGCCGTTTTATGCAGAACCCACTCTCATGACCTGCGCATGCGATACCGGCAGACGCTTTCCCGCTCCTCTCGGTCAAGGTGTGTGACATCACTTAGGGAGTAGGCAGCACACCTGGAATGCCTCCTTTCCGCAAAGCGGCGACGGAGCGAACATCTGCCGATCTCCACAGCAGGCGATGCCTCAATCACACCTAGTGTTCTGCAGAGCGCATCAAAGAGCACCGCCGTTTTATGCAGAACCCACTTTCATGACCTGCGCATGCGATACCGACAGACGCTTTCCCGCTCCTCTCGGTCAAGGTGTGTGACATCATGGAGGGAGTAGGCAGTAAACCTGGGTAGCCTCCTTTCCGCAAAGCGGTGACGGATCGCACATCTGCCGATCTCCACGGCAGGCGACGCCTCGATCTCACCTAGTGTTCCGCAGAACGCACCAAAGTGGACCGCCGTTTTATGCAGAACCCATTCTCACGACCTGCGCATGAGATACCGGCAGACGCTTTCCCGCTCCTCTCGGTCAAGGTGTGTGACATCACTTAGGTAGTAGGCAGCACACCTGGAATGCATCCTTTCCGCAAAGCGGCGACGGAGCGAACATCTGCCGATCTCCGCGGCAGGCGTCGCATCGATCACGCCTAGTGTTTCGCAGAATGCATCAAAGTGCTCTGCTGTTTTATGCAGAACCCGCTTTCATGACCTGCGCATGCGATACCGGTAGACGCTTTCCCGCTCCTCTCGGTCAAGGTGTGTGACATCACGGAGGGAGTAGGCAGCAAACCTTTGACGTCTCCTTTCCGCAAAACGGTGACGGAGCGCACATCTGCCGATCTCCACAGCAGGCGACGCCTCAATCACACCTTGTGTTCTGCAGAGCGCATCAAAGAACACCGCCGTTTTATGCAGAACCCACTCTTATGACCTGCGCATGCGATGCCGGCAGACGCTTTCCCGCTCCTCTCGGTCAAGGTGTGTGACATCACGTAGGGAGTAGGCAGCACACCTGGGATGCCTCCTTTCCGCAATGCGGTGACGGAGCGCACATCTTCCGCTCTCCACGCCAGACGACGCCTAGATCACACTTAATGCTCCGGAGAACGCATAAAGTGCATCGCCGTTTTATGCAGAACCCACTCTTCCTGAATTGCGCATGTGATACCGGCAGACGCTTTCCCGCTCGTCTCGGTTAAGGTATGTGACATCACGGAGGGAGTAGGCAGCACACCTGGGATTCCTGCTTCCGCTAAGCAGTGACGGAGCGCACATCTGCCGATCTCCAGGGCAGGCGACGCCTAGATCACACCTAGTGTTCCGCATAACGCATCAAAGTGCATCGCCGTTTTATGCAGAACCCACTCTCATGACCTGCGCATGCGATACCGGCAGACGCTTTCCCGCTCCTCTCGGTCAAGGTGTGTGACATCACTTAGGGAGTAGGCAGCACACCTGGAATGCCTCCTTTCCGCAAAGCGGTGACAGAGCGCACATCTTGCGCTCTCCACGGTAGGCGGTGCCTCGATCACACCTAGTGCTCCGCAGATCGCATCGAAGTGCACCGCCGTTTTATGCAGAACCCGCGTTCATGACCTGCGCATGCGATACCGACAGACGCTTTCCCGCTCCTCTCGGTCAAGGTGTGTGACATCATGGAGGGAGTAGGCAGTAAACCTGGGTAGCCTCCTTTCCGCAAAGCGGTGACGGATCGCACATCTGCCGATCTCCACGGCAGGCGACGCCTCGATCTCACCTAGTGTTCCGCAGAACGCACCAAAGTGGACCGCCGTTTTATGCAGAACCCATTCTCACGACCTGCGCATGAGATACCGGCAGACGCTTTCCCGCTCCTCTCGGTCAAGGTGTGTGACATCACTTAGGGAGTAGGCAGCACACCTGGAATGCATCCTTTCCGCAAAGCGGCGACGGAGCGCACATCTGCCGATCTCCGCGGCAGGCGTCACATCGATGACGCCTAGTGTTTCGCAGAATGCATCAAAGTGCTCTGCTGTTTTATGCAGAACCCGTTTTCATGACCTGCGCATGCGATACCGGTAGACGCTTTCCCGCTCCTCTCGGTCAAGGTGTGTGACATCACGGAGGGAGTAGGCAGCAAACCTTTGACGTCTCCTTTCCGCAAAACGGTGACGGAGCGCACATCTGCCGATCTCCACAGCAGGCGACGCCTCAATCACACCTTGTGTTCTGCAGAGCGCATCAAAGAACACCGCCGTTTTATGCAGAACCCACTCTCATGACCTGCGCATGCGATGCCGGCAGACGCTTTCCCGCTCCTCTCGGTCAAGGTGTGTGACATCACGTAGGGAGTAGGCAGCATACCTGGGATGCCTCCTTTCCGCAAAGCGGTGACGGAGCGCACATCTTGCGCTCTCCACGGTAGGTGGTGCCTCGATCACATCTAGTGTTCCGCAGAGCGCATCGAAGTGCACTGCCGATGTATGCAGAAACCACTTTCAGGACCTGCGCATGTGATACCGGCCGACGCTTTCCCGCAGCTCTCGGTCAAGGTGTGTGACATCTCGGTGGGAGTAGGCAGCGCACGTGGGATGGCTCCTTTCCGCAAAGCGGTGACGGAGCGCACATCTGCCGCTCTCCACGACAGGCGTCGCATCGATCACACCTAGTGTCGCGCCGAAATTATAAACGTGCACAGCCGTTTTATGCAGAACCAACTCTCATGACGTGCGCATGCGATACCGGCAGACGCTTTCGCGCTCCTCTCGGTCAAGGTGTGTGACTTCAAGGAGGGAGTAGGTAGAACACCTGGGTTTTCTCTTTTCGGGAAGGCGGTGACGGAGCGCGCATCTGCCTATCTCCACGGCAGGCGTCGCATAGATCACAACTAGTGTTCGGTAGAACGCATCAAATTGCACCGCCGTTTTATGCAGAACCCACTTTCACGACCTTTGCATGTGATACCGGCAGACGCTTTCCCGCTCCTCTCGGTCAAGGTGTGTGACGTCACGGAGGCAGTAGGCAGCCCACCTGGGGATGCCTCCTTTCCGCAATGCGGTGACGGAGCGCACATCTGCCGATCTCCACGGCAGGCGTCGCCTCGATCATCACCTAGTGTTCCGCAGAGCGCACCAAACTGCACCGCCATGTTGTATGCAGAACCCACTCTCATGACCTGCGCATGCGATACCGGCAGACGCTTTCCCGCTCCTCTCGGTCAAGGTGTGTGACATCACGGAGGGAGTAGGCAGCACACCTGGGATGCTTCCTCTCCGCAAGGCGGCGACGGAGCGCACATCTGCCGCTCTCCGCGGCAGGCGTCGCCTTGATCACACCTAGTGTTCCGCAGGACGCATAAAGTGCACCGCCGTTTTATGCAGAACCCACTTTCATGACTTGCGCATGTGATACCGTCAGACGCTTTCCCGCTCCTCTCGGTCAAGGTATGTGACATCACGGAGGGAGTAAGGCAGCACACCTAGAATGTCTCCTTCCCGCAAAGCGGCGACGGAGCGCACATCTGCCGATCTCCGCGGCAGGCGTCGCATCGATCACACCTAGTGTTCCGCAGAACGCATCAAAGTGCACCGCCGTTTTATGCAGAACCCACTCTCATGACCTGCGCATGCGATACCAGCAGACGCTTTCCCGCTCCTCTCGGTCAAGGTGTGTGACATCACGGAGGGAGTAGGCAGCACACCTGGGATGCCTCCTTTCCGCAATGCGGTGACGGAGCGCACATCTTCCGCTCTCCACGGCACACGACGCCTGTGATCACACTCAGTGTTCCGCAGAACGCATAAAGTGCACCGCCGTTTTATGCAGAACCCACTTTCCTGACTTGCGCATGTGATACCGGCAGACGCTTTCCCGCTCCTCTCGGTCAAGGTATGTGACATCACGGAGGAAGTAGGCAGCATACCTGGGATGCCTCCTTTCCGCAAAGCGGTGACGGAGCGCACATCTTGCCGCTCTCCACGGTAGGTGGTGCCTCGATCACACCTAGTGTTCCGCGGAGCGCATCCAAGTGCACCGCCGTTTTATGCAGAAACCACTTTGATGAACTGCGCATGCGATACCGGCAGACACTTTCCCGCTCCTCTCGGTCAAGGTGTGTGACATCACTGAGGGAGTAGGCAGCACACCTGGGATGCCTCCTTTCCGCAAAGCGGTGACGGAGCGCACATCTGCCGATCTCCACGGCAGGCGACGCCTAGATCACACCTCAGTGTTCCGCAGAACGCATCAAAGTGCACCGCCGTTTTATGCAGAACCCACTCTCATGACCTGCGCATGCGATACCGGCAGACGCTTTCCCGCTCCTCTCGGTCAAGGTGTGTGACATCACTTAGGGAGTAGGCAGCACACCTGGAATGCCTCCTTTCCGCAAAGCGGTGACGGAGCGCACATCTTGCGCTCTCCACGGTAGGCGGTGCCTCAATCACACCTAGTGTTCCGCAGAGCGCATCGAAGGGCACCGCCGTTTTATGCAGAACCCACTTTCATGACCTGCGCATGCGATACCGGCAGACGCTTTCCCGCTCCTCTCGGTCAAGGTGTGTGACATCACGGAGGGAGTAGGCAGCACACCTGGGATGCCTCCTTTCCGCAAAGCGGTGACGGAGCGCACATCTGCCGATCTCCACGGCAGGCGACGCCTAGATCACACCTAGTGCTCCGCAGAGCGCATCAAAGTGCACCGCCGTTTTATGCAGAACCCGCTTTCATGACCTGCGCATGCGATACCGACAGACGCTTTCCCGCTCCTCTCGGTCAAGGTGTGTGACATCATGGAGGGAGTAGGCAGTAAACCTGGGTAGCCTCCTTTCCGCAAAGCGGTGACGGATCGCACATCTGCCGATCTCCACGGCAGGCGACGCCTCGATCTCACCTAGTGTTCCGCAGAACGCACCAAAGTGGACCGCCGTTTTATGCAGAACCCATTCTCACGACCTGCGCATGAGATACCGGCAGACGCTTTCCCGCTCCTCTCGGTCAAGGTGTGTGACATCACTTAGGGAGTAGGCAGCACACCTGGAATGCATCCTTTCCGCAAAGCGGCGACGGAGCGCACATCTGCCGATCTCCGCGGCAGGCGTCGCATCGATCACGCCTAGTGTTTCGCAGAATGCATCAAAGTGCTCTGCTGTTTTATGCAGAACCCGTTTTCATGACCTGCGCATGCGATACCGGTAGACGCTTTCCCGCTCCTCTCGGTCCAGGTGTGTGACATCACGGAGGGAGTAGGCAGCAAACCTTTGACGTCTCCTTTCCGCAAAACGGTGACGGAGCGCACATCTGCCGATCTCCACAGCAGGCGACGCCTCAGATCACACCTAGTGTTCCGCATAACGCATCAAAGTGCATCGCCGTTTTATGCAGAACCCACTCTCATGACCTGCGCATGCGAAACCGGCAGACGCTTTCCCGCTCCTCTCGGTCAAGGTGTGTGACATCACTTAGGGAGTAGGCAGCACACCTGGAATGCCTCCTTTCCGCAAAGCGGTGACGGAGCGCACATCTTCCGCTCTCCACGGTAGGCGATGCCTCGATCACACCTAGTGTTCCGCAGAGCGCATCGAAGTGCACCGCCGTTTTATGCAGAACCCACTTTCATGACCTGCGCATGCGATACCGACAGACGCTTTCCCGCTCCTCTCGGTCAAGGTATGTGACATCACGGAGGGAGCAGGCAGCACACCTAGGATGCCTCCTTTCCGCAAAGCGGTGACGGAGCGCACATCTGCCGATCTCCACGGCAGGCGACGCCTAGATCGCACCTTGTGCTCCGCAGATCGCATCAAAGTGCACCGCCGTATTATGCAGAACTCGCTTTCATGACCTGCGCATGAGATACCGAGAGACGCTTTCCCGCTGCTCTCGGTGAAGGTGTGTGACATCAAGGAGGGAGTAGGGAGCACATCTGGGATGCCTCCTTTCCGCAAAGCGGTAACGGATCGCACATCTGCCGATATCCACGGCAGGCGACGCCTCGATCTCACCTAGTGTTCCGCAGAACGCACCAAAGTGGACCGCCGTTTTATGCAGAACCCATTCTCACGACCTGCGCATGCGATACCGGCAGACGCTTTCCCGCTCCTCTCGGTCAAGGTGTGTGACATCACTTAGGGAGTAGGCAGCACACCTGGAATGCCTCCTTTCCGCAAAGCGGCGACGGAGCGAACATCTGCCGATCTCCACGGCAGGCGACGCCTCGATCACACCTAGTGTTCCGCAGAACGCATCAAAGTGCACCGCCGTTTTATGCAGAACCCACTCTCATGACCTGCGCATGCGATACCGGCAGACGCTTTCCCGCTCCTCTCGGTCAAGGTGTGTGACATCACGTAGGGAGTAGGCAGCACACCTGGAATGCCTCCTTTCCGCAAAGCGGCGACGGAGCGCACATCTGCCGATCTCCACAGCAGGCGATGCCTCAATCACACCTAGTGTTCTGCAGAGCGCATCAAAGAGCACCGCCGTTTTATGCAGAACCCACTTTCATGACCTGCGCATGCGATACCGACAGACGCTTTCCCGCTCCTCTCGGTCAAGGTGTGTGACATCATGGAGGGAGTAGGCAGTAAACCTGGGTAGCCTCCTTTCCGCAAAGCGGTGACGGATCGCACATCTGCCGATCTCCACGGCAGGCGACGCCTCGATCTCACCTAGTGTTCCGCAGAACGCACCAAAGTGGACCGCCGTTTTATGCAGAACCCATTCTCACGACCTGCGCATGAGATACCGGCAGACGCTTTCCCGCTCCTCTCGGTCAAGGTGTGTGACATCACTTAGGTAGTAGGCAGCACACCTGGAATGCATCCTTTCCGCAAAGCGGCGACGGAGCGAACATCTGCCGATCTCCGCGGCAGGCGTCGCATCGATCACGCCTAGTGTTTCGCAGAATGCATCAAAGTGCTCTGCTGTTTTATGCAGAACCCGTTTTCATGACCTGCGCATGCGATACCGGCAGACGCTTTCCCGCTCCTCTCGGTCAAGGTGTGTGACATCACGGAGGGAGTAGGCAGCAAACCTTTGACGTCTCCTTTCCGCAAAACGGTGACGGAGCGCACATCTGCCGATCTCCACAGCAGGCGACGCCTCAATCACACCTTGTGTTCTGCAGAGCGCATCAAAGAACACCGCCGTTTTATGCAGAACCCACTCTTATGACCTGCGCATGCGATACCGGCAGACGCTTTCCCGCTCCTCTCGGTCAAGGTGTGTGACATCACGGAGGGAGTAGGCAGCACACCTGGGATGCCTCCTTTCCGCAATGCGGTGACGGAGCGCACATCTGCCGATCTCCACGGCAGGCGACGCCTAGATCACACCTAGTGTTCCGCAGAACGCATCAAAGTGCATCGCCGTTTTATGCAGAACCCACTCTTCATGACCTGCGCATGCGATACCGGCAGACGCTTTCCCGCTCCTCTCGGTCAAGGTGTGTGACATCACGTAGGGAGTAGGCAGCACACCTGTGATGCCTCCTTTCCGCAAAGCGGTGACGGAGCGCACATCTGCCGATCTCCACGGCAGGCGACGCCTCGATCACACCTTGTGTTCTGCAGAGCGCATCAAAGTGCACCGCCGTTTTATGCAGAACCCACTCTTATGACCTGCGCATGTGATACCGGCAGACGCTTTCCCGCTCGTCTCGGTTAAGGTATGTGACATCACGGAGGGAGTAGGCAGCACACCTGGGATTCCTGCTTCCGCAAAGCGGCGACGGAGCGCACATCTGCCGATCTCCGCGGCAGGCGTCACATCGATGACGCCTAGTGTTTCGCAGAATGCATCAAAGTGCTCTGCTGTTTTATGCAGAACCCGTTTTCATGACCTGCGCATGCGATACCGGTAGACGCTTTCCCGCTCCTCTCGGTCAAGGTGTGTGACATCACGGAGGGAGTAGGCAGCAAACCTTTGACGTCTCCTTTCCGCAAAACGGTGACGGAGCGCACATCTGCCGATCTCCACAGCAGGCGACGCCTCAATCACACCTTGTGTTCTGCAGAGCGCATCAAAGAACACCGCCGTTTTATGCAGAACCCACTCTCATGACCTGCGCATGCGATGCCGGCAGACGCTTTCCCGCTCCTCTCGGTCAAGGTGTGTGACATCACGTAGGGAGTAGGCAGCATACCTGGGATGCCTCCTTTCCGCAAAGCGGTGACGGAGCGCACATCTTGCGCTCTCCACGGTAGGTGGTGCCTCGATCACATCTAGTGTTCCGCAGAGCGCATCGAAGTGCACTGCCGATGTATGCAGAAACCACTTTCAGGACCTGCGCATGTGATACCGGCCGACGCTTTCCCGCAGCTCTCGGTCAAGGTGTGTGACATCTCGGTGGGAGTAGGCAGCGCACGTGGGATGGCTCCTTTCCGCAAAGCGGTGACGGAGCGCACATCTGCCGCTCTCCACGACAGGCGTCGCATCGATCACACCTAGTGTCGCGCCGAAATTATAAACGTGCACAGCCGTTTTATGCAGAACCAACTCTCATGACCTGCGCATGCGATACCGGCAGACGCTTTCGCGCTCCTCTCGGTCAAGGTGTGTGACTTCAAGGAGGGAGTAGGTAGAACACCTGGGTATTCTCTTTTCGGGAAGGCGGTGACGGAGCGCGCATCTGCCTATCTCCACGGCAGGCGTCGCATAGATCACAACTAGTGTTCGGTAGAACGCATCAAATTGCACCGCCGTTTTATGCAGAACCCACTTTCACGACCTTTGCATGTGATACCGACAGACACTTTCCCGCTCCTCTCGGTCAAGGTGTGTGACGTCACGGAGGCAGTAGGCAGCACAATGGGGATGCCTCCTTTCCGCAATGCGGTGACGGAGCGCACATCTGCCGATCTCCACGGCAGGCGTCTCATCGATCATATTAGTGTTCCGCAGAGCGCATCAAACAGCACCGCCATTTTATGCAGAACCCACTCTCATGACCTGCGCATGCGATACCGACAGACGCTTTCCTGCTCCTCTCGGTCAAGGTGTGTGACATCACGGAGGGAGTAGGCAGCACACCTGGGATGCTTCCTCTCCGCAAAGCGGTGACGGAGCGCACATCTTCCGCTCTCCACGGCAGACGACGCCTAGATCACACCTAGTGTTCCGCAGGACGCATAAAGTGCACCGCCGTTTTATGCAGAACCCACTTTCATGACTTGCGCATGTGATACCGTCAGACGCTTTCCCGCTGCTCTCGGTGAAGGTATGTGACATCACGGAGGGAGTAAGGAGCACACCTAGAATGTTTCCTTCCCGCAAAGCGGCGACGGAGCGCACATCTGCTGATCTCCGCGGCAGGCGTCGCATCGATCACACCTAGTGTTCCGCAGAACGCATCAAAGTGCACCGCCGTTTTATGCAGAACCCACTTTCATGACCTGCGCATGTGATACCGGCAGACGCTTTCCCGCTCCTCTCGGTTAAGGTATGCGACATCACGGAGGGAGTAGGGAGCACACCTGGGATGCCTTCTTTCCGCAATGCGATGACGGAGCGCACATCTTCCGCTCTCCACGGCAGAAGACGTGAGATCACACTCAGTGTTCCGCAGAACGCATAAAGTGCACCGCCGTTTTATGCAGAACCCACTTTCCTGACTTGCGCATGTGATACCGGCAGACGCTTTCCCGCTCCTCTCGGTTAAGGTATGTGACATCACGGAGGGAGTAGGCAGCAAACCTTTGATGTCTCCTTTCCGAAAAACGGTGACGCAGCGCACATGTGCCGATCTCCACAGTAGGCGACGCCTCGATCACACCTAGTGTTCCGCAGAGCGCATCAAAGAGCACCGCCGTTTTATGCAGAACCCTCTTTCATGACCTGCGCATGCGATACCGGCAGACGCTTTCCCGCTCCTCTCGGTCAAGGTGTGTGACATCACAGAGGGAGTAGGCAGCACGCCTGGGATGCCTTCTTTCCGCAACGCGATGACGGAGCGCACATCTTCCGCTCTCCACGGCAGAAGACGTGAGATCACACTCAGTGTTCCGCAGAACGCATAAAGTGCACCGCCGTTTTATGCAGAACCCACTTTCCTGACTTGCGCATGTGATACCGGCAGACGCTTTCCCGCTCCTCTCGGTTAAGGTATGTGACATCACGGAGGGAGTAGGGAGCACACCTGGGATGCGTCCTTTCCGCAAAGCGGTGATGGAGCGCACATCTTGCGCTCTCCACGGTAGGTGGTGCCTCAATCACACCTAGTATTCCGCAGAGCGCATCGAAGGGCACCGCCGTTTTATGCAGAAACCACTTTCATGACCTGCGCATGAGATACCGGCAGACGCTTTCCCGCAACTCTCGGTCAAGGTGTGTGACATCACGGTGGGAGTAGGCAGCACACCTGGGATGCCTCCTTTCCGAAAAGCGGTGACGGGGCGCACATCTGCTGATCTCCACGGCAGGCGTCGCATCGATCACACCTAGTGCTCCGCAGAGCGCATCGAAGTGCACCGCCGTTTTAAGCAGAACCCGCGTTCATGACCTGCGCATGCGATACCGACAGACGCTTTCCCGCTCCCCTCGGTCAAGGTGTGTGACATCATGGAGGGAGTAGGCAGTAAACCTGGGTAGCCTCCTTTCCGCAAAGCGGTGACGGATCGCACATCTGCCGATCTCCACGGCAGGCGACGCCTCGATCTCACCTAGTGTTCCGCAGAACGCACCAAAGTGGACCGCCGTTTTATGCAGAACCCATTCTCACGAACTGCGCATGAGATACCGGCAGACGCTTTCCCGCTCCTCTCGGTCAAGGTGTGTGACATCACTTAGGGAGTAGGCAGCACACCTGGAATGTATCCTTTCCGCAAAGCGGCGACGGAGCGCACATCTGCCGATCTCCGCGGCAGGCGTCGCATCGATGACGCCTAGTGTTTCGCAGAATGCATCAAAGTGCTCTGCTGTTTTATGCAGAACCCGTTTTCATGACCTGCGCATGCGATATCGGTAGACGCTTTCCCGCTCCTCTCGGTCAAGGTGTGTGACATCACGGAGGGAGTAGGCAGCAAACCTTTGACGTCTCCTTTCAGCAAAACGGTGACGGAGCGCACATCTGCCGATCTCCACAGCAGGCGACGCCTCAATCACACCTTGTGTTCTGCAGAGCGCATCAAAGAACACCGCCGTTTTATGCAGAACCCACTCTCATGACCTGCGCATGCGATGACGGCAGACGCTTTCCCGCTCCTCTCGGTCAAGGTGTGTGACATCACGTAGGGAGTAGGCAGCACACCTGGGAAGCCTCCTTTCTGCAATGCGGTGACGGAGCGCACATCTTCCGCTCTCCACGGTACACGACGCCTTGATCACACTTAGTGTTCCGCAGAACGCATAAAGTGCACCGCCGTTTTATGCAGAACCCACTTTCCTGACTTGGGCATGTAATACCGGCAGACGGTTTCCCGCTCCTCTCGGTCAAGGTATGTGACATCACGGAGGAAGTAGGCAGCATACCTGGGATGCCTCCTTTCCGCAAAGCGGTGACGGAGCGCACATCTTGCGCTCTCCACGGTAGGTGGTGCCTCGATCACATCTAGTGTTCCGCAGAGCGCATCGAAGTGCACTGCCGATGTATGCAGAAACCACTTTCAGGGCCTGCGCATGTGATACCAGCAGACGCTTTCCCGCAACTCTCGGTCAAGGTGTGTGACATCTCGGTGGGAGTAAGCAGCAAACCTGGGATGCCTCTTTTCCGCAAAGCGGTGACGGAGCGCCCATCTTCCGCTCTCCACGGCAGGCGACGCCTCGATCACACCTAGCATTCCGCAGAGCGCATCAAAGAGCACCGCCGTTTTATGCAGAATCCACTCTCATGACCTGCACATGCGATACCGGCAGACGCTTTCCCGCTCCTCTCGGTCAAGGTGTGTGACATCACGGAGGGAGTAGGCAGCATACTTGGGATGCCTCCTTTCCGCAAAGCGTTGAAGGAGCGCACTTCTTCCGCTGTCGATGGCAGACGACGCCTAGATCACACCTAGTGTTCCGCAGAACGCATAAAGTGCACCGCCGTTTTATGCAGAACCCATTTTCATGACTTGCGCATGTGATACCGTCAGACGCTTTCCCGCTGCTCTCGGTCAAGGTATGTTACATCACGGAGGGAGTAGGCAGCACACCTGGGATGCCTCCTTCCGCAAAGCGGTGACGGAGCGCATATCTGCCGATCTCCACGGCAGGCGACGCCTAGATCACACCTTGCGTTCTGCAGAACGCATCAAAGTGCATCGCCGTTTTATGCAGAACCCGCTTTCATGACCTGCGCATGCGATACCGACAGACGCTTTCCCGCTGCTCTCGGTGAAGGTATGTGACCTCACGGAGGGAGTAGGGAGCACACCTGGGATGCCTCTTTTCCGCAAAGCGGTGACGGAGCGCACATCTTGCGCTCTCCACGGTAGGCGGTGCCTCGATCACACCTAGTGTTCCGCAGAGCGCATCGAAGTGCAACGCCGTTTTATGCAGAAACCACTTAGATGACCTGCGAATGCGATTCCGGCAGACACTTTCTCGCTCCTCTCGGTCAAAGTGTGTGACATCATGGAGGGAGTAGGCAGCACACCTGGGATACCTCGTTTCCGCAATGCGATGACGGAGCGCACATCTTCCGCTCTCCACGCCAGACGACGCCTAGATCACACTTAATGCTCCGGAGAACGCATAAAGTGCACCGCCGTTTTATGCAGAACCCACTTTCATGACCTGCGCATGCGATACCGACAGACGCTTTCCCGCTCCTCTCGGTCAAGGTGTGTGACATCACGGAGGGAGTAGGCAGCATACTTGGGATGCCTCCTTTCCGCAAAGCGTTGAAGGAGCGCACTTCTTCCGCTGTCGATGGCAGACGACGCCTAGATCACACCTAGTGTTCCGCAGAACGCATAAAGTGCACCGCCGTTTTATGCAGAACCCATTTTCATGACTTGCGCATGTGATACCGTCAGACGCTTTCCCGCTGCTCTCGGTCAAGGTATGTTACATCACGGAGGGAGTAGGCAGCACACCTGGGATGCCTCCTTCCGCAAAGCGGTGACGGAGCGCATATCTGCCGATCTCCACGGCAGGCGACGCCTAGATCACACCTTGCGTTCTGCAGAACGCATCAAAGTGCATCGCCGTTTTATGCAGAACCCGCTTTCATGACCTGCGCATGCGATACAGACAGACGCTTTCCCGCTGCTCTCGGTGAAGGTATGTGACCTCACGGAGGGAGTAGGGAGCACACCTGGGATGCCTCTTTTCCGCAAAGCGGTGACGAAGCGCACATCTTGCGCTCTCCAGGGTAGGCAGTGCCTCGATCACATCTAGTGTTCCGCAGAGGGCATCGAAGTGCACCGTCGTTTTATGCAGAAACCACTTTGATGAACTGCGCATGCGATACCGGCAGACACTTTCCCGCTCCTCTCGGTCAAGGTGTGTGACATCATGGAGGGAATAGGCAGTAAACATGGGTAGCCTCCTTACCGCAAATCGGTGACGGATCGCACTTCTGCCGATCTCCACGGCAGGCGACGCCTCGATCTCACCTAGTGTTCCGCAGAACGCACCAAAGTGGACCGCCGTTTTATGCAGAACCCACTCTCATGACCTGCGCATGCGATACCGGCAGACGCTTTCCCGCTCCTCTCGGTCAAATTGTGTGACATCACGGAGGGAGTAGGCAGCACACCTGGGTTGCCCCCTTTCCGCAATGCGGTGACGGAGCGCACATCGGCCGATCTCCACGGCAGGCGACGCCTAGATCACAAATAGTGTTCCGCAGAACGCATCAAAGTGCATCGCCGTTTTATGCAGAACCCACTTTCATGACCTGCGCATGCGATACCGACAGACGCTTTCCCGCTCCTCTCGGTGAAGGTATGTGACATCACGGAGGGAGTAGGGAGCACACCTGGGATGCCTTCTTTCCGCAAAGCGGTGACAGAGCGCACATCTTGCGCTCTCCACGGTAGGCGGTGCCTCGATCACACCCAGTGTTCCGCAGAGCGCATAGAAGTGCACCGCCGTTTTATGCAGAACCCACTTTCCTGACTTGGCATGTAATACCGGCAGACGGTTTCCCGCTCCTCTCGGTCAAGGTGTGTGACATCACGGAGGGAGTAGAGAGCACACCTGGTATGCCTCCTTTCCGGAAAGCGGTGACGAAGCGCACATCTTGCACTCTCCACGGTAGGCAGCGCCTCGATCACACCAAGTGTTCCGCAGAGCGCATCGAAGAGCACCGCCGTTTTATGCAGAAACCACTTTGATGAACTGCGCATGCGATACCGGCAGACACTTTCCCGCTCCTCTCGGTCAAGGTGTGTGACATCATGGAGGGAGTAAGCAGTAAACATGGGTAGCCTCCTTTCCGCAAAGCGGTGACGGATCGCACTTCTGCCGATCTCCACGGCAGGCGACGCCTCGATCTCACCTAGTGTTCCGCAGAACACACCAAAGTGGACCGCCGTTTTATGCAGAACCCACTCTCATGACCTGCGCATGCGATACCGGCAGACGCTTTCCCGCTCCTCTCGGTCAAGGTGTGTGACATCACTTAGGGAGTAGGCAGCACACCTGGAATGCCTCCTTTCCGCAAAGCGGCGACGGAGCGAACATCTGCCGATCTCCACAGCAGGCGATGCCTCAATCACACCTAGTGTTCTGCAGAGCGCATCAAAGAGCACCGCCGTTTTATGCAGAACCCACTTTCATGACCTGCGCATGCGATACCGGCAGACGCTTTCCCCCTCCTCTCGGTCAAGGTGTGTGACATCACGGAGGGAGTAGGCAGCACACCTGGGATACCTCCTTTCCGCAATGCGGTGACGGAGCGCACATCTGCCGATCTCCACGGCAGGCGACGCCTAGATCAAAAATAGTGTTCGGCAGAACGCTTAAAAGTGCATCGCCGTTTTATGCAGAACCCACTTTCATGACCTGCGCATGCGATAACGACAGACGCTTTCCCGCTCCTCTCGGTGAAGGTATGTGACATCACGTAGGGAGTAGGGAGCACACCTGGGATGCCTTCTTTCCGCAAAGCGGTCACAGAGCGCACATCTTGCGCTCTCCACGGTAGGCGGTGCCTCGATCACACCTAGTGTTCCACAGAGCGCATCGAAGTGCACCGCCGTTTTATGCAGAACCCATTTTCATGACTTGCGCATGTGATACCGTCAGACGCTTTCCCGCTGCTCTCGGTCAAGGTATGTTACATCACGGAAGGAGTAGGCAGCACACCTGGGATGCCTCCTTCCGCAAAGCGGTGACGGAGCGCATATCTGCCGATCTCCACGGCAGGCGACGCCTAGATCACACCTTGCGTTCTGCAGAACGCATCAAAGTGCATCGCCGTTTTATGCAGAACCCGCTTTCATGACCTGCGCATGCGATACCGACAGACGCTTTCCCGCTGCTCTCGGTGAAGGTATGTGGCATCACGGAGGGAGTAGGGAGCACACCTGGGATGCCTCCTTTCCGCAAAGCGGTGAAGGAGCGCACATCTCGCGCTCTCGACGGCAGGCGTCGCATTGATCACCCCCAGTGTTCCGCAGAGTGCATCAAAGTGCACCGCCGTTTTATGCAGAAACCACTTTCATGACCTGCGCATGCGATAACGGCAGATGCTTTCCCGCTCCTCTTGGTGAAGGTGTGTGACATCACGGAGGGAGTAGGCAGAACACCTGGGATGCCTCCTTTCCGCAAAGTGCTGACGGAGCGCACATCTTCCGCTCTCCACGGCAGGCGTCGCATCGATCACACCTAGTGTTCCGCGGAACGCATCAAAGTGCACAGCCGTTTTATGCTGAACCCAATCTTATTACTGGCGCATACGATGCCGGCATACGCTTTCCCGCTCCTCTCGGTCAAGGTGTGTTACTTCACGGAGGGAGTACTCAGAACACCTGGGATTGCTCCTTTCCGCAAAGCGGTGACGGAGCGCACATCTGCCGATCTCCACGGCTGGCGTCGCATCGATCACACCTAGTGTTCCGCAGAACGCATCAAAGTGCACCGCCGTTTTATGCAGAACCCACTTTCATGATCTGCGCATGCGATACCGGCAGACGCTTTCCCGCTCCTCTCGGTCAAGGTGTGTGACATCACGGAGGGAGTAAGCAGCACACCAGGGATGCCTCTTTTCCTGAAAGCGGTGACGGAGCGCACATCTTCAGCTCTCCTCCGCAGGCGACGCCTAGATCACACCTAGTGTTCCGGAGAACGTCTCAAAGTACACCGCCGTTTTATGCAGAACCCAATCTCATTACTTGCGCATACGATGCCGGCATCCGCTTTCCCGCTCCTCTCCGTGAAGTTGTGTTACTTCACGGAGGGAGTACTCAGAACACCTGGGATTCCTCCTTTCCGCAAAGCGGTGACGGAGCGCACATCTGCCGATCTCCACGGCTGGCGTCGCATCGATCACACCTAGTGTTCCGCAGAACGCATCAAAGTGCACCGCCGTTTTATGCAGAACCCACTTTCATGATCTGCGCATGCGATACCGGCAGACGCTTCCCCGCTCCTCTCGGTCAAGGTGTGTGACATCACGGAGGGAGTAAGCAGCACACCAGGGATGCCTCTTTTCCTGAAAGCGGTGACGGAGCGCACATCTTCAGCTCTCCACCGCAGGCGACGCCTAGATCACACCTAGTGTTCTGGAGAACGTCTCAAAGTACACCGCCGTTTTTTGCAGAACCCAATCTCATTACTTGCGCATACGATGCCGGCATACGCTTTCCCGCTCCTCTCGGTGAAGTTGTGTTACTTCACGGAGGGAGTACTCAGAACACCTGGGATTCCTCCTTTCCGCAAAGCGGTGACGGAGCGCACATCTGCCGATCTCCACGGCGGGCGTCGCATCGATCACACCTAGTGTTCCGCAGAAGGCATCAAAGTGCACCGCCGTTTTATGCAGAACCCACTTTCATGAACTTCACATGAGATACCGACAGACGCTTTCCCGCTCCTCTCAAAGTGTGTTTCTTCACGGAGGGAGTAGTCAGAACACCTGGGATTCCTCCTTTCCGCAAAGCGGTTACGGAGCGCACATCTGCCGATCTCCACGGCAGGCGTCGCATCGATCACACCTAGTGTTCGACGGAACGCATCAAAGTGCACCGCCGTTTTATGCAGAACCCACTTTCATGATCTGCGCATGCGATACCGGCAGACGCTTTCCCGCTCCTCTCGGTCAAGGTGTGTGACATCACGGAGGGAGTATGCAGCACACCTGGGATGCCTCTTTTCCTGAAAGCGGTGACGGAGCGCACATCTTCCGCTCTCCACCGCAGGCGACGCCTCGATCACACCTAGTGTTCCGGAGAACGTCTCAAAGTACACCGCCGTTTTATGCAGAACCCAATCTCATTACTTGCGCATACGATGCCGGCATACGCTTTCCCGCTCCTCTCGGTGAAGTTGTGTTACTTCACGGAGGGAGTACTCAGAACACCTGGGATTCCTCGTTTCCGCAAAGCGGTGACGGAGCGCACATCTGCCGATCTCCACGGCGGGCGTCGCATCGATAACACCTAGTGTTCCGCAGAACGCATCAAAGTGCACCGCCGTTTTATGCAGAACACACTTTCATGACCTACGCATGCGGTACCGACAGACGCTTTCCCGCTCCTCTCGGTCAAGGTGTGTGACATCACGGAGGGAGTAGGCAGCACACCTGGGATGCCTCCTTTCCGCAAAGCGGTGAAGGAGCGCACATCTCGCGCTATACACGGCAGGCGTAGCATCGATCACCCCCAGTGTTCCGCAGAGCGCATCAAAGTGCACCGCCATTTTATGCAGAAACCACTTTCATGACCTGCGCATGCGATAACGACAGATGCTTTCCCGCTCCTCTTGGTGAAGGTGTGTGACATCACGGAGGGAGTAGGCAGAACACCTGGGATTCCTCCTTTCCGCAAAGCGGTGACGGAGCGCACATCTTCCGCTCTCCACGGCAGGCGTCGCATCGATCACACCTAGTGTTCCGCGGAACGCATCAAAGTGCACAGCCGTTTTATGCTGAACCCAATCTCATTACTGGCGCATACGATGCCGGCATACGCTTTCCCACTCCTCGCGGTCAAGGTATGTGGCATGACGGAGGGAGTAGGCAGAACACCTGGGGTTCCTCCTTTCCGGAGAGCGGTGACAGAGCGCACATCTGCCTATCTCCACGGCAGGCGTCGCATCGATCACACCTAGTGTTCCGCAGAACGTATCAAAGTGCACGCCGTTATATGCAGAACCCAATTTCATGACCTGCGCATGCGATACCGGCAGACGCTTTCCCGCTCCTCTCGGTCAAGGTGTGTGACATCACGGAGGGAGTAGGCAGCACCCCTGGGATACCTCCTTTCGGCAAAGCTGTGAAGGAGCGCACATCTCGTGCTCTCCACGGCAGGCGTCGCATCGAACACACCTAGTGTTCCGCAGAGCGCATCAAAGTGCACCGCCGCTTTATGCAGAAACCACTTTCATGACCTGCGCATGCGACCGGCAGACGCTTTCCCGCTCCTCTCGGTCAATGTATGCGACATGACGGCGGGGGTAGGCAGCACACCTGGGATTCTTCCTTTCCGCAAAGCGGTGACGGAGCGCACATCTGCCGCTCACGACAGGCGTCGCATCGATCACACCTGGTGTTCCGCAGAACGCATCAAAGTGCACCGCCGTTTTATGCAGAACCCACTTTCACGACCTACGCATGCGATACCGGCAGACGCTTTCCCGCTCCTCTCGGCCAAGGTGTGTGACATCACGGAGGGAGTAGGCAGCACACCTGGGATGCCTCCTTTCCGCAAAGCGGTGACGGAGTGCACATCTGCCGCTTTCAACGACAGGCGTCTGTCACATATATTAAGGACAATTATAATGAAAAAGGGTGTCAAGAAGACTACGCAAATTATCCGAAGAATAAAGAAGAGGAAGAAGATGCATTCGTTGAGGTGGAGAGAGATGATTGGAGGAGAAGCATTCGGTGAGGTACCGAGATGATTGGTGGAGAAGAGAAGAAGACGACGACAAGGCGTACGTGGAATAACACCGAGGCTATAAAAGGGCGAGTGAGAGCGAGGCACTAGGGGGAACAGCAGAGAAGCGGAGGCTCCGGCGGGTCAGGGACACTTTGGCTGGAAGAGAGCGACGCCGGCTACTGCCCCGGTGAGCTCGCGTTCTACGACATCGTATCGTGGACTTTCTTGCAGTGCCTGATCCCGTTCCGGGGAGTCAACGGAGGACGCTACCACCTGCTACGGCCAGGAGTGTCTCCAGTGCTGTTGCCACCCATCCGGGTGTTGCCCCCACGCCAACAACACCGGCTTCACCTCCACGGGCGCTTGGACCTGGATCTTGTACGACGCTGACAGCGACGGCAGCCCAAGCGCGTCGAACGCCGCCAGACGCCATCCCAAGCACGTCGAACGCAGCCTCGACGCCGGCTACGGGATCCACACAACGCCGCAGCCACACCGAACCAACCTTGAGCACGAACGCCGACCGCTAATAGTAGAACACTAGTAGTAGACGCTAGTAGCAGTGTGCGCGGTTCGTGTGTATTTATAGTCTTTGTGCTTTGTGTCAGTTTTATTAGTTTTGTGTTCTAGTGTGTGTAGTGTGTGTGTGTCGTAGAACGCGAGCTCACCGGAGCAGTAGCCGGCGTCGCTCTCTTCCAGCCAGTGTCCCTGACCCGCGGAGCCTCTGCTTCTCTGCTGTTCCCCCCAGTGCCTCGCTCTCACTGGCCCTTTTCTACGTAAGCCTTGTCGTCGTCTTCTCTTCTCCACCAATCATCTCTGTCCACCTCACCGAATGCTTCTCCACCAATCATCTCTCTCCACCTCAACGAATGCTTCTTCTTCCTCTTCTTTATTCTTCGGTTAATATTATTGCGTCGTCTTCTTCACAGCCTGTTCCTTTAAAGTTTATTTTAGGGTCCTTAATATAAGTGACAAATGCCCCCTCTCTCAAGAGTTTTTCCATGACAAACTGCTCACGTCCTCCTCATCGTCAAGCCATCCAGCCTACCGACTATCTTCTGTGGCGATTCTGGACCCAGCAGACACCAAACGCACACCACTAACACAGCACACCAAAGTGCGTTTCCAGAACACTAACACACCACTGCCGCTGTCCGCACAGAGTCCTTAATAAACCTGTTCGTGTCCACAACACACTCCCTTATATGATCACATAACACCAACAATAGCAACAATAACAACACAAGGTAAATCCCAGAGACACATTAACACAGCAACAACACGATATATCCGAGACACCCAGAGCTGACCAGTTAGCTCTATCTCTATACAAGTCTAATTTGTTACATATGACCTCAATTTGGCTTGACCCATCCCAAAACGTCTCCCCCTTGATTCGGAGTAGCGCTGTAATCCTCTGTCTGCGTTCAAATTGGTCTTCTCAAGTACCTCATCCCCTCCTGCGTTTTTCTTCCCATTGAACGTGGACACCTCGGCCGCATCACCTGTCTCCTCGGCCACTACCGAACAAGCTGCCCTGGGGGCGCACTGTACGGGAACTCTTTCTTCGTTCTTTTTCAACATGTTTGCATGGAACACCTTCTTGGTGTTATTTATCAGTAACTCATAATTCATGTCATTTTTCTTCTGCGTCACAAGGTAAGGGCCCTTCGACTGCATCAGTAACTTATTATGATCCGTGGGTAGCAGGATGAGAACCTTGTCCCCCGGATTCAAATTCCTGTGAGTGGCTCTCTTGTCATAGTAGCCCTTATAGCGCTCGCGCCTTTTCCAGGCCTTGATGTGCAAGCCTGCATGTTTCTTCCAACTTGTCCCGCAGCTCAAGAACATATGTGTATGTTGTCTTGAGATCTGATGCAATCTCATTATTAGCCCACAGCTCCTTGAGTATTGTAAGTGGACCTCTAACGGTTCTCCCATACAACATCTCAAAGGGAGAGAAACCAAGACTCGCCTGTGGCACTTCGCGGTAAGCGAACAAAAGAGCTGGGAGATATCTATCCCAATCAGTAGGTCTCTCCTGGCACATTTTCTTGATCATATTTTTGAGGGTGCCATTGAACCGCTCTACAAGCCCAATAAACATGGGATGGTAAGGCGTCGTCAGTAACAGCCTCACTAACAAAAGGCGGTTAACCTACTTCATTAGCCCCGATGTGAAGTTCGAGCCCCGGTCACTCAAAATTTCCCTCGGCAACCCATAACGCGAAAACATTTCCACAAGACCCTCCGCCACTTGAATACTGTCAATTGTTCTCAGTGGAATAGCGTCAGGATAACGAGTGGCCACGTAAACCAGAGTAAGCACTTATCTATTGCCTTTGGCGGATACTGGAGAGATTGGCCCCACAATGTCAACCGCGACTCGCTGAAACGGTTGGTCGATGGCTGGCATTTTGCCCAGAGGTACGGGACCAACTCTTCCCTTCGGAACTGCGCGCTGGCACACGTCACATGAGCGAACAAAGCGCTTGACGTCACTCTGAACACCCGGCCAAAAGAACTCCTCGGTGATCCTAGACACCGTTTTTTGAACACCCTGGTGTCCGGCCATTATGGCATCATGTCCTAAGCATAGTTCGGTCTCTCGCATATCTCTTGGTAACACCAGCTGTTGGACCCGCCTTCCTGAACTAAATATGCACTCCCTGTGCAGAAGACCATTTACCAATTGATATTCGAATGACGTCCGACTCTTCTTTCTTTCACTCTTTCCCCGACTCTATCGAAGTAAGCCTTCAAGCTCGGGTCTTCCTTTTGCCTAATTGCAATTTCGCCCGGTGTTACGCTCAGGCACATCGTAACAGGAGCAGAGAGCGGAGGCTGCGTTGCTCGGGCTGTCGCTTGAGCTCTTGTCTCCACTGCCGACGAAAACCTAACTGCACCCGTCTGAGCTGTCGCAGGCCTTTCCTCCTTTGAATGTTCTTCAACGTCGAGCATCCTCCACTCAGGATTGGGGTCTTCGACACTCCTTGCACCCGTAATGTTCCCGAAGATGAGATCGTAGATGGGTTGGTCTACGCATTTTGCCACTACCTGCCCCGTATAATATGGCTTGGACACTAGAATCCTAGCTTCAGGAATGTACCTCACTGTGCTATCTACAAGAGGGACGGCCGACGCCTCCCATGTAAGATCCTCGACCTTCACCAGGCTTCTCCGAACCAAGACTGTGTTGGCTCCGCTGTCTCTAAGCACCAATATAGGACGATCCCCTATTTACCCAATCCCAACTGGCATTGCTGCTTTCGACTTGGGTGTTCCACTCACTCCCTCATTTTCTAGCGGCGTTTGCTCTCCTTTCAGCTGTGGAACATCAGATGGCGTGACAAGTTCTACCCTAGAGTCGACAACGCATGCAGCTTGGTCCTGCGTTCTGTATCGGCACTCATCCAGAGTATGACCCCTTCTCTTACAACCTTGACACACAGTGTTTTTTGGGCAGCACTACTAGTTCGACAGTCAGCTGCACGGTGTCCCGCTTTGCCAGCCACAGAGAAAACACCTTACTGGCGCCTTAGATGCTCTGCCATATGATCTTGGTCTTGCCGCATCTGTCTCTAAGGTTTTTTGGGTTTCGTCCTTTGCCTTGCTGAAATTTCTTAACCCTTGAGCCTCTAGGAATTGGTCTGCAGTGTCGGCGAACTCTCCCAGCGAACACAACTTTCTTTCTTTCAGTAATATCGCCAGCTTTGAGCTGCAACACGCTAAAAATTGCTCTGTGACCAGCTTGTCACCCACACCTTCAAAACTCTTTTTTGTGTTTGACATATCAAGCCACCAGTCAAAATAGTTAGTCAGCCTGCAGGAAAACTGCTTCGCGTTTTCCGAATCCTCACGTTTTGCGGTGCGAAATCTCTCACGAAAACCCTCTGCCGTCAGCCTGAATCTTTGAAGGAGTGCCTTTTTGACTTTCTCGTAGTCCATGGAATCGGCAGCAGGCATCCTTCCAAAAACATTCAGCGCCTCTCCGACTAAACACATGCTCAATGCCGTGGCCCATTCACAGCGCTCCCAGCCTTGCCTTAAAGCTATCCGCTCTAATCGTTGCAGATATGCATCCAAATCATCTCTCTTGTCATCAAAAGGAGCCATCAGCTTCCTTGGGCAAACTCTGGCTGGTGTAGGAGATTCTGTACCCGCTAAAGAACGCTGATCATTGTCCGTGATCTCCTCATATCCTCCCGCGACATGCGCCTGTTTCCACAAAATAAACTCCTTTTCCCGTTCTATCCTTCTTTTCTCCTGTTCTGCCTCGCGAGCTCTTCTCTCTGCCTCGTGAGCTCTTTTCGCCTCGCGTTCTTCTGCATCACGAGCGTCTGCGCGTGCTTCCGCCCTTTCCTCTCTCGGCCTATCAGCCTGCTCTTTCTGCCTCTTTCCCTCCTCGTCATATAGACGCAACGCCTCTTCTTTGCTTAACCCCAGCTTGAGCGCCAGCTCTAACGTTTTTGCCAAATCTATACTTTCTGCCGTCGAAATATCTGAAAAATCTGAGACAAAGGAAAAAAAACAACAGGAATTGTATCCTGGCAGGCTCGCCACTTATCTTTGTCACGGACCTTTCCGGAGAACACTCGCACCGAAAGAATGGACTAGGCGACGGGTGCACCCACACAAACACACATTTAATACAACCTACGTGGCACACACACTAGAACAGAAAACTAACAAAACTAACACAAAGCACAAAGACTATAAATACACACGACCCGGGCACACTGCTACTAGCGTCTACTACTAGTGTTCTACTATTAGAGGTCGGCGTTCGTGCTCACGGTTGATTCGGTGTGGCTGCGGCGTTGTGTGGATCCCGTAGCCGGCGTCGAGGTTGCGTTCGGCGTGCTTGGGCTGGCGTCGCTGGCGGCGTTCGACGCGCTTGGGCTGGCGTCGCTGGCTGCGTCGTACAAGCTCCAGGTCCAAGCGCCCGTGGAGGTGAAGCCGGTGTCGGCGTGGGGGCACCACCCGGATGAGTGGCAACAGCGCTGGAGACACCCCTGGCCGTAGCAGGTGGTAGCGTCCTCCGTTGACTCCCCGGAACGGGCTCAGGCACGGCAGGAAGTCCACGATGCGATCTCGTAGAACGCGAGCTTACCGGAGCAGTAGCCGGCGTCGCTCTCTTCCAGCCGATGTGTCCCTGACCCGCCGGAGCCTCCGCTTCTCTGCTGTTCCCCCAGTGCCTCGCTCTCACTCGCCCTTTTATAGCCTCGGTGTTACTCCACGTAAGCATTGTCGTCGTCTTCTCTTTTCCACCAATCATCTCTGTCCACCTCACCGAATGCTTCTCCACCAATCATCTCTCTCCACCTCAACGAATGCTTCTTCTTCCTCTTCTTTATTCTTCGGTTAATTTGCGTCTTCTTCACACCCTTTTCCTTTAAAATTTATTTTAGGGTCCTTAATATATGTGACAACGACAAACGCCATAATTATTACGATCGCGGCTGCATTTGTCGTTGTGGAGCTCGGATGTGTTGCTGCTTCAAGCTCGACAAAGTCCGATGTCAGAAACTCGGATTCGCCGTCGTCGTGTTTGGTTTCTCCAGGCATAGAGCTGCTGTCTTCGGGTTTTTCGTCAGGCCGGTCAGAGTCGTCTGTTCGGAATAAATCTTCGTCATCGGCATACGAGCTGCCGCCTGCCTGCTCGTCATGGGCACTCAAAGTAGGCGAGGCTGGCTGCGCCGCTTGTTCTGCTGCTGGTTGCTCGCCACTTGGAAGGTTTAGAAAATCGCCCACATCTCCTCCGTCGTTGGCTGCTGAGGAAGCTGACGTCGATGAGGCACAATGCTGAGCGCAAATGAGCACTTATTGCTGCCTCCTGTAAAGTGTGGTCTTCGGACAACAAACGGTTCGTCTTTGTAGAAATAACCCTTCCGTCGTTTCTTGGTCACAGCCCCATCCATAGGGGTCTAAGAAAAACAAAATGAAACAGACAGGCAAAAAATACTAAACTATACTAGGAGGAATTGAACAAAACAGCAGTAAAAGGTGACAACAAAGTGACCACTACTCTAGAGTGGCTAAAATGGGAAAGTGTGG
>JARKHS020036660.1:0-26582 GCA_030143305.2 Amblyomma americanum
CTCTTACTTCATACCGCATAATAGTGTTATGTGTCACCCAGCAAAGTTGACAAGAACATGTGTGCATCAAATTGCACCCTAACAGCAACTTTATTGATTCCTAGCAACATGCAACCATGGACCTGAGTGAGAAGAAAACATGTACAGGTGAAGAATGTGACAAGGCAGTGAAGCCTCCTTAGAACCGCGAATGCAAGCTGCACTCCTACTAAGCATCCTTGGCAATGTAAGACACATCGTGTCTGGAGATGCGTCCATTTAATCAACCCTGTAGTGCCTTTTGCACTCAGGTGCTTAGAGCCTCCCAATCCGCAACCTGTGAGATGCACTCCATAGCAGCCAGGGTCTGCCGAGATAATAAGTGGTCTGGATCAGCCAGATGCAGCAAAACTAATGTGCAGCAGTTGTAGTGTGCAAGCCACTGTGCTGAGAGAAAAATATACTTACCTGCAGCACATGTGGCGAGCATGGAGGTGTCTCCCACACTCTAATGCACACATCATCTAAGTGGTGCCACACAGCTGCACACTTCATACGTTTTGTCTATAAGTGCACAGGTGAACTATTCAAGGCGATGTAATGACCAGAAGAGGGTGCCGTAGGGTGCATCACGTCTTTCAAAAGTGCTGTCCTGGGGATGTAATTATAAAAGTAGCCTCAATACTGCTGCTGAGAATTTGTCTTTTTTCGTGCTCTTCTTCTGAATCTTGGCTTGATTCGAAAAACCTCCACCTGAGTTCGACAGACTTCGTTTCTTAGTAGAATGAAATCTTTCAATTTTCTTGTTTGCTGGGTCCCTTGATGTGTGGAGCGTTTATTGCTTTACATTGTCTTCACAAGTCTTGAGTACAGGGTCTGAAAGCTTGCTGACCTCGTTGTGCAGTGCACTTCCTGAGAAATTTTTGCTCTGCTATTACTCTTTGATCACTTCCATCTTCGCCAAGACAAACTGAGTTTGCCACGCTCGTGGAGACGTCTGCTATCTTAACTTCCCAAGATGACAAAATTTGCGGAATTTGATGACACTGCTTGAGTAGTTTTCAAAACCTTCTGATCTCTTCTTTCAGGTGCGCTAGTGATTACCACACAGTGAATGCACGTGTTTGAAGACCATCGAGCACATTCGGTGCTTTTCAGAGGTGAGTGGACACCACCTGTCACTTTTGAGACTGTTTAAAGGGCTTTTTGTGGACTAGAATTTCACAGTCCACGGTCCCTCTCCATCCCTCTTGGCAGTTGCAGTAATTGCCACGGCAGATCTGTGGTTCGTCTCGATCCTGCTCATCTTGCTGGTTCTCTTTTCATTCACAATGTGGGCTACCCTCTCCATCAAAGAGTTTTGTGTCGTGTCCATCAGTGCAGAGATGAGCTTGCAACATGGTGATTTCTTTTACCTTCCAAGAAACTATGCCTTAAAGTCCGGTGCATTCATTCAAGATGCATGTTTGTGTTGATGCCGAGCCCTGTTCAGAAACTGTAGGCCCACATCCCCTGCCAGTGAGCAGAGTTTCCTCTGAAGTACTGAATAAACTCCTGAAGCCTGGAGTCCATGTTGGCCAGAGATGAATCTAGAAGCTTAGCCACCTCATTCTTGTCAACGCCCTCTAGCAGGACATGAACCACATAGTAAATATCTGCTGTGAGTTCCTTTCCTTTTATCATCTCAATAATTCTTCGCTTGAGGTGCGCCCTTGACTGTTGGCCTGGCGTTCAAGATTCAGATGCTTGGTTTTATGAGGCTTCATGCCCCAAAGCGACTCAGGCTATGAGGGATGCCGTAGCGGAGGGCTCCAGATAATTTTGACCACCTGGGATTCGTTAATGAGTACTGACATCGCAGAGTACACGGACCTCCACCATTTCGCTTCCATCGAACCCGCATCTTTCAGAGTATTAGATGCACCATGTGACATGGAAGTTCTAGTGAAAGGGCTCCTGTGGAGGACTTCATTCTTTCAAAGAATGCTGCCAAGGTTCTCTCATGCATTGTTCTGCAGATGAAGCAGTCCATAGGCAATACCGCTCCATACTCCTCCACCACCGAAAGAGTAACCAACTCAATTCGTGCCCTATTGTTCTTAGTGCGGAGTCAACACACACTGTTCATGACCCCAATACCTTCAGCAGCTCTTCCTGGGACGGCGTCACGAAGTGCAGCTAGCGCCACCTGCACTTCGGGCAATCTAACTTCGTGCTGCATGAGTTCTTCTACACTGGCTTCCTGGAGAGTTCTCATGCAAGCAGTGCAAGGCGCTTGGTGTGCTCCGTAGCAGACGGCCACACGGCCAAAGGGCGTTGAGACAGCCGTGTACCCGTGCTAGATGCAGCATCTACGCCATGCCGTCACCAAAGAGCTGAAGTGACAGTGCGCGTGCGTGCCTGTGTATGTGCATGTAAGCGACTGCTTGGCAGGTGCACTGCGTAGGGGTTCTGATCTTTCTGTCCAGCCTTGCAAGTTTCTTCACGCTATTTCTGTTTTGCGTGCAAATAATATTACATGCAGCACGATGGAGCATTTGTATAAGAGGCAGATTGTGAGATGTTTAATATGTGGATGATCGCAACGTTTGTGATGACCCGCTGTGACATCATCCGCACCTCCGCTTACAGTAGCGACTGTCTTTGAGGTCGCCGTCAGCCGACACCTTTTCCTGCCAGTCAGTCTCTGATAGCCACTCTGCCGCACCGTCTGTCAACAGTGAACACGAGTTGTCAAGTTCAAATAAATCCAAGTTATCAGGCAACTCTTTTCTGCTGTAAATGGCAGACAACTGCAGATTTGGATAAAACGGCAACAGCCTGAGCCACCCGTGTAAACTGTCAACGGTCGACTCGAGCGACAGTCTGAATAACTTCTTGAATTCCAAGTTTGTTGCCTCTCTCAAGTACCCGTTGACTCGGTGATGGTCAACCTGCGCCACTATGCACAATCAAGGAAAAGGAAGGTGTCAAATTTTTAATCACTTTTGGAATTACAAATTTAGTGGCCGCTCCACGAGATGCCCTCTTCAAACAAATGCACAGTGCTGAATACAACTAGCACAACCCCCGCATACGTAAAGCCACGTCACAAACACCAACAGATGGCTGCAACAGACGAACATTTCTGCACTTCTGCACTAGATTTGGCCACTGCACCGGGAGTACTAGTGTCAGGCTACACTCGCGCCGCACGAACTGGCGCTGCACTAGCACGGCACTTTTGTGAACAAGCGCAAAAAGTGCAGCCAAATGAGGAGACCTATACTCAGGTGTGCAATGTTAGTATCATGCCCATAATGTGTACTCTGGTATAAGACCTTGATAATACCCTCTCCTCTTGTAATGATAATAAAAGATAAGCATGTCTTACCACACTTGCACCTTCCATGACTTCACATCGCAAGAGTCATGTTGCCTGGACTTGGTCTAGCCACTCCTGTCACTTGTAGAACGTCCTTGTACTTCTGTCGGTAAGCCTTTTTTAACATGTAGATATTATGGACTTGCACACCTGGATCTCTTCCTCCTTTGCTTTCCATTCATGGTACTCTGTAAATTGTGCAGAAAATATAATATACAAAATATTATGCACACGGGTGTGAAAATTGAAATCACTCAATATCAATGACAAATGAAAAATGCTCCTATACTCATCAAGCATGGCTGTTAGAAAAACATTGCGAATTATGCGCACTGCAATTTCCGGTACACTGTCCCCACTTGTACATGCTTTAAAGTTGAAACTTTGCACTTTGCGGAATATACAGCGCATTCTTTTTTTCAAAATTACTCAGTATATTTTCAAATGCCCAATGCATTTCAATCACGAACATTTGTGATACTCGAGCTGTGCTTCTGCAGCCGTCACCTGAATAAATATTTCAATGCGTGTTTGCTAGCTGGCCCTAGTTGCTACCTAAATAACACCCACTTTCACGCAGAAGTGTGCAATTAGGTGAGAGAATGCAATATGTTATAGTCGTTGGCTTGCGGACATGCGCACCTGAAGATACTGAAGGCATGAGTCTTTCTTAGAGACGTAACTTTTCTTTTTTTTTCCTTTTCCAGTCCATATCATATATGATCAGCGCTTGCATATGCATTTTTGATGCGCGGAATACATCTACCGGGTGCGGACAGTGTACCGGAAATAATGACAATTGTTCCAGAGCTTAAGTACGTTCACTTCTGCAAGAGTGACGAGCCATAAGCAAACATTTCCGCATTTCCATTTTCAAAAAGGCGACTTGATCGCGCCGGACAAGCAACTCTGGCTCCCGATTATAAACGGGGTTGTCCGCAGCAATATAACGACGAACATGTGCCTCTTGATCGCGCAAGTAAGCCTTTTCGCGTCCAACTGTAATATTATAAGAGCTTCTCGAAATCCACTCAAACAATTACGGCACTTAATTTTGTCGAAAAGAAGTCTGCGCAAAACGAAAACAGAACGAAAGACGAGAGGACGCAGAAGCTCGATCAACGAAGGCACATCACCGGCTTCACAGTTACGCATCTGTATAGATTTATTTACAGTTCGCTCAAAGAGCTCGCATGGTATTACGCTCGGATCGAGGCCGCGGCTTTCCATTGCGTGATACCCGTGTTCTACCACTTGTTGGGTCAGCTAGCAAACCCGGATCAAAAATGTGCACGCAGCGGACCTGCAGTGGTGAACGATTCCGCGCAATATTTGTGCGCAGGTTATTGAAACGAGCAGTTTTGTTTTCTAACACGACCGTCCAATCAAAAACGTGTATATGGCGTCAGTTATTGCCAAAGTACGCGTCCATCATATCGAGCACGTACTGCCGTCGCAGTCGTCCTCCAAAAACCCTTTGCTTCGAATATCTCCTACAAAAGTTCATGTGAAACAGGAACGTACCGGCAAATGATACTCCCGTGCGAAATGTCAGCACTAACACAAACTAATAGGGGCTTTGTCGAGCATTCTCCAGAACTGTTTACATGCATGCAGTGCCACGCGAAGTCGACCACACCTGCCTGTCGGCGCACCGTGGCCGGAGTGCGCTTGCGTCATTTACGAGTGGCCTATGTATAGCTTGTCGTGCATGCACATTCCCATGGAACTCGGACCGTGTTTAGCCTCATATCTTTACAAGCTGTGCCTTACGCCAAGAAGTGGCGATTCTATTTAATGCACAGCAGAGCTCGCCGTTCGAGCGCGCTCTACACAAGCCACGAAAGGAGCACAGCACAGAGCACGGATAAACATAAAATACAAGAAGCTCGCAGAAAAAACTACAAATTCGCCCGTTGCGCGCATATATATGCATATATGCGCGCAACGGACGAATTTGTATTGCATTCGCACAAACTTGCTCAAGAACGAAAAAGGTCCCCCCGCCCAGAGAAAAAAATAAAAAGAGACATTGAGACACGTCACAGCGGCTGACTGCTTGAAATCCATGCACGATATAGAAATAATTACCTTTGTCGTTCCCAAAGGGAAGATGCAGGCTTTTGGCAGGGAACTGCATGCTGTACTACGCAGCAGTGACGAACCAAATTTTCCAGCGTTGCAGCCGTTGCAGCCCGCTGCTGCACTGATCGCACTTAAGGAATGCTGCACTGATCGCACATAAGGAACGCTCCTTCCGTCTCCAACTTCTGGTCATTTCTAATATGCTGCAGCATGTTCTTCCGCTTAGTGAAGACCTTGTAGCAGACGCTGAAACATCTGATGATAAGGATCGTCGTGATGTGAGTCACGGTCATCGCCATCAGGTTGGTGCCAACCCTCGTTGGCACACTGCCGCCATTCCGGACAGAAGCAGGCAGCGAGAGCAGGGCCAGCGGGGCGCGCGTCGGAAAATATGGGGAATTAACAAAATATCTGGGCAAAACGTGCTTGTCCCCAACCGGATATGACGTCATTAAAATCACGTAACCATTGACGTCACACGTGTGACGTCACGTTTTTCTAACCAATCAGCGTTTTCAGCCTACCTACCCGCAAACGCTTGTGACGCTGACTCTACCCGGTTCTGTGGGGTTCATGTAAACAGGGCTAATGCAAGGTACGGCGCGACGTACGCAGCTCTGCTGATTATGAAGGTCTGTATTAGCTGCAGGGGGCCTCTTCTACTGTTCGTGATTCTATTGTTGTTTGTGATAGTTAGCCCAAATATTTTGGCCTTAGGGCTTTCGGAATCCTTGATGGGGTTGCCTTCTCTCCCTTTCCTCTATATTAGGAGTTCTGATTTGTTCGGGGCGCATATTAGGCCGCATTCTTCTGCATACGCTTGTACTGTGTTTGCAGCTTCCTGCACTCGGTGTTATATTTCTCCTTGTTTGATTTATTGGTTTATGGAGGTTTAACGTCCCAAAGCGCGCCTCAGGCTATGGGGGACGCCGTAGTGAAGGACTCCGGAAATTTCGACCACCTGGGGTTCTTAAACGTGCACTGACATCGCACAGTACACGGGCCTCTAGAATTTCGCCTCTGTCGAAATTCGACCGCCGCGGACGGGATCGAACCCGAGTCTTTCAGGTCAGCAGGCGAGCGCCTTACCCACTGAGCCACCGCGACGACTGTTTCTCCTTGTTGCGGCTACTTATATTGCAATGTCATTGTACGTGAGAGAGTGCATGCTCAACGTACGCGTTCGTTACTTCCGGACGCAAAGGAGATACTCCGGTAAAACTTAAAAACTTGTTTAATTGGCCGAATTGTAAAAGGAGAAAACTTTAAGAGAGATTGGAAACCACTGTCCTTCGATGACGGGCTGAGTCTTCCTTTCTCCCCTTTCCGTCGCCGTTCCCTCCTTTTCCCACCTCGTACAGCGAGAGTACCTGGAAAGCGGCGACAGGCAACCGAGCCGCCTGACCTTGCAGCCCGCCTCCCGGTTCAGGGCCGTTCAGGGTAGGCCGCGAGATCCCCATTCGAGCGCCTGCTGCTTGGTCTGCTCGCGCGCACACACACATACACAACGTTCCTCCTGTTGAGTTCGCTGGCCGAGGATATCGCGTGCCGTATGGCACCGCCTCTTGACTTATTTTCGTCCCCGACAGTCATCGGCGTAGAGGGTATGCTTAATGCCCTCTATGGCGTGCAGTTTATGCGGGAGCCCCAGCATGGCTATACGTTAAATAGCATTGGAGATAATACTGTACTTTGTTGGGTCCCCCAGGATGGTACCCATGCTTATGGATTCTGCTTTAGTTTTGCCTACGTTGAGATTAATGATGGTGGATTTTTATGGCGCAAGGGCATCTGTGGGCAAAGAGCGCCATGGCGGAAAGTATATTTCTTTTACTCAAAGTGGGTAAAAGACCCATTTTCCCTAGCATTTCAGCCCAAAATAAGCCAAACACCAGACCAGGGAAAAGCTTGTACCGATTTTATAACCGGTGGGTACGCGGCGGCACTGGGGATCGAACCCTGCACCTTCCGCAAGCCTGCGTTGAGATGGACAGTGCATTTGTGTTGTGTTGTGTTGTGTTTTATGGCACATAGGCAACTGAGGCCATCATGCGCCAAGAGCAAGGTATAGGAAAAGTATTTTGTTGGATACTATAGAAATGCAAGAATCATCCCTGCTCTAGCGGCCCTCAAACATTAATATTACCCAGTGAACACATACACAAATTTTATAAATGGCTACAAGTAAAAGCTTTAAAGAGGGCCGGGTAACCTCAGTAGCCTTCCTTGGCTGCGGAAGGATATCGAGGCTCCCAACCAATCAAAATAAAAGCCTCAGCTTTCTTATCAGGCATGAGAAATTGGCTGAGGTGTACTAAAATTCAAACAAACCAGTGGGTAAAATTTAGTCTCTTGAGAAATCCCGTTTCGTTAAGAAAGGTAAAAACACATGATATATTAACAATTGCATCATCTCCTAAAAGCAGTGCGGGATGAAAAGGAATGCATTTATTATAAAATTCAGTAAAATACGTTTTTCTTAGTTCTTCAAGTTCCACACAAGAGAATAAAATGTATATAACCGTGAGTTCATCTCCACATTCTTGGCAAATAGGTTTGTCTTGTTTTGTTAGTAGGAAGCTGTGCGTAAGGTGCGTGTGGCCTATTCGGAGACGGCATAAGATCACTTCCTTGAAACATTCTTGGTGCACACACGACTTAAATTCACCTAAAGCTGGTTTTACCAAGTGTAGTTTATTTTTGACCTCATTGTTCCAAGACGACTGTCATTTTTTTCTTAGTTTCCTTGCTACTAGTTTCATGCAATCATTAAACGGCATATTTACTTTCATTATTTCCTTGCCACGAGCTTTACCAGCACACACATCTGCTCTCTCATTGCCTTTTATTCCCACATGACTCGGGACCCAGTACAGTTTTATATTTTGTCCTTTAGCTGTGGCAGTTACTATGTTGTGTATGATGTCACCAAGCAGAGGGGAGCTTGCATTTTTAGAATGGAGAGCTCTAAGTGCACTTAAGGAGTCTGTGTAAATAACAGAATTTTTGAGGTTCTCACTTAGTATTTTTTCTACGGTCATACATACTACGTAGCACTCCGCGATGAAGATGGAGGAACACTGTGGTAGTCTTACTATTTGCTCCGAATTCCCTCGCACCACTGCGCTTCCTACGCAACTGTCTGTTTTTGATCCATCAGTGTAAAATTCTGTAAAACTACTCTATTTTTCTTCAAGGGCACGGAATTCTTGTATTATATGTTGCTGTGGAGTTCGCTTTTTACGGAAATGTGCAAAAGTGAGATCACAGATTGCAGGAAAATTGAACCATGGAGGCAGTGGACCACGTCTTCGAGCAACGCCAGGTAATGCATCCATTACGCCGAGGTTTTTGCACACATCTTCAAAACGCAGAAGTGGCCTTATAGCTAATGGTCTGTTAAATAGTGTTCTAGATGGGCACTTTGTGACTATTTGGTGACTGATATGTTTAGGTAATGAACGGATTTTTAAAACGTACGGGCATGTGAGCATGGCTCTTCTCTCTGTGAGTGATGGCTCGTTGGTTTGCACATAAAGACTGTTTATCGGTGACGTCCTGTATGCACCGGTGGAAAGACGCAAGCCTAAATTGTGTACTGGGTCTAGCCGTTTAAGGTACAATTGCCTCGCTGATCCATAAACTATGCATCCGTAATCTAATGTAGAACGTACTACAGAGCGATGAATCCATAAAAGACAAGTCCTATCGGAACCCCAATGTTTTCGTGAAAGTACTTTTAGTATATTCAGAGATTTAGAAGCTTTCTTTTTGAGTATGTTTATGTGTGGTAGGAATGTGAGCTTTTTGTCATAAGTCATTCCTAGAAATTTGTGCTCATCTTTAATTGGTAGTGCGACTTCATTTAAATACAGGGAGGGATCAGTGTGCAGTCCTCTTCTAAGCGAAAAAATAACAGCTACTGACTTTTGCGTAGAAAACTTGAAACCGTTTTTGTCTGCCCATGTTGTTAGTTTATTTAGTGTCATCTGTATTTGCCTCTCACACGATGTAAGGCTAGAGGATGTGCAAGCAATCTGGAGATCGTCGACGTAGACAGAATACATGATAGACTTTGGGATTATTTTTGCTAGGGAATTCATTTTTACTATAAAAAGCGTGGTGCTTAAAATGCACCCCTGAGGCACGCCGTTCTCTTGAATGAAATTCTTAGAAAGAGTGGCACCCAGGCGTACTTGAAATCAACGGTTCGTCAAAAAGTCACCCCAGCATTTTAGCATTCTACCACGGATTCCGAGGTCTCCAAGGTCCCGCAGTATGCCAAACCTCCATGTGGTGTCATAGGCTTTCTCTAAATCGAAAAAGACCGCAAGGCAGTGTTGCTTGTGTATAAATGCTTCTCGGATTGTGTTCTCTAGGCGGACTAGATGGTCGGTTGTAGAGCACGCCTTTTTAAACCCACACTGATGGATGTCAAGAAGATCACGGGATTGTAATATAAACATTAATCTAATGTTAAGGACGCTTTCGAAGGATGTGGCAAGTACGCTTGTTAGGGCTATAGGACTGTAATCGCCAGGGGAGGTAGGTAGTTTTCCCGGCTTCAACAACGGTACAATAATGGCTTTTTTCCATGCCTCTGGAATCTCTCCTGATAACCATATTTTGTTAAAAAATTTCAGAAGCGAGTCTACAGCATGTTCGGACAAGTGGGCAAGCATTTCGTAATGGACTTCATCTGGTCCCGGTGCAGTCTGTTTACCCGAAGAAAGTACACTGTTAATTTCTTGTAGTGTAAATGGGCTATTATATGCTTCGTGAGCACTGCCCTTTATCGGCAGTCTTTCTTTTTCGGCTGTGTTTTTATATTTTAAAAATGATTCTGTATAGTTAGAGGAACTAGATACAGTGGAAAAATGTTCACCTAATATGTCTGCTTGTTCTTTTATATTTGTCTGTACACCAGGGGCAGTCAGAAGAGGAACTGTGAATGGAGAGTAGCGACCATCCATTTTGTGTACTGCCTCCCACATTTTTTTCGAAGAGACTTGGCTGTTTATCGAGGAAATGAAACGATGCCAGTATGATTTTTCGGCAATTCGACGTACGTACCGCGCTTTTGCTCTTGCTTTTTTTAAGTTTATAAGGTTCTCCTGTATGGGGTATCGGCGAAATATACCCCAAGCTTTATTTTGTTGTTTTCTTGCTTCTTTGCAATCTCGTGTCCACCACATTTTATGGTTGCGTTGGGGGATAGCCAAGCGTGCGGCAGAAAGAATGCAATTTGTGAACTTTTCATTTATTTCATTTACATTAAGATTTTCTAACGTAATATTTTCTAACGTGGCTGCTGTTCTAAAAAGCTGCCAGTCTGCTAAATTGAGCTTCCAACACCGTGGTTTTGTCTGGGTGACTGATGGTGGGGATGCCAGGCAGATTTCAACAGGGAGATGATCGCTTCCTTATGGGTTGTCTAAGACATCCCATTTAAAATCGTTAAAAACTGAAGGAGAGCTAAAAGACAAATCTAAAACACTCATTTTTTCTGAACTAGGGGAGCAATAAGTAGGTTTACCGGTGTTCAATAAACAAATATTGTTGGATAGTATAAAATACTCAATAACCTGACCTCTGCTATCGGTTTTCTCACTGCCCCAGAAACAAGAGTGTGCATTAAAATCGCCAACTATCAAGTTTAACGAGAAGGGCTCGAAGGTAGGTCTCCTCAACGAATGCAAGGAGCAGCCACAGGGCGCGTCGCGTTGTTTCGCGGGAAAGGGGAGGGGGGGGAACAGTTTTTCACAGCTGTTGGATGGGAGGCCAAGGATGTTTGGCAGTATGGCGCGCGACGAGGCAGAGACACAGCAGAGAGAAAGCTGTGGAGTCGTTTGCCTCTACCATTGCAGGCAACGCGTCGGGAAGCTGTGGGCCTTTGTCCAATAATTTCCTGCCCATGTGTGTCCTTTAGACAGGGGTTAAAGTGTAGTGCTGACAGTGCACTGTGCGACAGGCGTGTTTATGGGGCGGTCACGCTCACCTGCTCTGCTAGACGGAGCCAACACTGCTCTTTACTAAAGCAATATCCCAAGGCGCCATTGTAATGCATTTATTATGGCCACTCCCCTTGGCATTTTTTTTTCACAGGAAAACATCTGTGGTAACGGCTGGCGGCTACCAGAGGGGCGCGCTGCTTGAAAAGGGCCCACTGACGAACCAGGCGCAATACCACTTTGAATGGGAAGCGAAACAAAATCGCAAAAGCAAGAAAGGAACAGTATAAATTCCTTTGCGTAGGCAACAGTCATGCTGAATGCCTATCTCTATGAGCCGTGCTACACGGCGCACTCATTTTTGCTTTCATTTCTCATTTTCTTTCCAGGGGACCCGCTTTCCCCCTCGCGTTGCTTTGGGAGGCGTACCACCAGCGCGATGTATAGGAGGAACTTTGGAAAATAATTAATCGCTACTTGGGGACATCTCAGGTAGGGGCTGTTGCAGCAGTGCGAATATCTGTGTCGCATAACATTGTGTTGTTTGGCTAGTTCGTGAGACGGGGACATGGTGCAAAGATTGACAGGCGATCACCACAATGTGATGAAACAAACGTGCGACAGGACCAATTATCGACCGCCTCGCCTGCGCTTGCGCTTCGCATTTTCTATGCCTTGCTTTCAGTTCTGCTGCTCGCACAGCTGTATCTTCGAATCTTGTCTGCGTCGCTTACTCTTCGGCCGCTCGCACCGCTGAGTCCTGACAGGATCGAGGTAGCCAAAGAAGGTCCCTGTATGTATGATCGCGTCCATGCCGCCAAACAGCGCCAGGTTGGTTATTGCCCGCAAACGTTTGTTGACGCAGTCGAGCATGTAGGCGGACATCGTGCTGACTTTGTCAATGACTCATTTCACGTGATGGAACGCACACCTAAATGTGTTTTGGTCGCTGGTGCTTAGGCCACGGTCCTGCGCCATGGTCAGCTTGAACACAGGGTCTACGGTCATTCCACCCAGTGCGGTGGTGGCTTTATCGGGGGATGGCACACGGATTGTTGCGTTGACATTCGGCCCACCACTGGTCATCCACCGTTTGTAGTGCCTGTTGTAGGCACTCAGTGACCAACCGAAGGACAAACGTCGTCCCACACAGGGCGGCACCATTGAGGAACGCATTGTTTAAGGCAACTACAATGCAATCTACAAAGTGTCGAATCAGGATCATGACCTCTATGCCCTGGTCCCCGCTCTCGGACGAAAGCCAACTTGGGCAGCCGAATTAAAACCGAAGGCCGTAAATCAGACCGAGCATGGCGCAGAGTATACACTTCTCCTATACTTGTGTTTGTTCAGAGGCAATTAAGGGAAGCGGGGGATGTCACTGACAGTTACAGTGGTGCATGTCATCATCACTGTATCAAACGCTACGGGAAGTGATCACTGGTCGTGCCCCGAGGTTAATCGACTAGAGCAATTCTCGTTTTACACCCTTGCACCCCAACGATCTCCAGGGGTGTAACTAAGAAAACCTGCCCATTTAACATCCTGGATCTTAAAGCGGGGTGCAAAATGGGTGTTACCTTATGAAAACACCCTTTTCACGAAAATCGTGGGTGCTGTAAGGGTGAATAGATGCATTCTGCCATTAAGGGTGCAAAGTGGTTTACGTACAGTGCAGGGAGGTTGGTAATAACATGGAGTCTGGACTGCACACTTCTTGTAGGCTGGAATCGATTGGGCTACCTTCGGTAACAGGTTCCTGCTGTTGTTCATGTGCTCGAGCTGCATTTTCTTTGCTTGGTTCCGCAATCGGGAATTCCCTCCCTCTCGCCCGTTGCCTCCGTTTTCTGGTTGTATCTAAGTTTGGAAGCAAGCTCGCGTGATTTATACCTAGTCAGGGCTTTCACTGTTCCCTCAGCCAGCTTCTAACCTCGCTCACAAAGCAACTGATTTGATTGTCGCGAAGGACCCTGCACGATTTTTCATTTACTTGGAGCTCGTGAATATATGGACGCAGAAGTTCCAAATTCTCATCACTGTCGTTGGCATAAGAGAAGGCTAATCGCGTCTTTTTACACCTTGCTGCAATATGTCCAGTTTCCTGACAGTTGAAACAACGGAACGGCTTCCTGTCCTCGAACTCCTTCGTCAATGCTTTCTGAGCTTCGGCCTACTTGGCACGATCCTCAGTTTTTTCTGGGGCCTGTTTAGTGCCCTCAACTGCCTCGCGATTCCTAAACTGCGATAGATTTTGGGGTATGAAACGCTTCCTTAAACCGAACGCTTTCTTTTCAGACTCGCTTGACTTGGAACTCATCTTTCTCCGTGTTGCATATTCGTCCGCTAGCTCTGCCACGTGCTCTTGGTCCTTCGTGTGGTTCCTCATCGGCCGTGTTAGATGCGGGCCCTTGGTTCGCCTGGGCCGTCTCACGCCAGGGTCGAGGTCCACGGGTTCCGGATCGGGAAACTGCAGTTATGGTGTGACGAAGAGACGAGATGGGCTTCGAGGTGAAGAGACTGAAAGAGTTTATTTACATTTTTACATAGTTCAAATAGTGAATCGGGGACAGGCTGATCACCTGCCAGATCGCTGCTTAAATAGGGTCCCCTGTCGAAAGTTCGCTAGTTGGGGAATTTAGTTCATTAAAAATGCGTCCAATCACTCTGATGTCGATCACGTGTCCAGTCTTTAGGGTCCACCTTCCCGGACGCCCCTAACAACACACTCTTGCCACTTCTGGCAAGTTATCGTCCGCGCTGTCCAGGCAACAGTGATGGATAGCCCGAAGGGGTTCCCAAGCAGCGTCGAAGGTAGGTCACCTGCATTTCAAAGCGGTAGCGTAGGAAAGAAAGGCTGCCGCTGTACTTTGCAGAAGGTTCCGCGTAAGGAAAAGCACTTAGGGTAAGAAGAAGTTGTTTTCGAAGCACGATGATTCCGGCGTCGTTGGCTTAGTCAAACACGGCAGCATTTGCCACGGCTCATTTGCAGCCCCGCGCCGCTCGCCACCTCCCCCGCCGTCCCTACCGGGATAAGCACGTCGTTATGTCTCGGGTAGGTCCGGCGTTATGTCTCAGGTGGGTCCGGCGTTGAGACCAACCCGCCGCGGTGGCTCAGTGGTTAGGGCGCTCGACTAATGATCCGGAGTTCCTGAGTTCGAACCCGACCGCGGCGGCTGCGTTTTTATGGAGGAAAAATGCTAAGGCGCCCGTGTACTGTGCGATGTCAGTGCACGTTAAAGATCCCCAGGTGGTCGAACTTATTCCGGAGCCCTCCACTACGGCACCTCCTTCTTCCCTTCTGCTTTCACTACCTCCTTTATCCCTTCCCTTACGGCGCGGTTCAGGTGTCCAACGATATATGAGACAGATACTGCGCCATTTCCTTTCCCCCAAAACCAATTATTATTATTATTATTATTATTATTATTATTATTATTATTATTATTATTATTATTATTATTATTATTATTATTATTATTATTATTGAGACCAAACGACAACCAAGCTCCCCAAAAGCCGCTCTCAGGCAGCGGATGGCCCTTTCACCCCGTAAACACCAGGGGGCGGGGGAGAGAAGGTTCCTTGTAGACGCCGCCACCTGCATTCGTGGCGCCGCCACCCCGTCGATGGCCCTTTTAAGCATCTGTCGTTTGATGCTTCTCGTGGCTTGAATATGGCTTGACAGGCTTCTCGTGGCTTGACAGGCCCATACCTTGCGGGATAAGTCCGCCTCTAAGCCACATTGGCGTTTTGTGACGTAGTTTTCTGGGTGGGTTACCTGGTCTTTTTCGGCATCGAAGTCCAGGCACGCCGAAGCCAACAGGGGGGAAGAAGTCCAGCTTTACTGAGGAGCGCGTATGTATACTGTAAGTATCAAAAGAGGGCAAGGGCAAGTCCTTGCGTGCGTATGAGATACATTTTATGCACGCGCTGCGCAGGCTTCGCGTCGCGCACACGACACATCTTCCTTCTTTCGGAATAAAAAGAATCAAAACACAAAGAGCAAAGCTATAAGCATTACATCAGCTCAATTCACAAAACAATAACCGAACAGACTTGCCCAAAGTTTCTGCCGTATTCGAAACGTCGCGGGGGTACACGTGGTCTCTGTGATCGTCTTAACACCGGTGCGCTTGGCGCTGCACCACCATCAAGCGTCCCTGGTCGCTGCTGCGATGCACTGTTTCCGGAGGCGTCCTCGCTGTCGTCATCAAGCTCACGCCGTTATGCTTCTTTCGTAGGCATTAAATGCTTTCGGTTGCGGCGCAGAAGCCTCCCATCCTCTGTGAACACGTTGTAGGACTTGGGTTGAGCACAGTGCTGCGTGACGCTTGCTTTTTTGTCGCAGAAGAGCTTCTTCACGCGAACGACGTCACCTTGGCTAAGCGATGGTAATGGTTCCAGGTTGTTCATCGTCTGACGTTGCTTGACCACATGTAAACCAGGGCCATCTTGAATAGCTGGCAGCGTTGTCCGTAGCTTTCGGCCCTGAAGGATCGCTGCCGGTGGTGCAGCACCTTCCAGTGGGGCTGTCCTGTAAGCAAGCAAACCGAGCCAGAAATCTTGATTGGTTTCAGCGCTTTTCTTTAATATCCGTTTGACCACTTGCACCCACTTTTCTGCTAAGCCATTCGATTGTGGGTATCTGGGACTAGACGTGATATGAAGAAAATCGTATTTCCTTGAAAATTCTGCACTGGTTGCTAGAGAAAGGGGGTCCGCTGTCTGAACACACTTCCATAGGTATGCCGTATCGCGCGAAGATAGCGCTGGTTACTTGATTGACCGTGCTAGCCGATGTATCTCGGAGCAGCTCCACCTCTGGAAAGGTGCAACCGTGGCACCTCGGTGCCACGGTTGCTCAGGCACTGGGCGCATCTGCAGCGGATCGCTTGGCTGACTGCACGAGTATTTTCTGCACACCGCGCATGTCTGAACGAAGGTTTCAATGTCGCTATTCATGCCCGGCGAGAAGACTGCCTCTCGGGCTCTCGATTTGCATTTTTTATACCCAAGTGGCTTTTGAGAATTTTTTCTAGTATTTCGCACTTCATGCTGGCGGGAATCACAACCTTGCAGCCTTTTAACAGAGCTCCATGGACTTGCGACAGCTCGCTAGTAAACGGCTTCAACTGGCCTTCGATTGGTTCGCCTCTGCCCAGACTTGAGAGCACACTGCACAAGAATTCGTCTTCGCTAGTCTCAGCGGCTAGTCGCGTTAAAGTTCTATGGCTCACGTGAGACGCGAGCACACTCACGGCGTGTACTTCTCCATCTTCACTGTCGGCGTCGAACTTCACGGAGTTGACTGAAGCCCGGGACAGCATGTCAGCCAGGAATAGAAGTTTTCCTGGCACAAAAACCAATTTGATATCGTGTCGAAGTAGTCGCAGAAAGAAGCGTTGCAGTCTAGGTGGTATGTCACCGATTGATTTCTGGGATATAGCAATCAGAGGTAGGTGATCAGTCTCTACGATAACCTTACGTCCATACGTGAAATCATTGAATCTTTCACAGCCATACACGATAGCCATCGCCTCTTTCTATTTGCGAATATCGCTGCTGGGCTTCCGTGCGAGCTTTAGACGCGTACGCGACCGGCTTCAAGTAGTTATCGTGACACTGCAGCAAAGCAGCGCCTAAGCCGTTCTGTGATGCATCGCACGGTATCTTGGATTCTTTAGCAGGGTCAAAAAGCGACAGTAGTGGCTGTTTGCTCATGAATTCGCACAGCTGGTTCCACTCTTTGGCGTGATTCGCCGTGCATTCAAATATTGTGCCCTGATTTATTAGGCTTCGTAGCAATGCTGTCCTGTGCGCCAACGATGGCAAAAATTTGCTGAAGTAGTTCGCTACTCCGAGCATTCTCTGCACCGATTGCTTGTCCTTCGGCTCTGGCATTTGCATCATGCATTGTATCAGAGAGGAACTCGGCCTTACACCCTCCTTACTCATTACGTCTCCTAGGAATTCTATCTGTTTCACGCAATTGTGCACTTGGCAGCATTGAAAGTCAACCCAGCACTTTCCGCCGCATCGAGCGCTAACCTTAGTTGCTCATTGTGCTCAATGGTCGACGTGCCCCACACTATTATGTCGTCGACATACGCCCTCACGCCAGGGAGACCTTCAAACATTTCATTAGGAATTTTTTGAAAAACTTCGGATGCTGAAGAAATTCCCAAGGGTAGTCTCAAAAAACGGTACCGCCCAAAAGGCGTTGCAAACGTGCACATTTTTGAGGTTGTCTCGTCCAACGGTATCTGATGGAAGCCAGCGTTTGCATCGAGGCGCGTGAACACTGCTGCTCCTGCCAGTTCCGCCTGTATATATCTTCTCGCGTCGGCATCTGGTAGTGCTGCCTTTTGATACAGTCATTAAACTTCCTCGGGTCCATGCATACCCTAAGCCGTCCATCCTTTTTGCGCACAATTACAAGAGGACTTTTCCAGTCTGTGGGCTCTGTCATCTTTGCGATGATTCCGCCCTGTTCCATACGCTGCAGCTCCTCCCGCAGCGGCTCCCGAAGGGCTAGTGGCACCAGTCACGCTGGCTGTACGACCGGCACGGCGTCGTCGCGGAGAGCCATATGGTAGTGACGTTTCACGCCACCTGCGCCGCTGAATAGATGACGGAATTAATCTACCACTCTTTCTGTTGAGTCTTGCGACACGCTGTGCACTTGCCGAGAAAGAAGCCGAAGGCGTTCGCAGGCTCCAACTCCTAGTATGGCTTGCCCTTTCCTCACGATAAAGAATTGCAGGGCGGCGTTGTGACCGTTTAACTCTGCTTCCAACGTGATGGTCCCAAAATGATCATTTTTGCTTCTGCCGAAGGACCGCAAAGTCGCGCAGCTGGGCTTCAATGGTGCCTGTAGCTGCGTCTTGTTGAAGACACTGAGGGGAAGAATGTTGGCTTGGGAACCGGTGTCAACTTTCAGGCGAACTGACTGCTTGCCAACGTTTGCTTGAACAAGCCAGTCGCGTTCCCTGACCACGCTCCTCACAACCACGTTCAGTATATCGAATTCCTCCATGACACCAGTGAGTTCGCTGAATTGTTCCTTTGCTTTGCAACAGATGGCAAAGTGGTTTTTTCGCTAGCATTTGCGACATGTACGCCCAAATGAAGGACAGCTCCGCGGTGCGTGTGTTCATGCGCACCTTTGGCAGTTGTAGGCCTGCTGCTCTTCCCGAGGACCAGAGCGCAACTTCTGAACCGGGTCTACTTGCTTGTGGTCTCGTTCACACATTTCTTGATGCGCGGCAGCCTTGCAGGTCTGTTCTGCCGCCTGGAGAGTCAGCTTGTGATCTCTTAATAACCTAATTCCTCGTACTTTGTCGTCATTTGTACCAAAAACAATTTGGTCCCTGATCATTGAATATAGCAACCCTGCAAAGTTACGCAACCGTGCTTGAGTCCTTAAATCCGGCAAGAAGGGCTCCAATGGCTCGCCCGGTTCCTGTACTCGTCTCCTGAACAAGTAACGCTCGTATACCTCATTGCTTTGGGCCTTGCAGTGCTCATCAAACTTTTTGACTACCGTTGCATAGTCACTGTTGCTTTCGTTTTCGGAGAAGGCGAAGGTGTTAAATACGTTAATGGCTTCTTCACCTGCGGTAGTCAGCCGAAGTGGAGTTTTTGTTGGCTCTGGTCGAGGCTTTTCTGTTGGTTCTGTCGCAGTAATGAATAGATCGAACTTCTGCTTGAAGAGCTGCCAATTCTTCGCGATATCCCCTTTGAGGTGTAGTGCATCGGGTGGGCGTAGGAAATCCATTCCGACGCTTGTTTCTTCCGTCCGTGCAGATGTTCCGAGAAGTGGGCGTCATAGTTAGCCACTTCTGGCACCAATGCATCGAAGTCCAGGCACGCCGAAACCAACAGGGCGGAAGAAGCCCAGCTTTATTGAGCAGCGCGAATTTATAATGAAAGCAGCAAAAGAGGGCAAGGGCAAGTCCTTGCGTGCGTATCAGATACATGTTATGCACGCGCTGCGCAGGCTTTGCGTCGCGGATACGATACAGAATAAGTGTTTTTTTTTCTAATCTTCTCAGTGTCATTTCTGGTACCTTGTCTAGTTCTTCATCTTCTGCCTATAGAGTTGTACGCTGTATGAGTATGTGCTCAGCGTGTTTGAGTAGTGCTCGTCAATCTGTTCGGATGCCCGGGTCGGAGTGGTCGTGCAGAAGCGTGTGCGCCTTCATTTACCTCTATGGAGAAGGAAAGAGACGACCTTGGTTAAAAAGCCGAGATTTTAGCCGGCATAAAAAATTCGCTAAAATGCTACTCTGCGTGGCAAAGGGAATTGGGGATAAAAGGACTGGAGCAGGAAAGTGCGAAAAATTCTTAAGTAAACGAAGTGAAAACCCCTCTACGGACTGAAGCGCTGGTGTTCACATGAGCTTTGGATCGCTTCCGCCTTGCTTGATGTCCTTTACCATCCTAATGGCTGCCTGCCGCATCATTCCCCTGGTGTAGTTCCTGCACACTTCTTGCGAATTCATTATTATATCAGTTTTTATCGGCGCTGTTATTGCGAGTGCAACGGCTGCTTCCGTCGTTTTGTTCTGCACCAAATTGATGCGCCATTTCTGAGGTTGCCATCCTTGTTTGTGACAGCTATCGTTATGATGCCTCTAACCGGCCCAGCCGCGCCTGTGTATTGTGTCTCTCGGTCGTTCTTCCTTTGTGTTTCTAAGGTTTTGAGCTCGGGCCTATCATTTTCCTCTGTGGTGTACCATGTGCATGTTCCTTTGCATGGGCTTCACTTGTAAGATGTTTTTCAACTCTTCGAGGGCTTCGTATCGGTGTTGCGTTTTTTAATGTAGGGCAGTTTGTGTCTCTCTAACACTGCTCTGCATTTCTGCGTTGCAGTTCCAACGTTGTGAGGTAAAGTATTGCGCAGATGATAACGAAATTTGCAGTTGCTGTGTCCGCGATAAGTGGCGCATTAAACTGCAGTGGTATTATGTTTACCCAGATGTTGGTGTTGTGAAAGGAAGTGAAAGGAATGTACAAGCCAAAGCGTACAGGGCCCGAATTATGGAACTCGCTCTAAAGTTGTAGAGCGTTACGTCAAAATGACGACAGCATGACGACAAGGCGAGACGTCAACGCGTGACGGAACGCGGAATCAACCAATGGCTAGTAGGGTGCCGCCCCGGAAGAGTTTATTTGCACGACAAGAGGCCAATTTGCACGGCAAGGGGCCGTATGCTAACTTTTTTATAAGAACACGCTGTGAATAAAATAAACATTGTTTTATTCTTTCATAAAAGTGTATTTCACTCTCACTGTCATAGACTAAACAAGAAGGACATTCACTTTTGCAAATAACTGCTTTCGTGGGTAAGTTTTGTTGCCATGAGGGCGCGCTGGCAGATGTAAACACTGAACATGGCGGCCTTCTAAAAAACAGCTGATCCCACGGCTAGTTCCTGCTTTTTTACGCGTCGTCTGAAATCAAGGTTCTATTTGGTTGTCCAAAGTGAGCGGATAACAATTATCGAAGCCAGTGAAGGTCACGGGCCTCCAGAAAGGAACCTGCACGAAACGTCGGGCCCGAAAATCGACGAAGACAACTTGAGGTAAGCCTGTGTTATTGGTTTAAAGATGCCACATGCCAAGCATATGATTTGGGTTCTGTTTCTTTCACTTTAGCAAATACAAGGCGTCCACGAAGCACGGCTTGTTGGATAAAATCAACTTTTTTGGCTTCATAAACGTCTGGCACAAATGATTCAGTTGGGAAGGAGCAAGAACCAAGCAAGGCGGTTGGGCGCACGCTAACAACCTTGCTCGTTTTCGGTCGTTCTTGGCTGTGCTATAAGTTGCTGCAGCGCAGCACACTCATATGTTCCTGTAAAAACATATTAGCCCGAACTCAGAGCAAAGGTTTTTCCCTGTTATTCCCTGCTTTCGAAAAGCGGAGCAGAAACTATTCCCTGTTTGTTTTCCCCGCTGTGTTCGCTGCTGCAATTCTCTAAGCGGGAATTATAGTCTCGAAATGGCGCCAACACGAAGAATGCCAAGCGAGCAAGAGCTTATCATATAGATCTTATGGAGAGCCATCCGCTCTTGGCTCGGGCTTCTGCCGACCTAACAAACTCATACACAGCTGTTGAAAAGCGCGAGCTGTGGATCCAGCTTGCGTCGATTCTCAACAACAAGGGGTCGGCCGTTTAAAAACTTGATGTCTGTGCCTTGCGCCTTGCAAGCACTGTTTATTCCATCTGTGGTGTATTTTAGTCTCGGAGGAGGTGCAGGAATGCATAGACAAGTGGTTGAGCATTATTTATTGCTTCTCTTTTGCTAGTGCTCTTTTAGTTTCATGGTTTTCCAGTACCAATCAGCCGCACCTTTTACCCTGTTACAGCAGAGGAGATGAACGGGGAGCCTCAGCAAGTTGTCGACAAGACACACGGAGCCCCACAGACCGTGAGTTGGCTTGCCATTATTCAAGCTCCATACTACTCTTTCTGGCAGATGCTTGAAAGTAATAGCACTACACTCTCTGGCAGCATTTGCAGCAGTAGCCAAAATACTGCAGTGATTCTATAGTACACACAAAACTATCTCTCTCTGGCTTTGCCACGCAGTGCAGAATGTTTATTTCTCTTGCAGTGAGGCTGTGACATCTCCTAGCAGTCTAGCAAATGTGCACATGAAATATGCTACTACAATGCTGCCCAAGATTGCTGTCCTGTATATTTATGTCAAGTCTTCTAACACATTGTACCAAATGTTTTGCGTATTCCACCACGTGATGAGCACATTTTCTTTCCCGACAGCTACACCGGTGCCCTCGCCGCAGCCCTCACAGCAGACCTCAACGCGTGCCACGCCTAGCCTTCATGGGAAGTGACGGCGAGACGATGGGGCCAATAAGGTTCTGCGCCAGATGCTGTATGAATCGCATCGTTTGGATTCCCTCACTGACGCCCGGAACCGCCAGGACGCTGCTTTTCAGCAGAGTATGCTGGAGGTGTGTACTCGCTGCGCACACTGCACTTTGAAGAGTCGAAGCCGTCACCTGAAGCATAAATATCAGTGCTCTCTTTTGAGCACCTCTACTTCTATTTTGACGCCTCTTGTGGGAGGTGGTAGGGACAGCTGAGTTTATGAAGCTGACACGAGTCTTCTACAACCATACTTTGTCCAAAATATCTCAGCACCTGAAATTTTACATACAGCTTAAGCGAGATCTCAAAATTGGTTGTCAGCAATACTTTGTAATTGGAAGTATTTTTACATGCAGGCCATATGGGAGGTGACAGATGCTGTGCAGGCGTCAAATGGTCAGCAAGAGCTGCTCATCCGGAACGTGAACCTACTGACGCTAATCTTACAAAAGCAGCTTGAGCCACCTGCACCACATTGAATTGTTCATATTTATGTGCATTATTTGCTTCTTTTTATTTTTATGAAAGAACATCTTCATATGTTTATATTTATTCAAGAACATTATTTACTTCCCTGCCAGGTGCAGACTCATTGAACTATTTTTAGTTTGCTTGTTAAAATTTCTGTTTTATGTGTTTGTTTATTTACATTGTCTGCTTCTCTGTCAGGTTTCTGTTTTTGTATTTATTCAAGATCATCTCTGCCATGCGCCATAGCCTCATTTTTTTATTTCTTGTAAGCTCTGCAGGCCCGGATGCTTCACACTGTTTATTTTCTTCCAGTTATGTAATTTAAGCTCTGCCAGGTGTGAAAGCCTCCTATACTCTTTTATTTTCCATTCCTTTCAAATGTTTACCTGCAGCTGTGGCAGGTGCACAAGGTGCAACTTCTAGTGCTTGTTTTCTTTCATTGCAATATGTGGGCAAGTGCAATATGTGAGGCAAAGTTGTTCTGAAGTGACTGTAGTTATGAAGGGCATCATAATATGGGGATTCTGGATAAATTTTGAACACTTCGATTTTGTGTCTGTTAAGGTTGTTTGCATGTTCCTGAGTCGTTTTTTTTCGCATTACTTTTCCTGCTTTTCCGTACAGTGTCCATTGTGTGCGTTGTAACATGTTCTATCCTCAGTAGACCCGAGGAAAAATGAGGCTTGCCAGCATTCGTCCAAAGTCACTTCTGAACTAGTGTTGAATGCAGGCAAAAAAAAATTTGGCGGACGCTTGAGCTCCGTCTTTAAAGGTATGATGCAACAATGTTAATGGCTCTCGTTTGTGGGTCCCTTTACAACTTCAAACGCAGCCATGTTCGCATTATCGTCTGTGATACTCGTGTGTCTTTTACACGTAACATGGTTTTTTTAGTCCAGTAAAATCTGCGAAGAGCAATGTTTTTGTGTAGCACTTGCTGTGCATTCCACCAGTTATGTAATGTGTTTCAGCAAAGTGCAAACCAGGGCTACATCGGGCCTACAAGTATGCACAACATGCCAAACCTGTGATTACTAGCATTAAAGCTGGCAGTCAAGATGAAGCTTTTTTTTTTAAGGGACAAACAGCGCGTAAGACTTAGACGGAAAACAAAGAAAACATAGGACGAGTGCTCATCCTGTGTTTCCTGTGCTTTCCGGCTATGTCTTTCGCACTGTTCGCCTTAAAAATGTACAGCCAACTCGCCCGTTTGGCCACAGTGTAAGATACAACTGTTCTTGTGCAATCTCTGCGCAGCACTCGACAAGGCATATGCAAATCACTGTTGATGCTGCATGCTTTTGTTTCCCTGCTGTGTGTTACAGTTGGGAAACTAGTATGAAGAGCTGTGGCGAAAAAATTTATTGTGACCAATGAATAAACGTGGTGCAAAAACAAACGCTTTACTGGTGCCTAGGAGTCTCCACACCACACTTTTCCCCCGTGCACATTCATCAAACACATAGTTACCGCAAGCAACTGTTTGCCTAAGTGGGCAGGTCGACGTAAGCAACGGCGAAAGACGGTGTACAAGGATGCATTTCACTTGTTGGACGAGCTGTTTCGGCGTGTATTTCGACTTGAGAAGGAGAAAGTGCAGTAGCTGTGCGGCAAGCTTGCTGATGCACTGAAAGGCGTACTGGTGACCACTGCCGGTGGAGCAGCAGTTGGTGTGTGCACTTCATATCTTGCCACTGGAGGCTTTCAAGCACACCTAAGAAAAAGTAATTTACAAATGCTGGAATGTGGCTACCAGTGGCCAAGGGCATCATATCACACAGGGGCTCACGCACTAACAGAGGGCAATGGCACTGCCCGTAGCAAGAGTGGCTACGACAACTCGCCACGCCAGCACGGCGAGTCATTGCAGCCACAGCTGCCAGATGGTCTACGGCTTACTGCCGGTGGTGCTGCTGTTGCCGCTGCTCCTGCCGCTGCTGCTGCCGCTGCTGCTGTCGCCGCACCATCTGCAGGTGTGCTTGCCTCTGCGGACGGGTTGTGCCAAAGAGGCCAATTATACGGTCTCGCATGGCTCTACCACGCAGGTAGGTCATGCGGGATCCTGCCTCCGCCAAGTGCCCGGCAAGCAGAGGTGGTCCATTGTTGTCAGGGTCATCAGTAGTGTCGTCTTCGTCTGCAGCCAGGGCTTCTTCAAGACAGATGTTGTGCAATGCAGCACACGCTGCAATGATGACCACCGCCCGCTCCGGCTCGTAGTGGAGTGTCCGGTACCTTTGAAGGCACCGGAAGCGGCTTTTGAGAACACCAATGCAGCGTTCCACAACACATCGCATTGAGGCGTGTGCTGCGTTGTACTGCCCTTCTGCAGTGTTTGCACCAGGATGCCCTGACACTGGTGTGAGCAGCCACGGCTCCAGTGGATATCCACTGTCTCCTGCACGACCAAAATTTGCAGTGAAGTGTGTTGTTGCCTATGTAATAAATGATTCATATCAAGCATCTCAAAGCCAGTATGCTGAACCAGAATTCATAGGCATGCAGAAGATTCATGACTAAGGGGTACCTCTGTAAGCACAGCCTTCTAGGTTAATGATGTACTGTGATATCCTACACGACAATAACGATGTGCACACCTCTTCTGCCTTGGTGTTTTACGCTTGAAATACGATTCACTTTATAACAATGTTTCTTGTGCCTCTGCACCAGCAGTAACAGTAAATACACAAAAATAAATACGATACATCATACTGTTGCATGTCATCCATGTTATAACCCGCCTCATTTAGGTATGAGCCACTGCTGTAGCTTAATACGTGCTGTCTAAGTGGCCCGATGATCAATAGGCTGCTTACCCAGAAGAAACTCTCCATCCTCCAGCAGCCCGTGCTCCACCTTCCGACGCAGCCGTGAGTAGCGCCAAGAAAAGGCATCGTGACAAGACCCCGGGCAGCGAGGGTCGACCGCAAGGATCTTCATGTCTGCGTCGCAGATCTGCGAGAAACACAGGCAGACAATCTTGGACGTGAACTTCCACTGTCGAGGTCGCGGCTTTCGAACCCATGCGGTCAGAAAGCCAGTCTACTCATGATCATGGTGTTCATCGCGTAGTATCCTTTGCGGCTCCAGAATGCTGCCCGGTTTGCTGGGTCTCCCCGCGGCGCTTTTATGGCAATCAGCGTGCCGTCGACGCAGCCGACGACGCCGGGGATGGTGCCGCGGGGAAGGAAGGTCGCCTTCGCTGCCGCTTTTTCCTCGGGGTGCGCCGGGAAACGCACCCATCCCTTCTGTGCGCCGACTTTGCAGATGGCCTCAGCCACACGCCGCACGCACTTGCTCACCGTCGGTTGTGCGAGGCCGACGGTCTGCTCGTTGCCGACGCACACTTGAAAGCCCCCGGAGGCAAAAAAAAACGGGGAGCGCACAGCACCTGCCGCCGCACCGAGAAAGCGCTCGTCCGTACGCCTCGCAGTTCGTCTGCAGGTTCGCCGCACAACCACTCCACGTTCTCCTTATCGAGTCGAAATAACCGACGGAACAGCTCGTCCGGCAAGTCATACGTGTCCTCGCACACCGTCCTTCGTCGTTGCTGGCGCCGACGTTGCCGCTTCCGCCACGAATAAACAGCAGACGCCGCCGCCGCCATTTTCCCTCTAAAACTCTGTAGACCGACTCTTCGCGGTCGCAAAAAACAGTCTAAAACCGCGGGCATAATTAGGTGTTCAACGTCATACGTTTTTTCTTGTTCGTGACGCCATTGCAGCTTCCCGTGACGCAACTTTTCAAAATGGCGCAGGCGACCAATAGGAGCGGGCATTTAAGAGCGCTCTCAATTGTAGAGCGGTCGGAGCGAGTTCCGTAATCCAGTAACTG
>JARKHS020036660.1:26682-89720 GCA_030143305.2 Amblyomma americanum
GCGACCGTACTTCTGTGGGGGCGACGCAAAGGCTGCCAGATACTTTTCGATGTCAGTGCACGTTTAAAAAGCCTTGGTGGTCTAAATTTATCTCGGAGCCTTCCGTCGTTTCTTGTAGCCGGTGTGCAGCTTCAGGGCGTTAAACTCATCAATTTCAACCTCATTTACATCAATGTGTTTGCATTGATTTCATCAGAATTTCAGTCATCCATTTGGCCAAATAGCGGTGTAGACCTCTCATCCAAGTGTGGCTAGTTTGTCGACATTCCGATCACCAGGGTACACTGCCTTCTATAGGGATATGAAATATAATTAAATCACTCAGTTGGTGGTGATGCCGAAATGCGTTCCAGGGCTTATATGCCTGAATGCTGGATCCGAATTTAGCACGCGCTGGTCCGTCCGATATGAAAGGAAAAAAATCCCTTTGAAAAATACACGATTTTTTTTATTTCTTTACTACCTTCAAATACACTTTTAGATATAAAGGCCAAACGGAAAAGAACCTAGAATTGAGGAAAAAGAGGGCTCGTAACACGTAATTTGGAGGAATGAAACTTTGTGCCCTTTCATATTGAATGCCCCTGTACGTAATTCGCGGGCATACTTTTGTTTCAGCATTGGATAGCTGACCTGGCAAGCTATGAAGACCACCCTTATCATTTTAAGCGTACACCGGTTTGGTTAACGGCGCTTAACGTCCCAAAGCTTCTCAGGCATTGAGGTTCGCCGTAGTGGACCACTTGGGGTTCATTATTGTTGTTGTTAGCCTTACAAAAGAGGGCACATACCCACAATGGGGGATCGGCCAAGAATCAGGAGGCAGACATTGCAGTTCACCTGCACTCAGTAAAGGCAACAGAAAAGCAAGCGGGAAGGCAACACTGGTGGATCCTACCTCAAGAAGGGCATGAACGGTCCATTAACGTTCACTGACACCACACAGTACATGGGCCTATCCGATTTCGCCTCGACATAAATGCTACCGGCACTGCCGGGATCGAGCCCGCGTCTTTTGGGTCAGCAGCCGAGCACAATCGCCACTGGGCTACCCTAGCGTCTTTAAGCTTTCACGTAGAATGATAGCTTATATTCCCTTATTATCTTGGTTATTCTGGAAGAAAAGAAGTAAAGAAAGAAAGCCTAGACGAAGAAGTATAATATAGCCTTTGTGAAATATCTGCCTCGGCCTGTTCGTTGAATTGCATTTGGACAAATTTGTACCCATCGCTTCGAATTTGTCTACTTTTCATCCATTCAAAGGCGAAAAAACGACGACAAATATGGCTCTGATGAAATGATGAAAACATTTCATTGGGCCTTGAATTGGTGGTCGTTGTTCCCCATACCTGGTGTCCGTTGGATCTTGAAGCCGCTCTTAAGATTTTGGTCATCTCCTGCTGAACCTTAGACCACTCTGGTCACGATGTCCTCCCATCGCGCAGTCGTCAGTTCTATCATTTTTATTTCCGTGTTGTCTTGACAGGCCCATACCATGCGGGATAGGTCCGCCTCCAAGCCACATTGAGCGTTTTGTGACGTAGTCTTCAGGATGGGTTACCTGGTCTTTTTTGGCATCGAAGTCCAGGCACGCCGAAGCCAACAGAGCGGAAGAAGTCCAGCTTTACTGAGGAGCGCGCATGTATACTGTAAGTAGCAAAAGAGGGCAAAGGCAAGTCCTTGCGTGCGTATCAGATACATTCTATGCACACGCTGCGCAGGCTTCGCGTCGCGCACACGACACATCTTCCTTCTTTCGGAATAAAAAGAATCAAAACACAAAGAGCAAAGCTATAAGCATTACATCAGCTCAATTCACAAAACAATAACCGAAGAGACTTGCCCAAAGTTTCGGCCGTATTCGAAAAAACGTCGCGGGGGTACACGTGCTCTCTGTGATCGTCTTAACACCGGTGCGCTTGGCACTGCACCACCATCAAGCGTCACTGGTCGCTGCTGCGATGCACTGTTTCCGGAGGCGTCCTCGCTGTCGTCATCAAGCTCACGCCGTTATGCTTCTTTCGTAGGCATTAAATGCTTTCGGTTGCGGCGCAGAAGCCTCCCATCCTCTGTAAACACGTTGTAGGACTTGGGTTGAGCACAGTGCTGCGTGACGCTTGCTTTTTTGTCGCAGAAGAGCTTCTTCACGCGAACGACGTCACCTTGGCTAAGCGATGGTAATGGTTCCAGGTTGTTCATCGTCTGACGTTGCTTGACCACATGTAAACCAGGGCCATCTTGAATAGCTGGCACCGTTGTCCGTAGCTTTAGACCCTGAAGGATCGCTGCCGGTGGTGCAGCACCTTCCAGTGGGGCTGTCCTGTAAGAAAGCAAACCGAGCCAGAAATCTTGATTGGTTTCAGCGCTTTTCTTTAATATCCGTTTGACCACTTGCACCCACTTTTCTGCTAAGCCATTCGATTGTGGGTATCTGGGACTAGACGTGATATGAAGAAAATCGTATTTCCTTGAAAATTCTGCACTGGTTGCTAGAGAAAGGGGGTCCGCTGTCTGAACACACTTCTATAGGTATGCCGTATCGCGCGAAGATAGCACTGGTTACTTGATTGACCGTGCTAGCCGATGTATCTCGGAGCAGCTCCACCTCTGGGAAGGTGCAACCGTGGCACCTCGGTGCCACGGTTGCTCAGGCACTGGGCGCATCTGCAGCGGATCGCTTGGCTGACTGCACGAGTATTTTCTGCACACCGCGCATGTCTGAACGAAGGTTTCAATGTCGCTATTCATGCCCGGCGAGAAGACTGGCTCTCGGGCTCTCGATTTGCATTTTTTATACCCAAGTGGCTTTTGAGAATTTTTTCTAGTATTTCGCACTTCATGCTGGGGGAATCACAACCTTGCAGCCTTTTAACAGAGCTCCATGGACTTGCGACAGCTCGCTAGTAAACGGCTTCAACTGGCCTTCGATTGGTTCGCCTCTGCCCAGACTTGAGAGCACACTGCACAAGTATTCGTCTTCGCTAGTCTCAGCGGCTAGTCGCGTTAAAGTTCTATGGCTCACGTGAGACGCGAGCACAATCACGGCGTGTACTTCTCCATCTTCACTGTCGGGGTCGAACTTCACGGAGTTGACTGAAGCCCGGGACAGCATGTCAGCCAGGAATAGAAGTTTTCCTGGCACAAAAACCAATTTGATATCGTGTCGAAGTAGTCGCAGAAAGAAGCGTTGCAGTCTAGGTGGTATGTCACCGATTGATTTCTGGGATATAGCAATCAGAGGTAGGTGATCAGTCTCTACGATAACCTTACGTCCATACGTGAAATCATTGAATCTTTCACAGCCATACACGATAGCCATCGCCTCTTTCTATTTGCGAATATCGCTGCTGGGCTTCCGTGCGAGCTTTAGACGCGTACGCGACCGGCTTCAAGTAGTTATCGTGACGCTGCAGCAAAGCAGCGCCTAAGCCGTTCTGTGATGCATCGCACGGTATCTTGGATTCTTTAGCAGGGTCAAAAAGCGACAGTAGTGGCTGTTTGCTCATGAATTCGCACAGCTGGTTCCACTCTTTGGCGTGATTCGCCGTGCATTCAAATATTGTGCCCTGATTTATTAGGCTTCGTAGCAATGCTGTCCTGTGCGCCAACGATGGCAAAAATTTGCTGAAGTAGTTCGCTACTCCGAGCATTCTCTGCACCGATTGCTTGTCCTTCGGCTCTGGCATTTGCATCATGCATTGTATCAGAGAGGAACTCGGCCTTACACCCTCCTTACTCATTACGTCTCCTAGGAATTCTATCTGTTTCACGCAATTGTGCACTTGGCAGCATTGAAAGTCAACCCAGCACTTTCCGCCGCATCGAGCGCTAACCTTAGTTGCTCATTGTGCTCAATGGTCGACGTGCCCCACACTATTATGTCGTCGACATACGCCCTCACGCCAGGGAGACCTTCAAACATTTCATTAGGAATTTTTTGAAAAACTTCGGATGCTGAAGAAATTCCCAAGGGTAGTCTCAAAAAACGGTACCGCCCAAAAGGCGTTGCAAACGTGCACATTTTTGAGGTTGTCTCGTCCAACGGTATCTGATGGAAGCCAGCGTTTGCATCGAGGCGCGTGAACACTGCTGCTCCTGCCAGTTCCGCCTGTATATATCTTCTCGCGTCGGCATCTGGTAGTGCTGCCTTTTGATACAGTCATTAAACTTCCTCGGGTCCATGCATACCCTAAGCCGTCCATCCTTTTTGCGCACAATTACAAGAGGGCTTTTCCAGTCTGTGGGCTCTGTACATCTTTGCGATGATTCCGCCCTGTTCCATACGCCGCAGCTCCTCCCGCAGCGGCTCCCGAAGGGCTAGTGGCACCAGTCGCGCTGGCTGTACGACCGGCACGGCGTCGTCGCGGAGAGCCATATGGTAGTGACGTTTCACGCCACCTGCGCCGCTGAATAGATGACGGAATTAATCTACCACTCTTTCTGTTGAGTCTTGCGACACGCTGTGCACTTGCCGAGAAAGAAGCCGAAGGCGTTCGCAGGCTCCAACTCCTAGTATGGCTTGCCCTTTCCTCACGATAAAGAATTGCAGGGCGGCGTTGTGACCGTTTAACTCTGCTTCCAACGTGATGGTCCCAAAATGATCGTTTTTGCTTCTGCCGAAGGTCCGCAAAGTCGCGCAGCTGGGCTTCAATGGTGCCTGTAGCTGCGTCTTGTTGAAGACACTGAGGGGAAGAATGTTGGCTTGGGAACCGGTGTCAACTTTCAGGCGAACTGACTGCTTGCCAACGTTTGCTTGAACAAGCCAGTCGCGTTCCCTGACCACACTCCTCACAACCACGTTCAGTATATCGAATTCCTCCATGACAAAAGTGAGTTCGCTGAATTGTTCCTTTGCTTTGCAACAGATGGCAAAGTGGTTTTTTCGCTAGCATTTGCGACATGTACGCCCAAATGCAGGACAGCTCCGCGGTGCGTGTGTTCATGCGCACCTTTGGCAGTTGTAGGCCTGCTGCTCTTCCCGAGGACCAGAGCGCAACTTCTGAACCGGGTCTACTTGCTTGTGGTCTCGTTCACACATTTCTTGATGCGCGGCAGCCTTGCAGGTCTGTTCTGCCGCCTGGAGAGTCAGCTTGTCATCTCTTAATAACCTAATTCCTCGTATTTTGTCGTCATTTGTACCAAAAACAATTTGGTCCCTGATCATTGAATATAGCAACACTGCAAAGTTACGCAACCGTGCTTGAGTCCTTAAATCCGGCAAGAAGGGCTCCAATGGCTCGCCCGGTTCCTGTACTCGTCTCCTGAACAAGTAACGCTAGTATACCTCATTGCTTTGGGCCTTGCAGTGCTCATCAAACTTTTTGACTACCGTTGCATAGTCACTGTTGTTTTCGTTTTCGGAGAAGGCGAAGGTGTTAAATACGTTAATGGCTTCTTCACCTGCGGTAGTCAGCCGAAGTGCAGTTTTTGTTGGCTCTGGTCGAGGCTTTTCTGTTGGTTCTGTCGCAGTAATGAATAGATCGAACTTCTGCTTGAAGAGCTGCCAATTCTTTGCGATATCCCCTTTGAGGTGTAGTGCATCGGGTGGGCGTAGGAAATCCATTCCGCGGCTTGTTTCTTCCGTCCGTGCCGATGTTCCGAGAAGTGGGCGTCATAGTTAGCCACTTCTGGCACCAAGCATCGAAGTCCAGGCACGCCGAAACCAACAGGGCGGAAGAAGCCCAGCTTTATTGAGCAGCGCGAATTTATAATGAAAACAGCAAAAGAGGGCAAGGGCAAGTCCTTGCGTGCGTATCAGATACATGTTATGCACGCGCTGCGCAGGCTTTGCGTCGCGGATACGATACAGAATAAGTGTTTTTTTTTCTAATCTTCTCAGTGTCATTTCTGGTACCTTGTCTAGTTCTTCATCTTCTGCCTATAGAGTTGTACGCTGTATGAGTATGTGCTCAGCGTGTTTGAGTAGTGCTCGTCAATCTGTTCGGATGCCCGGGTCGGAGTGGTCGTGCAGAAGCGTGTGCGCCTTCATTTACCTCTATGGAGAAGGAAAGAGACGACCTTGGTTAAAAAGCCGAGATTTTAGCCGGCATAAAATATTCGCTAAAATGCTACTCTGCGTGGCAAAGGGAATTGGGGATAAAAGGACTGGAGCAGGAAAGTGCGAAAAATTCTTAAGTAAACGAAGTGAAAACCCCTCTACGGACTGAAGCGCTGGTGTTCACATGAGCTTTGGATCGCTTTCGCCTTCCTTGATGTCCTTTACCATCCTAATGGCTGCCTGCCGCATCATTCCCCTGGTGTAGTTCCTGCACACTTCTTGCGAATTCATTATTATAGCAGTTTTTATCGGCGCTGTTATTGCGAGTGCAACGGCTGCTTCCGTCGTTTTGTTCTGCACCAAAATGATGCGCCATTTCTGAGGTTGCCATCCTTGTTTGTGACAGCTATCGTTATGATGCCTCTAACCGGCCCAGCCGCGCCTGTGTATTGTGTCTCTCGGACGTTCTTCCTTTGTGTTTCTAAGGTTTTGAGCTCGGGCCTATCATTTTCCTCTGTGGTGTACCATGTGCATGTTCCTTTGCATGGGCTTCACTTGTAAGATGTTTTTCAACTCTTCGAGGGCTTCGTATCGGTGTTGCGTTTTTTAATGTAGGGCAGTTTGTGTCTCTCTAACACTGCTCTGCATTTCTGCGTTGCAGTTCCAACGTTGTGAGGTAAAGTATTTCGCAGATGATAACGAAATTTGCAGTTGCTGTGTCCGCGATAAGTGGCGCATTAAACTGCAGTGGTATTATGTTTACCCAGATGTTGGTGTTGTGAAAGTAAGTGAAAGGAATGTACAAGCCAAAGCGTACTGAGCTGCCGTTGCCTTCTTCATCGTCTAAGGACGGCATGCGTAATTTATTGCACGGCATTGTTCAAACTAAGCTCCTTCATTTACCATTATTTTGTACCGGAATGCAAAAAGTGATGGATTAAACAAGTCGATTTGAGCACTTGGACTCGTTAGGTATCCTGGCATGATCCCGTGCCACAAAAGGGGACCAGCAGAAGGCGATGTGGAGGAGGAAAGCAGCTGGGCTCGCGTGCCACGCGCATTAGAGCCCTGCTAGGCCTCAGCTGGAACGCTCGCCCAGGCCTTCGCTGGTCACCCCTTCTTCCCGGCGACTTGCGCCTACTGGCCAAGGCATTCGCCAGTCCCCAGCATGCGTAATCAACAGATGAACGCCGCGGAATGACTGCGAAGCCTGAGGCTCCCTGCAAAGGTTTTCCGCGCACACTGCTACCATCCGTTGGAAGGCCCTTCTGAATCGTACTCGGGTGAGCTACTTTCCTTGCTTCGCCGAGGAGACACCGCACCCTGAGGTTACTGAGCTTCGAGGCAGCCGTCTGAAGCCCCTCACAAGAAATAGCTCACCTACAAAGCCTGATCTCACCGCACCATGCCTAGCGACCAGCCTGGAAGTGGAAGGAAAGGCACAAGTCGAGATAAAAACGCAACCGAAAATGGCACCAACGGCTCCAAGCAAAGGCGAGCGCGGAACACGCTGAAGGCGGCTCCGGTCGAGGTCGACTCATCGACTGAGCAACCGGCAACACCACGCGACGTGCCTCTCGGTCGACTGGAGAAAGCCATGGACGAAGTCACAGCTAAGCCTGCACCCAGGTCTCCATTGAAGAAGGTAGTCCCCGTTTCCAAGAGCGGTTTGGCAAAAAAGGCTGCAGACTCACCAGGCACCAATGAGGCTGGGCCGTCCACCAGCGAAGGCAAGAGCAGTGCAGCGCCCCGCAAGCCACGTGCTCCTGGTCCCTCGTCTCGTTCCTCATCGGCCGTTACCGGCACAAGTGAGCGCCGCACTGGACGCGGCCACCGGACGCGCAGCAAATCTCGCGACTCTGGAGCTGCCAGAAAGCGCCCCGGGAGAAGCATCAAACGGTCGCGTAGCACCGGAGGAAAAAGGGGGCGCTCCCGTTCCCGTCGCCGGTCGGGATCCAGGTCCTCCGGTAGCAGCACCGCAGGCAAGCGTGCTGGCAAGAGGCGCCGCCGATCTCGCTCGGGCTCCTCAAGGCGCAGCGGCGGTCGGAAACGCGGCGGAAAACGGCGCCACCATTCAACCGGAATAGCCTCCAAAAGCCCGGGGAAGCGCAAGACCGCCAAGAAGTAACGAAGGACGCAAGGCGCCGGGTAGAGCGGTTCCAGCTGATTGGCCGGTACTCATTTGAAAGATCAAAAATGCAAAATTTCACTCTGTGCCAAGTCCGATAGTGCCGACAGAAAAAATTGTTCAAATATACCGAGTTCACGTACTCAATGTCTTTTTTCTTTCTCATCAGACTAACTTCAGTCGGACAGTAGCTTTTGCTTTCCGCTGCTGATCCCAAGACTCCGGTGGTCATCCCGGCAACGGCGACCGTACTTCTGTGGGGGCGACGCAAAGGCTGCCAGATACTTTTCGATGTCAGTGCACGTTCAAGAAGCCTTGGTGGTCTAAATTTATCTCGGAGCCTTCCGTCGTTTCTTGTAGCCGGTGTGCAGCTTCAGGGCGTTAAACTCATCAATTTCAACCTCATTTACATCAATGTGTTTGCATTGATTTCATCAGAATTTCAGTCATCCATTTGGCCCAATAGCGGTGTAGACCTCTCATCCAAGTGTGGCTAGTTTGTCGACATTCCGATCACCAGGGTACACTGCCTTCTATAGGGATATGAAATATAATTAAATCACTCAGTTGGTGGTGATGCCGAAATGCGTTCCAGGGCTTACATGCCTGAATGCTGGATCCGAATTTAGCACGCGCTGGTCCGTCCGATATGAAAGGAAAAAAATCCCTTTGCAAAATGCACGATTTTTTTTTATTTCTTTACTACATTCAAATACACTTTTAGATATTAAAGGCCAAACGGAAAAGAACCTAGAATTGAGGAAAAAGAGGGCTCGTAACACGTAATTTGGAGGAATGAAACTTTGTGCCCTTTCATATTGAATGCCCCTGTACGTAATTCGCGGGCATACTTTTGTTTCAGCATTGGATAGCTGACCTGGCAAGCAATGAAGACCACCCTTATAATTTTAAGCGTACACTGGTTTGGTTAACGGCGCTTAACGTCCCAAAGCTTCTCAGGCATTGAGGTTCGCCGTAGTGGACCACCTGGGGTTCATTATTGTTGTTGTTAGCCTTACAAAAGAGGGCACATACCCACAATGGGGGATCGGCCAAGAATCAGGAGGCAGACATTGCAGTTCACCTGCACTCAGTAAAGGCAACAGAAAAGCAAGCGGGAAGGCAACACTGGTGGATCCTACCTCAAGAAGGGCATGAACGGTCCATTAACGTTCACTGACACCACACAGTACATGGGCCTATCCCATTTCGCCTCGACATAAATGCTACCGGCACTGCCGGGATCGAGCCCGCGTCTTTTGGGTCAGCAGCCGAGCACAATCGCCACTGGGCTACCCTAGCGTCTTTAAGCTTTCACGTAGAATGATAGCTTATATTCACTTATTATCTTGGTTATTCTGGAAGAAAAGAAGTAAAGAAAGAAAGACTAGACGAAGAAGTATAATATAGCCTTTGTGAAATATCTGCCTCGGCCTGTTCGTTGAATTGCATTTGGACAAATTTGTACCCATCGCTTCGAATTTGTCTACTTTTCATCCATTCAAAGGCGAAAAAACAACGACGACAAATATGGCTCTGATGAAATGATGAAAACATTTCATTGGGCCTTGAATTGGTGGTCGTTGTTCCCCATACCTGGTGTCCGTTGGATCTTGCAGCCGCTCTTAAGATTTTGGTCATCTCCTGCTGAACCTTAGACCACTCTGGTCAGGATGTCCTCCCATCGCGCAGTCGTCAGTTCTATCATTTTTATTTCCGTGTTGTCTTGACAGGCCCATACCATGCGGGATAGGTCCGCCTCCAAGCCACATTGAGCGTTTTGTGACGTAGTCTTCAGGATGGGTTACCTGGTCTTTTTTGGCATCGAAGTCCAGGCACGCCGAAGCCAACAGAACGGAAGAAGTCCAGCTTTACTGAGGAGCGCGCATGTATACTGTAAGTAGCAAAAGAGGGCAAAGGCAAGTCCTTGCGTGCGTATCAGATACATTTTATGCACACGCTGCGCAGGCTTCGCGTCGCGCACACGACACATCTTCCTTCTTTCGGAATAAAAAGAATCAAAACACAAAGAGCAAAGCTATAAGCATTACATCAGCTCAATTCACAAAACAATAACCGAAGAGACTTGCCCAAAGTTTCGGCCGTATTCGAAAAAACGTCGCGGGGGTACACGTGGTCTCTGTGATCGTCTTAACACCGGTGCGCTTGGCACTGCACCACCATCAAGCGTCACTGGTCGCTGCTGCGATGCACTGTTTCCGGAGGCGTCCTCGCTGTCGTCATCAAGCTCACGCCGTTATGCTTCTTTCGTAGGCATTAAATGCTTTCGGTTGCGGCGCAGAAGCCTCCCATCCTCTGTGAACACGTTGTAGGACTTGGGTTGAGCACAGTGCTGCGTGACGCTTGCTTTTTTGTCGCAGAAGAGCTTCTTCACGCGAACGACGTCACCTTGGCTAAGCGATGGTAATGGTTCCAGGTTGTTCATCGTCTGACGTTGCTTGACCACATGTAAACCAGGGCCATCTTGAATAGCTGGCACCGTTGTCCGTAGCTTTAGACCCTGAAGGATCGCTGCCGGTGGTGCAGCACCTTCCAGTGGGGCTGTCCTGTAAGCAAGCAAACCGAGCCAGAAATCTTGATTGGTTTCAGCGCTTTTCTTTAATATCCGTTTGACCACTTGCACCCACTTTTCTGCTAAGCCATTCGATTGTGGGTATCTGGGACTAGACGTGATATGAAGAAAATCGTATTTCCTTGAAAATTCTGCACTGGTTGCTAGAGAAAGGGGGTCCGCTGTCTGAACACACTTCCATAGGTATGCCGTATCGCGCGAAGATAGCGCTGGTTACTTGATTGACCGTGCTAGCCGATGTATCTCGGAGCAGCTCCACCTCTGGAAAGGTGCAACCGTGGCACCTCGGCGCCACGGTTGCTCAGGCACTGGGCGCATCTGCAGCGGATCGCTTGGCTGACTGCACGAGTATTTTCTGCACACCGCGCATGTCTGAACGAAGGTTTCAATGTCGCTATTCATGCCCGGCGAGAAGACTGGCTCTCGGGCTCTCGATTTGCATTTTTTATACCCAAGTGGCTTTTGAGAATTTTTTCTAGTATTTCGCACTTCATGCTGGGGGAATCACAACCTTGCAGCCTTTTAACAGAGCTCCATGGACTTGCGACAGCTCGCTAGTAAACGGCTTCAACTGGCCTTCGATTGGTTCGCCTCTGCCCAGACTTGAGAGCACACTGCACAAGTATTCGTCTTCGCTAGTCTCAGCGGCTATTCGCGTTAAAGTTCTATGGCTCACGTGAGACGCGAGCACACTCACGGCGTGTACTTCTCCATCTTCACTGTCGGCGTCGAACTTCACGGAGTTGACTGAAGCCCGGGACAGCATGTCAGCCAGGAATAGAAGTTTTCCTGGCACAAAAACCAATTTGATATCGTGTCGAAGTAGTCGCAGAAAGAAGCGTTGCAGTCTAGGTGGTATGTCACCGATTGATTTCTGGGATATAGCAATCAGAGGTAGGTGATCAGTCTCTACGATAACCTTAAGTCCATACGTGAAATCACTGAATCTTTCACAGCCATACACGATAGCCATCGCCTCTTTCCATTTGCGAATATCGCTGCTGGGCTTCCGTGCGAGCTTTAGACGCGTACACGACCGGCTTCAAGTAGTTATCGTGACACTGCAGCAAAGCAGCGCCTAAGCCGTTCTGTGATGCATCGCACGGTATCTTGGATTCTTTAGCAGGGTCAAAAAGCGACAGTAGTGGCTGTTTGCTCATGAATTCGCACAGCTGGTTCCACTCTTTGGCGTGATTCGCCGTGCATTCAAATATTGTGCCCTGATTTATTAGGCTTCGTAGCAATGCTGTCCTGTGCGCCAACGATGGCAAAAATTTGCTGAAGGAGTTCGCTACTCCGAGCATTCTCTGCACCGATTGCTTGTCCTTCGGCTCTGGCATTTGCATCATGCATTGTATCAGAGAGGAACTCGGCCTTACACCCTCCTTACTCATTAAGTCTCCTAGGAATTCTATCTGTTTCACGCAATTGTGCACTTGGCAGCATTCAAAGTCAACCCAGCACTTTCCGCCGCATCGAGCGCTAACCTTAGTTGCTCATTGTGCTCAATGGTCGACGTGCCCCACACTATTATGTCGTCGACATACGCCCTCACGCCAGGGAGACCTTCAAACATTTCATTAGGAATTTTTTGAAAAACTTCGGATGCTGAAGAAATTCCCAAGGGTAGTCTCAAAAAACGGTACCGCCCAAAAGGCGTTGCAAACGTGCACATTTTTGAGGTTGTCTCGTCCAACGGTATCTGATGGAAGCCAGCGTTTGCATCGAGGCGCGTGAACACTGCTGCTCCTGCCAGTTCCGCCTGTATATATCTTCTCGCGTCGGCATCTGGTAGTGCTGCCTTTTGATACAGTCATTAAACTTCCTCGGGTCCATGCATACCCTAAGCCGTCCATCCTTTTTGCGCACAATTACAAGAGGGCTTTTCCAGTCTGTGGGCTCTGTCATTTTTGCGATGATTCCGCCCTGTTCCATACGCTGCAGCTCCTCCCGCAGCGGCTCCCGAAGGGCTAGTGGCACCAGTTGCGCTGGCTGTACGACCGGCACGGCGTCGTCGCGGAGAGCCATATGGTAGTGACGTTTCACGCCACCTGCGCCGCTGAATAGATGACGGAATTAATCTACCACTCTTTCTGTTGAGTCTTGCGACACGCTGTGCACTTGCCGAGAATGAAGCCGAAGGCGTTCGCAGGCTCCAACTCCTAGTATGGCTTGCCCTTTCCTCACGATAAAGAATTGCAGGGCGGCGTTGTGACCGTTTAACTCTGCTTCCAACGTGATGGTCCCAAAATGATCGTTTTTGCTTCTGCCGAAGGACCGCAAAGTCGCGCAGCTGGGCTTCAATGGTGCCTGTAGCTGCGTCTTGTTGAAGACACTGAGGGGAAGAATGTTGGCTTGGGAACCGGTGTCAACTTTCAGGCGAACTGACTGCTTGCCAACATTTGCTTGAACAAGCCAGTCGCGTTCCCTGACCACGCGCCTCACAACCACGTTCAGTATATCGAATTCCTCCATGACACCAGTGAGTTCGCTGAATTGTTCCTTTGCTTTGCAACAGATGACAAAGTGGTTTTTTCGCTAGCATTTGCGACATGTACGCCCAAATGAAGGACAGCTCCGCGGTGCGTGTGTTCATGCGCACCTTTGGCAGTTGTAGGCCTGCTGCTCTTCCCGAGGACCAGAGCGCAACTTCTGAACCGGGTCTACTTGCTTGTGGTCTCGTTCACACATTTCTTGATGCGCGGCAGCCTTGCAGGTCTGTTCTGCCGCCTGGAGAGTCAGCTTGTCATCTCTTAATAACCTAATTCCTCGTATTTTGTCGTCATTTGTACCAAAAACAATTTGGTCCCTGATCATTGAATATAGCAACCCTGCAAAGTTACGCAACCGTGCTTGAGTCCTTAAATCCGGCAAGAAGGGCTCCAATGGCTCGCCCGGTTCCTGTACTCGTCTCCTGAACAAGTAACGCTCGTATACCTCATTGCTTTGGGCCTTGCAGTGCTCATCAAACTTTTTGACTACCGTTGCATAGTCACTGTTGCTTTCGTTTTCGGAGAAGGCGAAGGTGTTAAATACGTTAATGGCTTCTTCACCTGCGGTAGTCAGCCGAAGTGCAGTTTTTGTTGGCTCTGGTCGAGGCTTTTCTGTTGGTTCTGTCGCAGTCAGGAATAGTTCGAACTTCTGCTTGAAGAGCTTCCAATTCTTCGCGATATCCCCTTTGAGGTGTAGTGCATCGGGTGGGCGTAGGAAAGCCATTCCGCGGCTTGTTTCTTCCGTCCGTGCCGATGTTCCGAGAAGTGGGCGTCAAATTTAGCCACTTCTGACACCATGCATCGAAGTTCAGGAACGCCGAAGCCAACAGGGGGGAAGAAGCCCCGCTTTCTTGAGCAGCGCGTATTTATAATGAAAGCATCAAAAGAGGCCAAGTTCAAGTCCTTGCGTGCGTATCAGATACATTTTATGCACGCGCTGCGCAGGCTTCGCGTCGCGCATACGATACAGAATACGTGTTTTTTTCTAATCTTCTCAGTGTTATTTCTGGTACCTTGTCTAGTTCATCTTCTGCCTATAGAGTTGTAGGCTGTATGAGTATCTGCTCAGCATGTTGGAGTAGTAGTGCTCGTCCATCTGTACGGATGCCCGGGTCGGAGTGGTCGTGCAGCAGCGTGTGCGCCTTCATTTCCCTCCATGGAGAGAGAAAGAGGCGACCTTGGTTAAAAAGCCGAGATTTTAGCCGGCATAAAAAATTTGCTAAAATGCTACTCTGCGTGGCAAAGGGAATTCTGGATAAAAGGACAGGAGCAGGGAAGTGCGAAAAATTCTTAAGTAAACGAAGCGAAAACCCCTCCACGTACTGAACCGCTGCTGTCCACATGAGCTTTGCATCGCTTGCGCCTTCCTTGATGTCCTTTACCATCCTAATGGCTGCCTGCCGCATCATTCCCCTGGTGTAGTTCCTGCACACTTCTTGCGAATTCATTATTATATCAGTTTTTATCTGCGCTGTTATTGCGAGTGCTATGGCTGCCTCCATCGTTTTGGTGGGGTATCTGTGCCGAATTGATGCGCCACTTCAGAAGTTGCCATCCTTGTTTGTGACTGCTATCGTGATGATGCCTCTAACAGGCCCACCCGCTCCTGTGTATTGTGTGTCTCGGTCGTTCTTCCTTTGTGTTTCCAGGATTTTTAGCTCTGGCCTATCATTTTCCTCCTTGGTGTACCATGTGTATGTTCCTTTGCATGGGCTTGACTTGTAAGATGTTTTTCAGCTATTCGAGGGCTTGGTATCGGTGTTGCGTTTTTTAATATAGGGCAGTTTGTGTCTGTCTAACCATGCTCTACATTTCTGCGTTGCAGTCTCAACATTGTGAGGAGAAGTATTTCGCAGCTGATAAAGAAATTTGCAGTTGCTGTGTCCGCGATAAGTGGCGCATTAAACTGCAGTGGTATTATATTTACCCAGATGTTGGTGTTGTGAAGGGACGTGAAAAGATTGTTGTTGTTGTTGTTGTTCCCCTCACAAACTGGCACATACCCACAAGTAGGATTGGCCATAACCAGGTGGTGACTATTAAAATTGCAGATTGCATATGGCAAGCGCGGGATGACCTAACAAAAATTGTGTAACTTTTTTCCGTAGCAGAGGAGGTTGCAGGACCTAAGGGCGACCTAACAAACTGAAATTGAGGTAAGAGAATCAGTAAAAAAAAGGGATTGAGAGAGACAGAGATAGTAGGAATTGCAAAACGTAGTTACCCAAATACGAAAGCTTATAATGGCATAGGCAGTACGAAAGCTTATGATGGTAGACGTTTTCATTCTAGGAGATAATTTTGAACAGCAGAGCAAACATTCCCATTGGTATGGCCAAGCATAGAAGCGCCAAGGGACAGAACTACCGCAGAAGCCAGACGCAAATTGAGATTCTGCATTGGGACCTCTAATAGTCGCCTCCGGATCGATGAGTAGCGACGGCAATAGAGAAGAAAGTGCTCTAATATTTCCGGCTCAGCACAATACGGACACAATGGGGAGATCGCCAGACCAGGCCTGTAGAGGTAAAAATTTAGTTGCGGCACCCGGCAACGAAGACGCGTGAAGGAAACTTCAAGTTTGCGCGATCGCCATGCTGTGCTTCTCCAAGGGAACATGAGGTGTTGGAAGTCGTCCAATGAAGTAAGCGCTGATGCGCCAGATTCTTTCATTACAGTGTACATTCGAAATCGTGTCGCCGTGATCTAAGCAGTTGTTGGAAGGGGGTCAACAATCGGTCCACTCAGGGCTGCATTCGCTAGAGCATCAGCTGATTCATTTAAGAGAAGACCCCTGTGCCCAGGAACCCAAATAAATCGAATGGATTTGATATGTTGAGGGATCAGGAATTTTAGTATCCGAGAGAGCTGCGATTCAGTGCACGCAGACAGGGAAGTGCATAAGGATAACGAGTCCGTAACTATTATTACCACTGATAAAGAGATGGGTACCTTGCGCAGAGCCAGAACCACTGCAAGAAACTCAGCCAGATAGATAGGCGTAAAATCTTGAAGATGGAGAGAAAAAGACCAGTCAAGGGACTGGGAGTAAATGCCTACACCTGCCTTTTCGTCATACACCGAGCCATCAGTCGCAATAGCAACATGTGGGCAGAAGGTCGACAAGTAATCCTGCAACATACCATTTAACAAAGAGAAAGGCAGTAATTTGGCATTACTTGGGTAAATATCGTCGAAGATGATGGTCACAGTTGATGGGATGGACCGCACCGGAACAATTTCAGGTATTCGCACATTTAGTGGGCCCAGCAAGGATTCAACGAAACAGATTGGGGGAGTTTGAAGCTGAGACCAACCGACACCTAAGAACTCCACTCGCTGCCCTAGGAAGATCAAATGGGATGCATGCTGCTCCGAGTCGCAAAATTTTAAAAACGTCTGTACCGTTAACAGGCGAAACCTTGCAGTAAGAGGCGGCACCCGCGCTTCCAGATCCACAACGTTGTTTGCCACGTATTTAGGGAGACCCAAACAGAGGCGCAAAGCTTCACGCTCTAAGAGCAGAAGTGAGCGCAGTTTATATGCAACCGCGCCAGAAAACAGAACGCAGCCAAATTCCAAGCTACGCCGGATATACATTTTGTAAATCATTAGAAGAACATGGCGCATACCACAGCGTGGGCTACTCAGCCTTCGCAGAAGACCGACTGCCCGAACCCTTTTCGCAGCAACCTGATCTATATGTGATCGCCAAGAGAGAGAGGTGTCATCAGTTACCCCGAGATACTTTAGAGAACATACATGAGGAATCACGTGATGACGATAAACCAGTGAAATGTTTACCTGTTGAGAAATCACAAAAGGTAACAAAGCGCATTTGTTTACATTGACTTAAGTGGATTTCAGATAACCATCGATCAAGTGAATTTAAATACGACTGTAACACCATATAGACCGAATTTAAATCACTCGCAGCAGCAAAGAAAGCTATATATTTGCATACACGTATGAGTCACGTCAGCAATGTTGTTGTTGTTGTTGTTGTTAACCTATCAAAAGATGGCACATACCCACACTGGGGGATCGGCCAAGAATCGGGTGGCTATTCACCTGAACGCAGTTAACAAAAAGGGAAAGCACGTGGGAGCATAACACCGGTGAATTTTTCGTCATGAACAGAAAAGGGATGAGTGTTTTGATTTTAAAATTTTAAGAATAATAATAAAGAGAGTGATTAAATATTAATGATTTAGTCAAAATGTAATAAGTGATAGAAAAGAAAAGGTTGAAACACTTAGCAAGGCAGTCGGTGAGATTCTATCAGGAAATTTTGAACAGCGCTGCAAACAGATCTGTGGCTGAACCCAAATGTGGTGGCGCCAAATGATAGCAAGAGCGGGCTGCTCAAACTAAGGCCAAGATGCTGCAAGGGCTTCTCCAGCAACCTTTTTCTCAGTGAATTGAATCGGCGACAATACAGCCAAAAATGTTCAATAGATTCTGGCTCACGGCAAAATGCACAAAGGGGAGAGAGGAATGTACAAGCCAAAGCGTACTGAGCTGCCGTTGCCTTCTTCATCCTCTAAGGACGGCATGCGTAATTTCTTGCACGGCATTGTTGAAACTAAGCTCCTTCATTTACCATCATTCTGTATCGACATGCAAAAAGTGATGGATTAAATACGTTGATTTGAGAACTTGGACTCGTTAGGTATCCTGGCATGAGCCCGGGCCACAAAAGGGGACCAGCAGAAGGCGATGTGGAGGAGGAAACCAGCTGGGCTCGCGTGCCACGAGCATTAGAGCCCTGCTAGGCCTCAGCTGGAACGCTCCCCCAGGCCTTCGCTGGTCGCCCCCTTCTTCCCGGCGACTTGCGCCTACTGGCCAAGGGATTCGCCAGTTCCCAGCATGCGACATCAACAGAAGAACGCCGCGGCATGACTGCGAAGCCTAAGGCTCCCAGAAAAGGTTATCCGCGCCCACTGCTACCATCCGTTGGAAGGCCCTTCTGAATCGTACTCGGGTGAGCTACTTACCTTGCTTCGCCGAGGAGACACCGCACCCTGGCGTTCCTGAGCTTCGAGGCAGCCGTCTAAAGCACCTCACAAGAAATAGCTCACCTACAAAGCCTTATCTCACCACACCATGGGTAGCGACCAGCCTGGAAGTGGAAGGAAAGGCACAAGTCGAGATAAGAACGCATCCGAAAATGGCACCAACGGCTCCAAACAAAGGCGAGCGCGGAACACGCTGAAGGTGGCTCCAGTCGAGGTCGACTCATCGACTGAGCAACCGGGAACACCGCACGACGTGCCTCTCGGTCGACGGGAGAAAGCCATGGACGAAGTCAAAGCTAGGCCTACACCCTGGTCTCCATTGAAGAAGGTAGTCTCCGTTTCCAAGAGCAGTTTGGCAAAAAAGGTTACAGACTCGCCAGGCACCAACGAGGCTGGGCCGTCCACCAGCGAAGGCAAGAGCAGTGCAGCGCCCCGCAAGCCACGTGCTCCTGGTCCCTCGTCTCGTTCCTCATCGGCCGTTACCGGCACAAGTGAGCGCCGCACTGGACGCGGCCACCGGACGCGCAGCAAATCTCGCGACTCTGGAGCTGCCAGAAAGCGCCCCGGGAGAAGCATCAAACGGTCGCGTAGCACCGGAGGAAAAAGGGGGCACTCCCGTTCCCGTCGCCGGTCGGGATCCAGGTCCTCCGGTAGCAGCACCGCAGGCAAGCGTGCTGGCAAGAGGCGCCGCCGATCTCGCTCGGGCTCCTCAAGGCGCAGCGGTGGTCGGAAACGCGGCGGAAAACGGCGCCACCATTCAACCGGAATAGCCTCCAAAAGCCCGGGGAAGCGCAAGACCGCCAAGAAGTAACGAAGGACGCAAGGCGCCGGGTAGAGCGGTTCCAGCTGATTGGCCGGCACCCATTTGAACGATCAAAGATACAAAATTTCACTCTGTGCCAAGTCCGATAGCGTCGGCAAAAAAAATTGTTCAAATAAACCGAGTTCACTTACTCTAACTCAATGTCTTTTTTCTTTCTCATGAGACTAACTTTAGTCGGACAGTAGCTTTTGCTTTCGGCTGCTGATCCCAAGATCCCGTATTGTCATCCCGGCAACGGCGACCGTACTTCTATGGAGGCGAAACAAAAGCTTCCAGATACTTTTCGATGTCAGTGCACGTTCAAGAAACCTTGGTGGTCTAAATTTATTTCGGAGCCTTCCGGCGTTTCTTGTAGCCCGTGTGCAGCTTCGGGGCGTAAAAATCATCAATTTTAATCTCATTTAAATCATTGTTTGCATTGGTTTCATCAGAATTTCAGTCATCCCTTTGGCCAAATAGCGGTGTAAACCACTCATCCATGCTTGGCTAGTGTGTCGACATTCCGATCACCAAGTTACACTGCCTTCTATAGGGACATGAAATATAATTAAAGCTCCCAGTTGGTGGTGATGCCGAAATGCGTTCCAGGACTTACATGCCTGAACGCTGGGCCGAATTTAGCGCTCGCTGGTCCGTCCGATATGAAAGGAAAAAAATCCCCTTTGCAAAATGCACGATTTCTTTTATATTTCTTTACCATCTTCAAAGACACATTTAGATATGATATGCCAAACGCAAAACAACCTAGAATTGAGGAAAAAGAGGGCTCGTAACACGTAATTTGGAGGAATGAAACTTTGTTCCCTTTCATATTGAATGCCCGTCTACGTAATTCGCGAACATACTTTTCTTTCAGCATTGGATAGCTGACCTGGCAATCAATAAAGACCAACCTTATCCTTTTAAGCGTACACTGGTTTGGTTAACGGCGTTTAACGTTCCAAAGCTTCTCAGGCTTTGAGGTACGCCGTAGTGGACCACCTGGGGTTCATTATTGTTGTTAGCCTTACAAAAGATGGCACATACCCACAATAAGCCGCCGCGGTGTCAGAGTCGTTACGGCGCTCGGCTGCTGGCCCAAAAGACGCGGGTCTGATTCCGGCCGCGGCGGTCGAATTTCGATGGAGGCGAAATTCTAGAGGCCCGTGTACTGTGCGATGTCAGTGCACGTTAGAGAACCCCAGGCAGTCGAAATTTCCGGAGCCCTTCACTACGCCGACTCTCATAGCCTGAGTCGCTTTGGGACGTTAAACCCCCATAAACCATAAACCAAACATACCCACAATGGGGGGATCAGCCAAGAATCAGGAGGCAGACGTTGCTATCACCTGTACTCAGTAAAAGCAAAAGGAAAGCACGCGCGAAGGCAACGCTGGTGGATCCTACCTCAAGAAGGGTATGAGCGGTCCATTAATGTGCACCTACACCACTCAATACATTTGCCTATAGCATTTCGCCTCGACATAAATGCGACCGGCATTGCCGGGATCCAGCCCGCGTCTTTCGGGTCAGCCGCCGAGCACAACCGCCACTAGGCTACCCTAGCGTCTTTAAGCTTTCACGTAGAAGGATAGCTAATATTCTCTTATTATCTTGGTTATTCTGGAAGAAAAGAAGTAGAGAAAAGAAAACTATACGAATAAGTACAACATATCCTTTGTGAAATGTCTGCCTTAGCCTGTTCGTTGAATTGCATTTGGACAAATTTGTACCCATCGCTTCGAAGTTCTCTACTTTTTCTCTATTCAAAGGCGAAAAAACAACGACGACAAATATGGCTCTGATGAAATGATCAAAACATTTCATTGGGCCTTGAATTTGGGGTCGGTCCCCCCCATTCCTAGTGTCCGTCGGATCTTGCAGCTGCTCTTAAGCTTTCGGTCATCTCCTTCTGAATTTTAGACCACGCTAGTCAGGATTTCCTCCTATCGCGCAGTCGTCAGTTCTATGCTTTTTATTTCCGTGTTGTCTTTGGGATAGGTCCGCCTTTCACCCACATTGTGCGTTTTGTGAAGTAGTCTTCTGGGTGGGTTACCTGGTCTTTTTCAGCTTGAATACGTGTTTTTTTCTAATCTTCTCAGTGTTATTACTGGTATCTTGTCTAGTTCTTCATATTCTACCTATATAGTTATAGGCTGTATGAGTATATGCTCAGCATGTTTGAGTAGCTGTGCTCGCCCATCTGTTCGGAAGCCCGGGTCGGTGTGGTCGTGCAGCAGCGTGTGGGCCTTCATTTCCCTGTATGGAGAGAGAGACGACCTTGGTTAAAAAGCCGAGATTTTAGCCGGCATAATACAATTCGATAAAATGCTACTCTGCGTGGCAAAGGGAATTGTGGATAAAAGGACAGGTGCAGGGGAGTACGAAAAATTCTTAAGCAAACGAAGTGAAAACCCCTCCACGGACTGAAGCGCTTGTGTCCATATGAGCTTTGCATCGCTTGCGCCTTCCTTTATGTCCTTTACCATAATAATGGCTGCCTGCCGCATCATTCCCCTGGTGTAGTTCCTGCACACTTCTTGCGAATTCATTATGATATCAGTTTATCTGCGCCGTTATTGCGAGTGCAATGGCTGCCTCCGTCCTTTTGGTTGGGTATTTGCACCAAATTGATGTGCCATTTCGGAGGTCGCCATCCTGTTGGTGATCGTAATAATGCCTATAACAGACCTAGTTGCGCCTGTGTAATGTGTCTCTCGGTCGATCTTCCTTTGTGTTTCTATGGTTTTGAGCTCTGGCTTATCATTTTCCTCTGTGGTGTACCATGTGCATGTTCATTTGCATGGGCTTTAAGATGTTTTCATGTTCTTCGAGGGCTTCGTATCGGTGTTGCGTTTTTTATTCTACGGAAATTTGTGGCTGTCTAACACTGCTCTGCATTTCTGCGTTGCAGTTTTAACGTTAGAGCCCTGCTATAGGCCTCAGCTGGAACGCTCGCCAAGGCCTTCGCTGGTTGCCCCTTTCCTGGCGACTTGCGCCGACTGGCCAATGGATTCGCCAGTCCCCAGCATGCGTCATCAACAGAAGAGCGCCGCAACCTGACTGCGAAACCTGAGGCTCCCAGCAAAGATTTCCCGCGCCCACTGCTAACGTCCGTTAGAAGGCCCTTCTGAATCGTACTCGGGTGAGCTACTTTCCTTGCTTCGCCGAGCAGATACTGCACCCTGGCGTTCCTGAGCTTCGGGGCAGCCGTCTGAAGCACCTCACAAGAAATAGCTCACCTACAAAGCCTTATCTCACCACACCATGGGTAGCGACCAGCCTGGAAGTGGAAGGAAAGGCACAAGTCGAGATAAGAACGCAACCGAAAATGGCACCAACGGCTCCAAGCAAAGCCGAGCACGGAACACGCTGAAGGTGTCTCCAGTCGAGGTCGACTCATCGACTGAGCAACCGGCAACACCACACGACGTGCCTCTCGGTCGACCGGAGAAAGCCATGGACGAAGTCACAGGCAGGCCTAAACCCAGGTCTCCATTGTTGGAGGTAGTTTCCGTTTCCAACAGCAGTTTGGCAAAAAAGGCTGCAGACTCATCAGGCACCAACGAGGCTGGGCCGTCCACCAGTGAAGGCAAGAACAGTGCAGCGCCCCGCAAGCCACGTGCTCCTGGTCCTTCGTGTGGTTCCTCATCGGCCGTGTTAGATGCGGGCCCTTGGTTCGCCTGGGCCGTCTCACGCCAGGGTCGAGGTCCACGGGTTCCGGATCGGGAAACTGCAGTTATGGTGTGACGAAGAGACGAGATGGGCTTCGAGGTGAAGAGACTGAAAGAGTTTATTTACATTTTTACATAGTTCAAATAGTTAATCGGGAGCTGGCTGATCACCTGCCAGATCGCTGCTTAAATAGGGTGCCCTGTCCCCAGGTCCCTAGTTGGGGAATTTAGTTCATTAAAAATGCGTCCAATCACTGATGTCGATCACGTGCGCAGTCTTTAGGGTCCGCTTTCCCGGATGCCCCCAACAACACACTCTTGCCACTTCTGGCCAGTTATGGTCCGCGCTGTCCAGGCAGCAGTGATGAATAGCCCGATGGGGGCCCCTAGCAGCGTCGAAGGTCAGTCACCTGCACTTCACAGCGGTAGCGTGGGAGCGAATGACTGCCGCTGCACTTTGAGGAAGGTTCCACGTGAAGAAAAGCACTTAGGGTAAGACGAAGTTGTTTTCGAAGAACGAGGATTCCGGCGTCGTTGGCTTAGTCAAACACGGCCGCATTTTCCACGGCTCATTTGCAGTCCCGCGCCGCTCGCCGCCTCCCCTGTCGTCCCTTCCGGGAGAAGGACGTCGTTATGTCCCGGGTGAGTCCGGAGTTGAGACCAAACAACAACCAAGCTCCCCAAAAGCCGCTGTCAGGCAACGAATGGCCGTTTCACCCCGTAAACAGCAGGGGGGGGGGGGGGGGGAGGTTCTTTGTAGACGCCGCCACCGGCATTCGTGGCGCCGCCACCCAGTCGACGGCCCTTTGAAGCTTCTGTCGATTGATGCTTCTCGTGGCTTGAATATTCTTCGCCCTTTGGCGTTGTCCGTACGGAATAGCTCTTCCGCGGCCAGGAGAATCTCGATCGTTCAGTGGTCACAATCACTGGTCGAGGAGAGATGGACTTGAGTTGTAGCGTGGGAGGCCCTTCTTGATCTTGTCTGCAAGCACAGAGCAGAGTCCTAGACCTCGGACAACGAAGGCATTAGTCGAAACCGGCCACTCAACATGGCGCCACTCCCCAGGCAGTGCACGAAGTTCACCCGAGAGCCGCCAGGCTGTTTTGCAAACCGACTGCATTGTCGATATAAACGTAAGCACTAAATTTTGTAGCTGACAGCAATAATCTCGGCTACTAAGAACAGCTTCCATGTCTGCCGAATTCGCTGCCAAAGCCCGATTCGCCGAACACGATTTGAAGAGAGGTAGCAGATTTGGAAGCAAAAGAAAAAGAATATGACACTACGCCAAAACAAAGCTAACTAGTACCTAAAAATACGAAAATACACGGAATTGCCACCGAATGGGTACCTCAATTATGGGAATAACCTGCTCAATCCATCGGCATTGCCATGACATTTGCCCCTTTTGTATCGCACAGAAAAGTTATATTGCTGGAGGGCTAGACTCCATCGTAGCAAGCGGCCATTCTTGGGCGACATTTGACGCAGCCATGTAAGCGGACAATGATCTGTCTCTAAAGTAAATTTCGCCCCGTAAACATAACTGGCTAGCTTCTGTGCGGCCCAAACCAGACAAGCGTATTCCTTTTCCGAAGCGCTGTAGGCTTCTTCCCTTACGGTTAACTTCCTGCTGGCATAGAGGATAGGGTGCTCCTCATTGTCGTCTCCGACTTGGCTTAATACGACCCCATCACCCTGTCGCTGGCGTCACACTAGACCACGAATTCCTTGGTGTAGTCCGGTGCGCGTAACACGGGCCGCGAAACCAGCACGCTTTTCAAGCTTTGAAACGAATTTTCTTTTGCTGCCTCCCAGATAACGCTATTTGGCTTTTCTTTGCGAAGCGCATCGGTCAAAGGACTTGCTAGTTCTGAATAGTTTGGTATGTACCTTTGGTAGTATCCCACAAGACCGAGAAATGAACGTACAACCGTATTAGTTCGGGGCTGCGGGAATTCAGCTATAGGGGCTATCTTGAGGACTGACGGCCTCCTCGTCCCTCTACCGACAACATGACCAAGATAGGTGACATGTGGGCAGCCAAAACTACATTTTTCAGCCTTAGTGGTTAGTTCAGCGTCCCTCAAACTCGTCAGTACCTTCCTGAGATGGGAAACATGGCCTTCCCACGAGCTAGAAAAAATGGCCACATCGTCAAGGTAAGGCAGCGCGAAATCCTGCATGTCCTTGAAGATGATGTCCATTAGCTTTGAAAAGCTAAAAGGTGCATTCTTAAGCCCAAAACTGAGCACCAAAGGTCGAAATACCCCCATGGGAGAAATGAATGCTGCATACCGACTCCCGCTTTCCGAGAGGGGGACCTGCCAGTACCCTCTCACTAGGTAAAGGGTGGAGATGTACTGTGCCGCGCTGTCTCGATCCTTTCTTCGATGTTCGGTATTGGGTACAACTGGTCCTTCATTATGGTGTGCAGCTTCCTGTAGTCCACGCAAGGTCGCGGATCTTTGCCTGCTGCCTCTACGCTACGATTATCAGCGGAGAGGTGTAGTCGCTCTCTGCTGGCTCTATAACGCAAAGTTCCAGCATGTGCTTTATCTCCGCCTCAATTATTTCTTTCTGCCTTGGAGAAACTCTGTAGGCTTTCAATCTTACTGGATCGGTCGAAGTTAGCTCTATCTCATGCGTGATGAGATTTGTCTTCCCCGTCCGGCCGCTAAAGCTCTCCCGGAATTCGCACAGCAATTGCCTCAATTCTTGGAGTTGCTTTGGTTCTAGATCCATGGTGCTCGTTGTTAGATGCGGGCCCTTGGTTCGCCTGGGCCATCTCTCGCCAGGGTCGAGGTCCACAGGTTCCGGATCGGGACACGATTTCCTCTATTCTGTTGGTAGTATTTTTTTCATGCTGCCTTTTCACTCAGGGTTTTCGGTTAGTAGCTCTTCGGGGATATTTACTGCCATGTTTACACTCCCGCTCCTTTCTACATAGGGCTTCATTAAATTGCAGTGATAGGTCTTTATCTGCTGTCCTCTCCCTGGCATTTTCAGTGTAGTTGGTTTCTGAAATCTGATCCAAAACTTCCACTGGTCCGTCCCAGTGAACTTCCATCTTATTTTTGCGTGCGGACCCGAGAATAAGCACACGATCCCCCACCTTGAAGGTTCTCAGTCTAGCATTCTTGTCGTAGTACTTCTTCGCCGTGCCCTGAGCTGTTTTTAAGATTCCGATCCACTAGTTCTCGCGTGGCACTCAGACGGTTTAGTAACTGCAACACATACTCCACTACTGACTGTCCCCTCCCACATTTCTCTAAGCATCCTAAGAGGGGAACGAAGAGCCCTTCCGTACACTAGTTCTGCACGAGTAAAGCCCGTCGCTTCGTGCGGTACTGTTCTCAGGGCGAACAGCGTTGCCGGGAGGCAACTTTCCCAATCGTCTTTATGCTCATAGCAGGAAGCACGTAGAACTCTTTTGAGCACCGAGTGCCACTTCTCGACGCTGTTCGATTGAGGGTGGTAAACGGAGCTATTAATCAAACTCACCCCACACCTCTGTAAGAATGTGGTTTTGAGTCCGGTCGTGAAAACTGTCCCCTGATCCGCCTGAATTTCTGCCGGAAAGCCAATTAGAGCGAAAACGGACAGGAGACCGTCCACTATCTCTGTCGAGCTAAGCTCTTTTAGCGGCACCGCCTCCGGGAACTTGGTAGCAGGGCATATCATATTGAGCGCGTACTTATAGCCCGACTTAGTTCTGGGTAGTGGCCCGACGGTGTCAATGACCAGACGTCGAAAAGGCTCCGAGATAAGCGGAACCAGCTTTAGCGGGCCTTCCATCTTTCTCCTGGTTTTCCGGTGCGCCGACACGCGTCGCATGACTGCACGTAGCGTTCAGCATCTCGGAAACAACCCGGCCAGTAGTATTCCCCAAGCAGCCTTTCCTTCGTTTTGTTGACACCTAAGTGTCCTGGCCAACTGTTTCCGTGACAGAGGCCTAAAAGGTCATAGCGGTACTTTTCAGGCGCGACCAGCTGATGAAGCGTCTTTCCCTTTTTGTCCCTTTAATGGCGATACAGCAATCCGCCTTTGTGGTGCAATGTCACGTTACGCCTAGCAATACCCTCCTTGGCTGTGAAGTGTAACTTTGACAAGCTAGGGTCTCTTTCCTGTTCCTTGATTAAGGAGTCTCTGTCAACGTGCAATAAGCGATCCATGCACACAATGTAAACCAAGTTACACCCTTAAGGGTGTATTAGTGTCTATAACACACTTCAAAAAGGAGAACTTTAGGTAGCGAAGCCTCCTTATACAGGGCACTTTCTCACAACTCCACCCTTCTTTACCTGAAGCAGTGGAAGGAGGTTTACGTAACCTACACCTTTTTATAATGGGTGTAGCAGTCACACTTCACCTTTAACACCCTTTTCAATTTTTCACTTTTATGCCGTGTCATTCATTTTAGGCTTTCCACTATATTTTGTGTAGCAATGCGAAGCTGTTCGATATATTGCATCTCATCAGTTGATATTGTAGCCACCCACACATGTAATATGTGCTAGAGACAATAGCTTGGCTTTTCCTTTGCATTATGAATGCCCAGAACATGTGAAGAGCATTCAAAAAAGGTCAGGCACATTACACAGCATGCTCCGGCAAACATTTATTGATGTGAACCAGCAAATGCAACTTGGTGCATACTTACAAACCATCAGACAATGCACTTTTACTCAGTCACATAAACATCCAGAAATTGCAGTTCGAATATGGAACAATAGTTGCAGGCTCCTGGTTCGTAGCTCCTGTCGAACTCGCAGTATGCACCCGTAAATGCATTTGCACTCTTGAAAACATCAGCGACACGTCTTCTGTAAAAAAAAACAGAAAAAAAAACAAAAAGTAAAACTTGCACTTTCTACAAATGATAGCATTGGTGCCATGTACTAGTTTTCAAATTTGGGGCAGTGAAAGCTGACACCAGGGGCTTGAAAAATTGTTTAGACACTTCAAAACCACTAAAAGATTACTTGAGTTCTCCTTACCAAATCTAGGTCATTCTCCCATGCCATATTTGTAAAGCAGAATGCCATAATACTAGAAAACACCACCTTGAAAAAAAAAAGAATTCTTGACCTCATGACGTGACAGACAAAAAGAAGAAAAATAACATGGCAAACGGATGTCAAACTGGTGCCTCAAGTTTGTTTTTGTAAGCAGTTATTTCTGCTTTACATATGTCTATTGTTTTCTTTTTCTATTGTTTACTTTTCTGTAAATTCTTGCCTGTTTTTTTTACTTGTGAATTCTTGCCTGTTTTTTTTACTGTACTCCATTGATTTTTTTACCTAGATAAAGAGAGAAAAGGGCTGAGAGGGAAAGGCAGCCACACCTGCTTGGGTGGACATACTATAGGGCCATGGCTTCCATGAAGTCATAAAACCAGCAGTGGTGAATCCTGTTCCATCTGCCGTACCCTACAATGTCATGCTAGAATTTCCAAGGGGATCATCAAGTTCATGAGAATCAGTTGATGCCACTGGTGGGGGGGGATCCCTTTAAAGGGGCTCCGAAATACATTTTCAGTGCATTGTTTTACCTGTTGGTTGCATAGAATGAGTGTTCGTTTCACATTTAGCAGGCAGTGCGCATCGTCAGCTTGTGGAGGATCACCGGGTGGCGGCACCAGGTGGCGCCACGTTCCCGTCAACAACGCGCGGTCCTTGCTCGCCGTGACCAACCAGCGCGCTAGGAGGGACGAGCGATGGTTGGCGATAAGCAGTAGTGGTACGTGCTATGCTAAATGTGTCTGATATTTTGCGCAGGCTGTCACAGCGTCGCAGTATCTAGCACTCGAGTTCGGATCCATAAGTAAGAGAATGTCACTGATCAGTGTTCCCTTCTGCGCGTTGACGTGATGGTGAAGCATCGCTGGGTCAGCTGAGCGTTCACATGGTTGTTGTAACCATGCAAACGGGGCTGCCAGCCTTGGCATGAACGAGTTACAGAGAACAGTCAACCATGGAGTGCAATATTCCGCCACGTGCTAAGATGGGCTGTGTTGATTGGTCGGCCTGCGTGTCGTCATTGGGAGAGTGAAATGGGAAGCTGCACGAAAATTGAGTTGAGGGCAGCATTTTTGCATTTTGAAATTTCTTCATTGAATAAATTCCATTCCTATGCATCGATTCTCGTAATTCTTTTTGAGTCAGCATCTGTGTGACAAAGAATCCAACTGAAGCGTAACCGGCATCCGTTCAAGTGGTGTTTCGCAGCCCCTTTAAGAAGATTTGTGGCTTTTTCCTTGAGTTGTATCAGGCTATAGCCTACAATACGTTTAAATAAATTGACAGTGCTTTCTACACGAAATATATGTGCATCAGTAGATGTGCTCTTACGTTAAAAAGTAGGAAGGAATACTTTTGCATATATACATGCTGTCGTGGGGCAGGGGCTCAATCAAACCCGGGCTCCTTCAGGTAGCGTGTCCGAGCCTTCGGGCTGAGGAAATATCAAACTTGAATTTTGGGAAAACGAAAACCCAGCAGGTTTACTGGCACTTTGAAGAAACTTATTGGCATAATTTGAGAAAGTGCAAACACTCAAATATTAAAAGTTCACAGTGCTGAACGACTCAATGAGACTGGTTATCAGGGCCCAGAGCAATCGTTCTCACTCAGGTCGCTTGTTAAATATCCCAAGGTTCTGCCCCTCTATCAGTCGGCGGCCAATTCAACACGTGATACAGATTGGAAGAATGACACAGCACATAGCACGCGGAGGCATTCGTGGGAATCAGCAAGGAGGATTCAGGGGGTCCACTGCTACCTCGCACAGTAGAGCGGCATGTCTCTATCGAAAACGTGATTCGTGTAGGTGCCGCAGTCATTCCTGCAATGGGTCCTCTTCCCTTGGTCGGCTCCTGTTAGTCACAGCTAATAACTGCAAGGCACAGTCCCCTCTTCCCTCCATCGTCTTGTTCATCATCGGTGGAGTCTCGCGGCGAACCAGACAAAGGGAAGGCCATCTCCCCTCTTCATAAAAGCGTGGTAAAGATTCCGCAGGTAGGTTCCAAGAGACATCCTTTTTTCACGGGGTCAACGAGAGGTCAAATGACGTGTCTGCAGCAGGGTTGTAACGGCTTCCTCCCCCGCCAGACGAGGATCTGCGGGTAGCAGTCACCACTGCTCCCCGAAGGGACGACTTAATTGCTTGCAGAAGAACCAACATTGCTCCGTCGCTCGTAACAATGTCTTCTTTGACGTTGAACAGATTCTTCGAGGCTTCGCTGAAACTTCAACCACATGCTCAACCCAGCACTCAGCTCTGCTCCAAGAAAGCCAGTTCAAAGAAGGATTACAACAATGTGGTTACTATAGCAGTTGGAAAAAAGCCCACACTAAACACTCTCAGGACCCACGTAAGCTGAGAAAACCAAACATGCTACTACACACATTCACACGCATAAACGCACGAAATAAAAACTTAAGTAGCAATTTTAGATACCTGAAGAGCACCCCGGAACGTATAGAAAGAATGGCTAAGTGCGTCCGCGTTTCCATTCAATTTGCCCTTATACTTTATATCGAAATGATACTGCTGCAGAATCAAGCTCCACCTGAGAAGGCGGTTGTTCTTTGATGTCGAGGTTTGCAGCCAGGAAAGGGAACAATGGTCCGTTTCTACAGTGAATTTGGCACCTCCGAGATAGCATTGTAGTTTCTGGATAGCCCAAACAATGCAAGTGCACCCTTTTTCCGACACACAGTACACCATATCTCGAGAGCTCAGTTTTCGGCTCAGGTAGAGAACGGAATGTTTGTTGCCGTCGTCATCCCTCTGGCAGAGAAGTCCTCGATCACTCGCATTACACTGGACCGTGAATTCTCGTCCGTAATCAGGAGCTCGCAAAACCGGGTGGCTAATCAGTACTGCATTCAGGTTTAAGAAGGATGCTTCCTTTTTTTCGTCTCAGACTACATTTGTCGGCTCCATCCTGCGGAGAGCATCGGTCAATGGACTTGCCAAAGCAAAATAATCACGGATATAGTGATTGCAATATCCCGTCAGCCCTAAGAATGCCTGAATGTCCGTCTCTGTAGACAGGGGTAAGTAGGGCACCGCAAATGCTTCACAACCATTTAGAACCCTGTCCATTAGGCCGGAAAAACAAAATGGAACATTTCTGAGCCCGAAGCTCATCATTGTTGGCTGATAGCTTCCCGTTGGAGTAACGAAAGCTGCATATCTACTGGCATGCTCAGTGAGCGGTACTTCTCAGTACCCCCGAGTAAGGTTTAGTGTAGTTACATAGGCTGCTCGACTGACCTGTTCCATTCCCTCCTCGATACTGGGGATAGGATACACTTGGTCCTTCGTGGCAGCATTTAACTTCCGGTAATCTACTGCAGGCCTTGGCTCTTTACCCGGAGCTTCCATCAAGATCATAGGCGAAGCTTGTTCGCTTTTGGAGTGCTTGATTGCTCCTAATTCCAGCATGCGTTTTACCTCCCTATCAAGGCTATCTCTCCGATTTGGAGAGAGTCGATAGCACCTTGACCGCACTGGCTCCTCGAAAGTAAGCTTAATATTGTCGCCGAGAAACAGTTGACGTAAGCAGGGCTGGTTTACTTGCTTTAATTAGACGCACAAGACATTGGGACGCACAAGGCAGCAGACAGCACGAGAGATGAAGATGAAGCATCTAGCCCCAAGATGGCTCCAGGCTTGCCAACTGCCAGGAAATGCAGTTTAGCCGCTGTATGGCGCCACAAGAGGAGTTAGTAGCGTAGCATTGCTCCCCCTCTCTTGAAGACACCGACTCGGTGTGGTAGAAATTGCAGGCAGGACCACAAGGGTAGCCGCACGTGTCTGGCGTGTGGTGTAGACATGCGCGAGGGGCTAGCAGGCGTGGTACGGCTTCATCCAAGCAACATGGTCAACTTCGGAGGTCGGCCGTCTAGAAGAGCGAACTGTTCCTTGGGGGAGAACTTCATAGGTAACTTGACTGAGCTGGTGGAGCACCTCGTAGGGGCCAAAGTATCTGCGTAGAAGCTTCTCAGAGCATCCCCGCATGCTGATTGGGCTCCACACCCAGACTTGTTCGCTGTGCTGGTAACACACATTTTGGTGGCGGAGGTTGTATCGCCGAGCGTCGTGAACTTGCTGGTGCCGGATGCGCTGCCGAGCAAGTGGGCGGGTGGCCTCAGCGTAACGAACAAATTGGGCAGCACCCATAACAGAGGGTGTAGCGCTAGCTGGAAGCAGCACTGCATCCAGCATGGTTGTGGTTTCGCGGCCATGTACTAAACGAAATGGAGTGAAGCGTGTTGTTTCCTGGACCGCAGTATTATAAGCAAAGGTGACGTAAAGGAGTATGGCGTCCCAGTTCCGGTGGTCCGCGTCAACATACATAGAAATCATGTCGGCGATCGTCTTGTTGAGCCGTTCGGTGAGGCAGTTTGTTTGAGGGTGGTAAGCGGTTGTTTTACGGTGATTGGTGCCGCTTAGGCGCATAACCTCCTGCGTAAGGGCCGAGGTGAACGCTGTTCCCCTGTCAGTTAAAACGATGGTGGGTGCACCGTGACGAAGCACAATGTTTTGAATGAAAAAGTTCGCAATTTCTTCAGCAGTACCACGGGGAAGAGGTTTAGTCTCACAGTATCGGCTGAGGTAGTCGGTGGCGACCACAATGTAACGGTTACCCGGCGAGGACTCCGGAAAGGGGCCGAGTATGTCCATGCCAACTTGGAAGGGGACCTGAGGCGGATAAATAGGCTGGAGTAGGCCGGCTGGCTTAGTCGGCGGTGTCTTGCGACGCTGGCGCTCGTGGCAAGTTCTTACGTAACGCTTCACAACTGCAGCAACCCTGGGCCAGTAGTATTTTTGCCGTATTTGTGACAAAGTTCGACAAAAACCCAGGTGACCAGAAGATGGGTCATCATGGCTCGCCTGCAGGACTTCGTCGCAAAGGGCCGTGGGCACGACGAGTAGATAGACAGCTTCTGTTGGACTGTAGATTTTCTTATACAGGACGCTGTCACGTAAACAGAACGACGACAGCCCGCGCGAAAAGATTCGCGGAGGAGACTGAGCGCTTCCTTCTAGATACTCAATGAGGGGCCGTTGTTCGCTGTCGCCCATTTGGTGTTGAATGAGAATGGACGTGGAGATGGCACCAAGAAAAACAGAATCGTCGTCGGGGTCAGCTCGGTTGTCCTCGATAGGAGCACGAGACAGTCGGCATCACTGTGCTTCCTACCAGACTTATAGACGATGGTGACATCGAAATCCTAAAGTCGAAGGCTCCAGCGTGCAAGCCATCCCGAGAGATCTTTGAGGTTCGCCAGCCAACACAGCGAGTGGTGGTCGCTGACGACCCTGAAAGGGCGGCCATATAGGTACGGGCGAAATTTGGTTACTGCCCACACAATGGCCAGGCATTCTTTTTCGGTGGTGGAATAGTTCGCCTCAGATCGTGACAAGGTGCGGCTCGCGTATGCGATTACGGATTCGAGACCATCCTGCCTCTGCACAAGGACCGCACCGAGGCCGATGTTGCTGGCGTCTGTGTGTAGTTCAGTGTCGGCTGACTCGTCGAAGTGTCCAAGGATGGGCGTACTTTGGAGACGAGTGCGGAGGTCTTCAAAGGCTTGCTGTTGCTCCAGGCCCCAGAAGAATGGTTCGGAATCTTTCGTGAGTCGCGTGAGGGGCTCAGCGATCTGGGCGAAGTTCTGCACAAAACACCGATAATAGGCGCAGAGACCCAGAAAGCGGCGCACGCTGCACTTATCGGTGGGCACAGGAAAAGCAGCCACGGCAGCAGTCTTATCGGGGTCTGGGCTAACCCCTTTAGCGCTCACGATGTGGCCCAGAAACTTCAACTCTTCGAAAGCGAAGTGACACTTTCCGGGCTTCAGGGAAAGACCGGCCGACCGAATTGCTTCGAACACAGCGCACAGGCATCTCATGTGCTCTTCGAACGTGTCAGAGAAGATGACAACGTCATCCAAGTACATGAGACAGGACTGCCATTTGAGATCGGCAAGAACGGTGTCCATCATCCTCTGGAAGGTTGCAGGAGCCGAGCACAGGCCGAAAGGGAGCACCCGGAATTCGTACAGACCGTCCGGTGTAATAAAGGTGGTCTTTTCCCGGTCGCGTTCGTGTCCACCTCGATTTGCCAATAGCCGCTTCGTAAATCTAGCGATGAGAAGTACTTGGCGTGGCGCAGCCGGTCCAGGGAGTCATCAATACGCGGGAGAGGATAAACATCCTTTCAGTGACTTTGTTTAAACGTCTGTAATCAACGTAGAACCGTAGAGTCCCATCTTTCTTTGCCACTAGAACAACAGGCGACGCCCACGGGCTCGTCGACGGCTGTATCACGTCGTCCTTGAGCATTTCTTGAACTTGGCAGCGATTGGCATCGCACTCCTTCGAAGAGATCCGGTAAGGCGGCTGACATAATGGCAGTTGGTTGGCGTCAACTATAATTCGGTGCTTTGTGAGCGGTGTCTGCCTAACCTTGGAGGTCGAGGCAAAGCAGTCGCAGAAAAACTGGATAAAGCTTTCCAAGCACCGTTTCTGGTTAGTTGGGAGGTTTGGGTTCACGTCAGTTTTTATGGGAGTGGTCAGTTCCTCCACTGATGCCGGGGCTCCAGACAAAGCGTGCTGTCCCGCGAATTCGATGAGTTCCTCGAAATACGCAATAGCTGTTCTGCCAGGCAAACACTGAGGTTCACAGCCAAAATTGGTCACCAAGAGTTCGGTTCGGCCCTTGTTCAGTTCAACAATTCCTCGAGCAACACAAACTTGCCGACCAAGGAGCAGCGACATGTTGGTTTCAGCGATGCCACGAATTTTGGTGCTGTTATCGCAATCTACAGTAACAAACATGCTGGATCTTGATGGGATCAAAACGTGGTCGTCACAGACGCATAACTTAGCCCTGCATGGCTCGGTATCGTCGTCGACAGGGCCTTGGGTGGAAAACGACACGATTAGCTCCTGGAGGTTGATAATGGCACCATACTCTTGAAGGAAATCCAAAACGAGTATACGTCTTTGGAGCACTCGGGTAACAGAGCAAAGCAACCAGGGAAAGTAACACCGCGGATGTGGATTCGCGAAGTGCAGGCACCGATCGGAGTTACCACGTGGCCACCAGCTGTCCGGATCTGCGGCCCAGACCAAGGGGTCAGAACCTTCCTCAAGGCCGTGGCTAACCGTCTGCTCATTACCGAAAAATCGGCGCCGGTATCCACGAGTGCGGTAACGTCGTGGTTGTCGGCGGATACCGGAATTTCGGCGGAGGCCAGTCGGTCGCAGCGCGTCGAGTCAGGTCGTCGTCGGTCGGAGCGTCGCGGCAAATCGTCGGGTGGAGGCTCTTGACTCGGTCCAGTAGCAGCAGCCCTACCCCCGGAGGACGTCGTCTTCAGTTTTCCCGACATGGGGACGTACCTCTGAACTGGCCAGAGGATGACGGGCGGCCGGGCGAAGAGAACCGCCTTGGGGATGGCGATCGGGACTGGCGTCGCTGCGAGGTCGAAGATTGCACGTTATCAGCCAAGTACTGTTCGATATCCCGTGGTCTTTCATCGTAGCGTGGTCGAGGTGCGTCAGGTGAAAACCACCTTAAACCCATCCTGCGGTAGGGGCAGTGGCGGAGGATGTGGCCGGGCTCTCCGCAGTGGTAACAGAGCGGCCGATTTGTTTGGCGTACGCCAAACGTGAACTTTGCTCACGGGGGGCCTGAACTCCTGTGACACGGAGGGTGCTGTTGCCATTGGCTCCTGCAGGTATGGCACAGGAGCGATGGGGGAAAAGGCTCGCATCGCTGGCCCGGGACTTCGTAGCGCCTCGCTGTACGTCATAACGGAGGGCGCCGGGTGTGGAGCTGGGGGTGGCTGCACAACTCGTCGGATTTCTTCGCGGACTACGTCCGTTACGGCAGCGACGCTGACCTGTCGAGCTTCAAAGCGATGTTTCGCCAGTTCCTCGCGCACAAGGCTTCTTACAAGCTCCTGAAGCTCCTCGGCGGGCAGCGACGTAGGCGTGTACTGGGACTGGGAAGCAGCTGCTACAGTAGCCTGACGTCCGTAGTGGGCACCCCGTTCCTGTAGAGAGCGCTCGATACCCACTGCCTCCTTGGTGAAGTCGGACACTGTTCATGGCGGGTCACGGACCCATCCGGCAAACAGCTGCTCTTTTACGCCACGCATTAAGTGGCGTACCTTCTGGGCTTCGGGCATAGCAGGGTCGGCCCGATTGAACAGTCGGGTCATGTCCTCGATGAACGTCACGACGCCCTCATTCGGCTGCTGTGATCTCGAGCGCAGGGCGATTTCAGCTTTCTCTTTTCTTTCGCTGCTGGTAAATGTCGCTAGCAGCTCTCGACGAAAAGCCTCCCAGGCAGTAAAGGAAGCTTCGTGGTTCTCAAACCACATTTTGGCCGAGTCCTGCAGCGCAAAGTAGACGTTGCGCAGCTTGTGCTCGCCGTCCCACTCGTTAAAACCCGCCACTCGGTCAAAGCTGGCCAACCAGTCTTCGACATCCTCAAACCTGTCCCCGTGGAACGGTGGCGGCGATCAAGGTGCGTGAAGGACAAATGGCGGGGCATTCCCGGAGTGCTGACTTGTCTGGCTAGCCGCGGTGGATGTCATGGCCATTACCGGCGCTGTCAGTTGGCCGAACTCGGGTTGTAGGCCTCGCGGGCGGCGGCTCGCCTTGTGGACTGGTGTTGTAGCCACGCGTTGAGAGCTGACGTCAAAGGTGTCCTCGAGGTCAGCGTACGTGGGCCGTTACCCAGCTGCTCCACCAAATATGTCACCGAGAAACGGTTGACATAAGCAGGGCTGGTTTACTTGCTTTAATTAGACGCACAAGACGGGACGCGCATGGCAGCACGAGAGATGATGAAGATGAAGCATCTAGCCCCGAGATGGCTCCAGGCTTGCCAACTGCCCGGAAATGCAGTTTAGTTGCTGTATGGCGCCACAAGAGGAGTTAGTAGCGTAGCAATATCATGCTCAATCATATCAGCTCTGCCTGGCCTGTCTACGAAGCAGTCATCAAACTCTGCTATCAGTTCGCAGAGATCAGAGATTTTTTTAGTTCTCCTCTCTGCTCAGTCCTCGTGAGGAGTTCCTGCGTGCTGCTTTCCTATTTGCTTAGACAGATAAGGTTGTCTTCCATTTCCTCAAGAAGGTTCAGCGTTAGATTTATCGCGGCGTCTCTCTGCACGTAAGCCTTCATTAGGTTGCAATGGTAAATGCGCACTTCTTTACGCTTTACCCAGGTTTTCACCACGTAGTTGGTGTTAGAGAGCTTGGAAATTACTTCAGCAGGCCCTTCTTAGTGTACTTCGAGCCTATTCTGCCTTGAAGCTCTCTGCAACATTTCCTTGTCATCAAAACAAAACGTCCGCTGGCGGGCTGTCCGATCATAGCAAACCTTAGAACGAGCCTGGGCTGACTTCACGCTGGCCTCCACGAGCACTTTTATGTAGACGGTCTAGTAGACTCAACACGAACTCCACTACTGTTGGGTCCTCTCCGCGCCCTTCCCAGGCTTCGCATACCATTCGTAGTGGTGAGCGCAGTGACCTTCCTTACACCCACTCGGTGGGGCTAAATCCAGTGGATTCACGTGGCACTGACCGCAAAGCGAAAAGTGGCGCGCAGGTAGGCATGAGTCCCAGTCGTGCTTGTTTTCATACCCCAATCCCCTAAGCACGCGCTTTAGAACAGAATGCCACTTTTCTACGCTGTTGCTCTGCGGATGATGGATTGAGCTGTGCATTTTTTTTAATGGCGCACCGCTCTAGAAATGGGGTGGTGATTACACTAGTGAATACACTACCCTGATCACTTTGGATCTCGGAAGGAAATCCAACTCGGGCAAAGACTGATAACAGCGAATTCACTGTGATGTCACCTCACGCAGCGCAACAGCCTTTGGAAACTTCGTGACAGGCATGGTGAGGATATAACGACACGTTGACTCTGTCAAGGGAAGTAGCCCAACTACATCTATCACCAAGCAGTGAAATGGCTCAGTAATGATCGGCACCAAACCATCAGCGCTTCCCACTTATCTCGCGCCTTTTCCGACCCGCTGACATGTGTTGCACTACCTTACAAAGCGCTCCGTGTTCTTAAAACATCCAGACCAATAGTATTCCTGTAAAAGCCTCTGCTTTGTTTTCCTGACTCCCAGGTGGCATGACCACGAATTGCCATGGGAAAGTAGTAGTAAGTCTTGTCAGTACTTCTGGGAAATGACTAATTGGTCTCACTCCACCCCACGAATATCCTTGTAGCATATAGGTAGTTTTCCTGAAACTGCGGCTTCGGTTGTGAGGGTACCGAAAGGGCCCTCAATTACCACTGTCGCGATAGGCAAGCACACGCTTTGTTCTTCCACTACCTGTTGGATCCATACACACTGGCCTGTGTAATCGGATGGTGACACATACGACAGATGGACAACATCCATCGTTGCAGCTGAGTTGCATCCCGTTCACTACCAGGCTATGCGTGTGAGGTTGCAACAGCTTCATGTTTTCATCGCAGTTACTGACTTACGGGAGCGCAACCTTTTCTTTTTGACAGTTCTCTGCTATGTGACCCAGCTCATTGCATCTCTAGCAAGTGAGCGGCCTCCCAGCCTCAAACGTAACTTTTTCTTTCTGCGCTTTGGCCACTTTTGCACCCTTCTCATTGTATTCCTTTCTTTGAGGTTTATCGGAGGAAACTTTTCTTTCGTCTTTCTCGACTGTAGAGTTCCCAAAGTGCCTCTCGTGATGGTAATTCGCACTTCTCCCGAAAATACGGGGCATATCAACTCTAGTGTTGTTCAACAGCTGGTGCGAAGCGCACTCCTCAATGAGTTCAGCAGCTTTTGTCGCAGACATTACATTGTCCCGGTCCTGTAGCCAATTTCTTTCCTCTTCAGGGAGGGAGTTGTAAAACTGCTTCAACAAAATCATCTCCACTAGAGCGTCCCGGTCACTATAGGACCCGGTGCCCTTAGACCATTCGACCAAGTTAACTTACAGCTTGTACAAAAAAATCGGGATTGCTCTTGTCCCTGGACTTCTTAGCTCCCCGAAATCAATGCGTGAACGCTTCAGCGCTAAGTCTACTTTCGTAGAAGGCAAGCCTTGACATTCTCGTGGTTGTCCGCGCCCTCCTTGCTGAGCCGCGCAACCACCTCCGATGCCTCGCAGGGCAGAACAGTCAGTAGCCTTTGATACAAAGTCTATCAACTGAAGGGCAGTTTGTCGTACGTTCGTCCAAAATTTGCTAGATACAGACAGATATCCCCTGACACCACATATGGCTGCATGTCCCTAGAAATCTTGAACTGTGCTTCCTCATTGAGAAGAGGTACCGCTTGCTGGGGACAATTGCCCAACCTCTTGCTCACTTCAGACTTACGAAGCTCTATTGCCAATTCCCGTTTTTTTGCTTTATTCTCTCTTTCACGCTCACGCCTTTTCTGCTGTCTGAGCTGCTCTTCCTTTTTTTGTTCTATGATTTTCCACGCCTCACTGAGCTCATCATCTGCCCCCAAATCAGTGATTGCCTGAATAATCATGGGTTTTCGTGCCAAGCCCTTTTGTATCGATCCCAAATTCCTCATACAACAGCAACAGGTCCGGCTTCTGAAGCTTCTGTAGGTCCACTAGAGTTCTGAGTCTAGGCTATTTCCAAAACAACTATGCAAAAATATTAACCCTCCATGACTTAAGAAGTGGTCTCTACCAGTTCTAAATTTTAACCCTCTTTTAGAATCTGGTCCACATCAGAGGAAATTCAAGCACTCACCCACACATGTGATCATGTCCTGAGACAGCTGCTCTCTCGTTGGCTGACCGTTGTTGCCGCTTGTAGGTTCCGATCTCACCGCTGGTCACCAGTTTTCGTGGCGCAGGGGCTCACTCGAACCCGGGCGCCTTCAGGTAGCGTGTCCGAGTCTTCGGGCTGAGGAAATGTGGAACTTGAAGTTTGGCAAAACGAAAAAAAAGCGGGTTTACTGGCACTTTGAAAAACATTTACATAATTACATAATTTATAAAAGAGCAAACAGTCAAATATTAAACGTTCATAGCGTCGAGCAACTGGATAAGCCTTGTCATCAGGGCCCAGAGCAATCGTTCTCACTCAGGTCGCCTGTTAAGTATCCCAAGGCTCTGCCCCTCCACCAGTCAGCAGCCAATTCAACACGTGGCACAATCGGTAGAATGACACAGCACATAGCACGCCGAGGCACTCATGGGAATGGGCAAGGAGGATTCGGGGGTCCGCTTCTACCTCGCACAGTAGAGCAGCACGTCTCTGTCAAAAACAGGTGATTCATGCGGGTGCTGCGGTCACTCCAGCGGCGGGCCGTAGGTCGGCTCCTGTCAGTCACAGCTAATCACTGGAAGGCATCGTACCCTCTTCCCTCTGTCGTCTTGTCCATCGTCAATCACGTCTCGCGGCGAACCAGACAAAGGGAAGGCCATCTCCCCCCCTCCATAACAGCCTGGGAAAGATTCCACAGGTAGGCTCCCAGAGACATCCTTTTTTTCGCGGGGTCAATGAGGGGTCAAAAGACGTGTCCCCAGCAGGGTTGTAACAATGCCAATGTACTGCATTCATATTGGCCTTTCAAACACATGCTCTGGAATGCAGGTACTTTCACAATTTCGTTTGAACTGCACTGAAAGGCACAGCTCTAATTCGATGAAATTGATTTGTACTAGAGGAACTGGCATAGCCACACACTCCTAGAAATAAAGGTAGTAAAAAGGTCGTAACGGCTGCTGTTACTACCTTTTTTTAACAGTTGCTACCTCTGTACTACCTTCTTATGACCTCAATGAAAAAGGAGGTAGTAAAAATGCAGTAAGCATGGCTGTTACTACTTTTTTTGACTGTTACTGCCTTTGTACTACCTCATTACCACCTCATCGAAAGCAGAGGTAGTAAATGCGGCCCTCATCGAAAGCAGAGGTAGTAAATGCGGCTGCTACTCATATGACACCATCCGGAAAAAAAACGAATATACTATTGGAGGTATATATGTTGACGGTTCGAATCCCTGTCAAGAGCTAGCCTCGAACCTAAGAGGCGTATCGTATATGCAGTGGAAAGTCGTACGACACCACCAGCAGCAGTGTACAATAAACGGTTACGCAAAATTTCAATACGAAAAGTCTAGAAAAATTGCCGCCACATGCACGTGCGCCGGTGGTGTGCTCCCACTCCTCGCGCTCCTGGCCACATGTGTGGCGCCCACCTATGCGTTAGCAATGAGCTAGTTCGAGTGTAATTTTCTGCATTACTTTTGGTTTTGTAGAAGCCATATAAAAGCTCTGGAGTCACATTTTTGCAAAGCAAAGTATTGCAGCGATGAGGCAGTGCCTGCATTTTACCCAGCATTCAGATTAGAGGTTGCTTTTAGTGCTATCTAGAGGCAAACGTTGGCAATGGCAGTTCCTGTCTCTGCCTTCGAAGGTATTAAATTAATGTATATTCGCTGTTACTACCTTAAGAGGCAGTAAATGCTAGTAAGGGTAGTTCCTGTTGCTACCTAGTAACCATTACTGCATTGCAGTTACTACCTAGGTAGTAACATGTGACAAGCAGTTACTACCCTGAACTACGACTATCTGTTTCTTCAGAGTGCATAGTCATGGCAGCCAGTACTACTTAATTGCTGTGATGGCATTAGTGTGGTAGGTGAGCGAACAAGGAGTCCATTGCAGAATGCAAAAAATCAAGTGTATGAGATACCAAAAAGGAATGGAAAAATTAGTGTAGCGCAGAAACATTCTGTAGTGCTCTTTAATTTTGCGGCGCCAATCATCCACTTAAAAATTTTTCAGAATTCCATGGTCCCAGCTTCCTTTTAAGCTGTATTTTTTATCACAATGCAGTAACAACCACATGACAAGCTGTATTCTGAATGCACACCTACCTGGAATGTTTTCGAATTGTGGAAGAGAATGTTCACGGCCTCTCTTGTGTTGAATTAATTGGAGTAGTTCCTCACCATACCCTCATGCAAGCCATCCACGTTCGGGTAGGGGGAAATCTTAGCCATCATCTGCACTGAAAAGAAAAAATCATAAGTTAAAGAAAAGCAGTGAAATGCAACAATATTCTATACTGCACCACTATCAAATAGCATTGATGCAGATTTGGGCGGTCCACAAGGTTTATGAAGGGTGCTCTTTGCTTTCAAAATGGATTCTCGGAAGTTTAACAATACTACTTCTGCGTCAAAAAAAAAATAGGGGAGAGGAAAATTGTCAGCTGCAGATTTGTTTTTCTAGCAACACTGATACTGCACCCTAACAGTTGGGCCAAACTATCTCTAAATGTGGGTAAGAAATCAGAATTTTCAAATGAGCACCAGGCACATAAAGGGACTTAATAAAAATTAAAACATGAAAAATCAGCCCTCTAGGTCTCCATTTAAAATAAAAAAAATATGTGTAGCAGCCAGGAACACCTCAGTTACAGTAAAATTAAATTGCATTTCTGGAAAGCACGTGATATGTGATCGCTCGTAACCTAAAATGATGTATTATTTTATTTTGTTTTTGTAGACTGCCTTGTGCGCCTTCTGTAAATGCACAAAATTCTAATCCCTTACTCATGCATTTGTGTTATGGTGCTTGCATTCAGCAGTAATCAATTCTAACGTAGCCTGCTGCACACAGTTCTCAATGGTGACTCTCAGTAAGCGACTTTCATGCCTGTAAAAGCAATGGGAAGCTGCTAAGGAAAACAAACAAATTACTGAGCACCGGACAAACATCATCACTTGGAATAATCGGTGGATACGGCCTTAAAACACACGGTGGATACGCGAAGTCAGGAATTGGGCGATCTTGAAATTTGTCATATTCATCAAAATTATTGTACGGGTACCTGCACAGAAAATTAGAACCTTATGCAAGTTAAAGTAACAAAAGGTTTTCAGACATACAAGTATGTTGGCAAAGCCTTAAATAAAAAGAAACGTGGAAATTTCCATGTAACAGCCACAAAGCAGTCGCAGATTGACTGAAAATGCCACACAGCTCGCACACATAACACTGCAAAGCTCTCTGGCAGTCTACCGCGGTGGTTGAGTGGTTATGGCGCTCGGCTGCTGGCCCGAAAGATGCGGGTTCGATCCCGGCCGCGGCGGTCGAATTTAGATGGGACAGAGAAAAAGGAGCACACAAGAGGAGCACTCGTCTTGTGTGCTCCTTTTTTTCGCGAAATTCTAGAGGCCCGTGTACTGTGCGATGTCAGTGCACGTTAAAGAACCCCAGGTGGTCTAAATTCCCGGAGCCACTCACTGCGGCGTCTCTCATAGCCTGAGTCGCTTTGGGGCGTTAAACCCCCATAATTACCAATCCAAACCCAACTTCCATTGTCTCGTACCATATGAATGGCAGACTCCGCGTAGCACATTATGCAACGCCAGACCGAGCGGCGCCGACGGCTACCGGCATGGCAAGAACGTGTCGTCGCACGCTGAGGGCGGAGCGGTTCGTGAACGAGTCAGCAGCACGGAGCAATGGCAGGGACGTTGTTTATGAGAAATGAGATCGGCGACGCCGCCATTACGGAATAAGATTCGTACACAAGCATTTTAAGCCCTGCAGCGACGAACAAGTAACGAAAGCAAAAGCTGCGCACTTTTTTTTTCCTGGCACTGTGAAATAGAGGCCCTAATGCATTTCTACATCCCAACTCACCTGAAACGTGTCGCTCCCAAAGTGCATTTCAACACATGGCAGGGTGCAAGCACTGGCGGCGGCTCTCAAGCTCCGCAGTTTATGCTCGTTCGCATTCAACTTGCTTCGGGTCCAGCGTTGCGAACAGACACGTTGTCGATGTCATTTGCCGGCAATGCTTGTAGAGACAGGGCAGTATCCGCGCTGGCAGCACGAGGGAACACACATCCTACACATGCCGCTTTCGGTGCGCGCGAACTTCGCACATCCGGATATGGATACGGATGAGTCTATTTTGTTGAAAACGAGACAAGTCATGCCTAGACGCTCTAGTGGTTATAATAATAATAATTTTTTACATAATTTCTTGACCAATGGCAACATGTATTTTGAATCTCGGTTTTTAAACATTCTTTTTTTATGTATAATTTCACTGTGAGCAGGAGCCGGCAAGGCCGGCAAACAATGAAGTCGAAACTGCGGCGCTTCTGACTCATCTCTTATGAGCATGCGCAGACGCGGTTTGATCAAATTATGGCCTTTGAGATTATCTCACGCTCTCTTGCGGGTTAACTTCGAGGATTGGCGACCTTCTCCTGACTGTGAGGGCGTTAGTTTGGAGTAGGGATTCTTGCTAAGAGTGGAAAGGAGGCAAAGCGCATGCATTTACCTCTCTCTCTTTATGGGATGGTCGCTGCGCTGTGGAAGGGGGGAGGGGGGAGATATATATTATAATTGGTTTTTTGGGGAAAGGAAATGGCGCAGTATCTGTCTCATATATCGTTGGACACCTGAACCGCGCCGTGAGGGAAGGGATAAGGAAGGGAGTGAAAGAAGAAAGGAAGGAGGAGGTGCCGTAGTGGAGGGCTCCGGAATAATTTCGACCACCTGGGGATCTTTAACGTGCGCTGACATCGCACAGCACACAGGCGCCTTAGCGTTTTTCCTCCATAAAAACGCAGCCGCCGCGGTCGGGTTCGAACCCGGCAACTCCGGCTCAGAAGTCGAGCGTCCTAACCACTGAGCCACAGCGGCGGGGAAGGGGGGAGAAAGGAGAAGAGTGCTCGCTGCGCGCCGCGTAGGAGAGGGCGTTGGAGTGAGAGAAGAGCCAGGCCTGACGGGAGATAAGAGAAAAGAAAAGAGCTAGAGACGCGCTCGAAGGAGCCCGTCCCGGCGACGGGTAAGCGTGGGGAAAAAAAAACGACCTGGAGAAGGGCTCGAAGGTGGGTCTCCTCAATGAATGCAAGGAGCAGCCACAGAGCGCGTCGCGTCGTTTCGCGGGGGCCGGGGGGGGGGGGGGGGGTGAAGAACAGTTTTTCACAGCTGTTGGATGGGAGGCCAAGGGTGTTTCGCTGTTTGGCGCGCGACGAGGCAGAGACACAGCGGAGACAGAGAAAGCTGTGGAGTCGTTTGCCTCTACCATTGCAGGCAACGCGTCGGGAAGCAGTGGGCCTTTGTCCAATAATTTCCTGCCAATGTGTGTCCTTTAGACAGGGGTTAAAGAGCAGTGCTGACAATGCACTGTGCAACAGGCGTGTTTATGGGGCGGTCACGCTCACCTGCTCTGCTAGACGGAGCCAACACTGCTCTTTACTAAAGCAATATCCCAAGGCGCCATTGTAATACATTTATAATGGCCACTACCCTTGGCATTTCTTTTCCACAGGAAAACATCTGTAGTAACGGCTGGCGGCTACCAGAGGGGCGCGCTGCTCGAAAAGGGCCCACTGACGAAGCAGGCACAATGCCACTCTGAATCGGAAGCGAAACAAAATCGCAAAAGCAAGAAAGGAACAGTATAAATTCCTTTGCGTAGGCAACAGTCATGCTGAATGCCTATCTCTATGAGCCGTGCTACACGGCGCACTCATTTTTGCTTTCATTTCTCATTTTCTTTCCAGGGGACCCGCTCTCCCCCTCGCGTTGCTTTGGGAGGCGTACCACCAGCGCAATGTATAGGAAGAACTTTGGAACATAATTAATCGCTACTTGGGGACATCTCAGGTAGGGGCTGTTGCAGCAGTGCGAATATCGGTGTCGCATAACATTGTGTTTGGCTAGTTCGTGAGACGAAGACATGGTGCAAAGATTGACAGGCGATCACCACAATGTGATGAAACAAACGTGCGACAGGACTAATTATCGACCGCCTCGCCTGCGCTTGCGCTTCGCATTTTCTATGCCTTGCTTTCAGTTCTGCTGCTCGCACAGATGTATTTTCGAATCTTGTCTGCGTCGCTTACTCTTCGGCCGCTCGCACCGCTGAGTCCTGACAGGATCGAGGTAGCCAAAGAAGGTCCCTGTATGTATGATCGCGTCCATGCCGCAAACAGCGCCAGGTTGGTCGCAGCGGCGGTCGGAAACGCGGCGGAAAACGGCGCCACCATTCAACCGGAATAGCCTCCAAACGCCCGATGAAGCGCAAGACGGCAAAGAAGTAACGAAGGACGCAAGGCGCCGGGTAGAGCGGTTCCAGCTGATTGGCCGGTACTCATTTGAAAGATCAAAAATGCAAAATTTCTCTCTGTGCCAAGTCCGATAGTGTCGACAAAAAAAAATTGTTCAAATAAACCGAGTTCACGTACTCAATGTCTTTTTTCTTTCTCATCAGAATAACTTCGGTCGGACAGTAGCTTTTGCTTTCGGCTGCTGATCCCAAGACTCGGGTTGTCATCCCGGCAACGGCGACCGTACTTCTATGGGGGCGGAGGAAAAGCTGCCAGATACTTTTCGATGTCAGTGCACGTTCAAGAAGCCTTGGCGGTCTAAATTTATCTCGGAGCCTTCCCTCGTTTCTTGTAGCCGGTGTGCAGCTTCAGGGCGTTAAACTCATCAATTTCAACCTCATTTACATCAATGTGTTTGCATTGATTTCATCAGAATTTCAGTCATCTCTTTTCCCAAATAGCGGTGTAAACCTCTCATCCAAGTGTGGCTAGTTTGTCGACATTCCGATCACCAGGGTACACTGCCTTCTATAGGGACATGAAATATAATTAAATCTACTCAGTTGGTGGTGATGCCGAAATGCGTTCCAGGGCTTACATGCCTGAATGCTGGATCCGAATTTAGCACGCGCTTGTCCGTCCGATATGAAAGGAAAAAAATCCCTTTGCAAAATGAACGATTTTTTTATTTCTTTAGTACCTTCAAATACACCTTTAGATATTAAAGGCCAAACAGAAAAGAACCTAGAATTGAGGAAAAAGAGGGCTCGTAACACGTAATTTGGAGGAATGAAACTTTGTTCCCTGTCATATTGAATGACCCTGTACGTAATTCGCGAGCATACTTTTGTTTCAGCATTCGATAGCTGACCTGGCAAGCAATAAAGACCACCCTTATCCTTTCAAGCGTACACTGGTTTGGTTAACGGCGTTTAACGTTCCAAAGCTTCTCAGGCATTGAGGTTCGCCGTAGTGGACCACCTGGGGTTCATTATTGTTGTTGTTAGCCTTACAAAAGATGGCACATACCCACAATGGGGGATCGGCCAAGAATCAGGAGGCAGACATTGCAGTTCACCTGCACTCAGTAAAGGCAACAGAAAAGCACGCGAGAAGGCAACACTGGTGGATCCTACCTCAAGAAGGGCATGAACTGTTCATTAACGTTCACTGACACCACTCAGTACATGGGCCTATAGTATTTCGCCTCGACATAAATGCGACCGGCACTGCCGGGATCGAGCCCGCGTCTTTTGGGTCAGCAGCCGAGCACAATCGCCACTGGGCTACCCTAGCGTCTTTAAGCTTTCACGTAGGATAGCTTATATTCCCTTATTATCTTGGTTATTCTGGAAGAAAAGAAGTAGAGAAAGAAAGACTAGACGAAGAAGTATAATATAGCCTTTGTGAAATATCTGCCTTGGCCTGTTCGTTCAATTGCATTTGGAGAAATTTGTACCCATCGCTTCGAATTTGTCTACCTTTTCTCTATCCAAAGGCGAAAAAACAACGACGACAAATATGGCTCTGATGAAATGATCAAAACATTTCATTGGGCCTTGAATTGGTGGTCGGTCCCCCGAATTCCTGCAGTGTCCGTTGGATCTTGCAGCCGCTCTTAAGCTTTCGGTCATCTCCTGCTGAACCTTAGACCACGCTGCTCAGGATTTCCTCCCATCGCGCAGTCGTCAGTTCTATCATTTTTATTTCCTTGTCTTGACAGGCCCATACCACACGGGATAGGTCCGCCTCTAAGCCACATTGTGCGTTTGTGACGTAGTCTTCGGTGGGTTACCTGGTCTTTTTCACATCGAAGTCCAGGCACGCCGAAGCCAACAGAGCGGAAGAAGTCCAGCTTTACTGAGGAGCGCCCATGTATACTGTAAGTAGCAAAAGAGGGCAAGGGCAAGCCCTTGCGCGCGTATCAGATACATTTTATGCACGCGCTGCGCAGGCTTCGCGTCGCGCATACGATATATCTTCCTTTTTTCCGAATAAAAAAAATCAAAGCACAAAGAGCAAAGTTATAAGCATTACATCAGCTCAATTCACAAAACAATAACCGAAGAGGCTTGCCCAAAGTTTCGGCCGTATTCGAAACGTCGCGGGGGTACACGTGGTCTCTGTGATCGTCTTAACACAGGAGCGCTTGGCACTGCACCACCATCAAGCGTCACTGGTCGCTGGTGCTGCTGCGATGCACTGTTTCCGGAGGCGTCCTCGCTGTCGTCATCAAGCTCACGCCGTAATGCTTCTTTCGTAGGCATTAAATGCTTTCGGTTGCGGCGCAGAAGCCTCCCATCTTCGGTGAACACGTTGTAGGACTTGGGTTGAGCACAGTGCTGCGTGACCCTTGCTTTTTTGTCCCAGAAGAGCTTCTTCACGCGAACAACGTAACCTTGGCAAAGCGGTGGTAATGGTTCCCGGTTGTTCATCGTCTGACGTTGCTTGACCACATGTAAACCAGGGCCATCTTGAATAGCTTGCAGCGTTGTCCGTAGCTTTCGGCCCAGAAGAATCGCTGCCGGTGGTGCAGCAGCTTCCAGTGGGGCTGTCCTGTAAGCAAGCAAACCGAGCCAGAAATCGTGATTGGTTAAACGGTTTTCTTTAATATCCGTTTGCCACTTGCACCCCTTTTTCTTCTAAGCCATTCGATTGTGGTATCTGGGACTAGCCGTGATATGAAGAATATCGCATTTCCTTGAAAATGCTGCAAACTGGTTGCTTGAGGAAGCGGGTCCGTTGTCTGAACACACTTCCATAGGTATGCCGTATCGCGCGAAGATAGCGCTGGTTACTTGAATGACCGTGCCAGCCGATGTATCTTGGAGCAGCTCCATTTCTGGAAAGTTGGACAGCCGATGCCAACTAGGTGCCACGGTTTCTCCGCACTGGTCGCATCTGCAGCGGCTCGCTTGGCTGACTTTACGAGTATTTTCTGCACACCGCGGATGTCTGAACGAAGGTTTCAATGTCGCTATTCATACCCGGCCAGAAGACTGCCTCTCGGGCTCTCGATTTGCATTTGTTTGTACCCAAGTGGCCTTGGTGAATATTTTCTAGTATTTCGCACTTCATGCTGGCGGGAATCAAAACCTTGCAGCCCTTTAACAGAACTCCCTGGACTTGCGACAGCTCGCTAGTAAACGGCTTCAACTGGCCTTCGATTGGTTCGCCTCTGCCCAGACTTGAGAGCACACTGCTCAAGTATTCGTCTTTGCTAGTCTCAGCGGCTAGTCGCGTCAAAGTTCTATGGCTCACGCGAGACGCGAGCACACTCACGGCGGGTATTTCTGCATCACCACTTTCGGCGTCGAACTTCACGGAGTTGAGTGAAGCCTGGGACAGCATGTCAGCCAGGAATAGAAGTTTTCATGGGACAAAAACCAATTTGATATCGTATCGAAGTAGTCGCAGAAAGAGGCGTTGCAGTCTAGGTGCCATGTAACCGATTGAATTCTGGGATATAGCAATCAGAGGTAGGTGATCAGTCTCTACGATAACCTGATGTCCATACGTGAAATGATTCAATCTTTGACCGCCACACACGATAGCCATCGCCTCTTTTTCTATTTGCGAATATCGCTGCTGGGCTTCCGCGAGAGCTTTAGACGCGTACGCGACCGGCTTCCACTTGTTATCGTGACACTGCAGCAAAGCAGCGCCTAAGCCGTTCTGTGATGCATCACACGGTATCTTGGATTCTTTAGCAGGGTCAAAAAGCGACAGTAGTGGCTGTTTGCTCATGCATTCGCACAGCTGGTTCCACTCTTCGTCGTGATTCACCGTGCATTCAAATATTGTGCCCAGCTTTAGTAGGCTTCGTAGCAATCCTGTCCTGTGCGCAAACGATGGCAAAAATTTGCTGAAGTAGTTCGCTATTCCGAGCATTCTCTGCACCGATTGCTTGTCCTTTGGCTCTGGCATTTGCATCATGCATTGTATCAGAGATGAACTCGGCCTTACACCCTCCTTACTCATTACGTCGCCTAGGAATTCTATCTGTTTCACGCCAATTGTGCACTTGGCCGCGTTGAAAGTCAACCCAGCACGTTCCGCCACCTCTAGCGCTAATCATAGTCGCCGATTGTGCTCTTTGGTCGACGTGCCCCACATTATTATGTCGTCGACATACGCCCTCACGCCAGGGAGACCTTCAAACATTTCATTAGGTATTTTTTGAAAAACTTCGGATGCTGAAGAAATTCCGAAGGGTAGTCTCAAAAAACGGTACCGCCCAAAAAGCGTTGCAAACGTGCACATTTTTGAGGTTGTCTCGTCCAACGGTATCTGCTGGAAGCCAGCGTTTGCATCGAGGCGCGTGAAAACAGCTGCTCCTGCCAGTTCCGCCTCTGTCTTCTCGCGTCGGCATCTGGTAGTGCTCCCTTTTGATACAGTCATTAAACTTCCTAGGGTCCATGCATACCCTAAGCCGTCCATCCTTTTTGCGCACAATTACAAGAGGGCTTATCCAGTCTGTGGGCTCTGTCACATTTGCGATGATTACGCCCTGTTCTATACGCTGCAGCTCCTCCCGCAGCGGCTCCCGAAGGGATAGTGGCACCCGTCGCGCTGGCTGTACGACCGGCACGGCGCCGTCGCGGAAAACCATATGGTAGTGACGCTTCACGCAACCTGTGCCGCTGAATAGATGACGGAATTGATCTACCACTCTTTCTGTTGAGTCTTGCGACACGCTGTGCACTTGCCCAGAAAGAAGCCGAAGGCGTTCGCAGGCTTCAACTCCTAGTATGGCCTGCCCTTTCCTCACGGATAAAGAATTGCAGGGCGGCGTTGTGACCGTTTAACTCTACTTCCAACGTGATGGTGACAAAATGATCATTTTTGCTTCCGGCGAAGGACCGCAAAGTCGCGCAGCTGGGCTTCAATGGTGCCTTTAGCTGCATCTTGTTGAAGACACTGAGGGGAAGAATGTTGGCTTGGGAACCGGTGTCAACTTTCAGGCGAACTGACTGCTGGTCAACGTTTGCTTGAACAAGCCAGTCGCGTTCCCTGTCCACGCTCCTCCCAGCCATGTTTAGTATATCGAATTCCTCCTCGACACAAGTGAGTTCGCTGATTTGTTGCTTTGCTTTGGAACAGCAGGCAAAGTGGTTTTTTCGCTGGCATTTGCGACATGTACGCCCAAATGCAGGACAGCTCCGCGGTGCGTGTGTTCATGCGCACCTTTGGCATTGTAGGCCTGCTGCTCTTCCCGAAGACCAGAGCGCATCTTCTGAACCGGGTCTACTTGCTTGTGGTCTCGTTCACACATTTCTTGATGCGCGGCAGCCTTGCAGGTCTGTTCTGCAGCCTGGAGAGTCAGCTTTTTATCTCTTAATAACTTAATTCTCTCGTATTTTGTCGTCCTTTGTACCAAAAACAATTTGGTCCCTGATCTTTGAATCTAGTAACCCTGCAAAGTTACACAGCCATGCTTGAGTCCTTAAATCCGGCAAGAAGTGTACGAATGGCTCGCCTGGTTCCTGTACTCGCCTCCTGAACAAGTAACGGTCGTATACCTCCTTGCTTTGGGCCTTGCAGTACTCATCAAACTTTTTGACTACCGTTGCATAGTCACTGTTGCTTTCGTTTTCGGAGAAGGTGTTAAATACCTCAATGGCTTCACCTGCGGTAGTCAGCAGAAGTGCAGTTTTTGTTGGCTCTGGTCGAGGCTTTTCTGTTGGTTCTGTCGCAGTCAGGAATGGTTCGAACTTCTGCTTGAAGTGCTGCCAATTCTTCGCGATATCCCCTTTGAGGTGTAGTGCATCGGGTGGGCGTAAGAAATCCATTCCGCGGCTTGTTTCTTCCGTCCGTTCCGATATTCCGAGAAGTGGGCGTCCAAGTTAGCCACTTCTGACACCATGCATCGAAGTTCAGGAACGCCGAAGCCAACAGGGGGGAAGAAGAGCAGCTTTCTTGAGCAGCGTGTATTTATAATGAAAGCATCAAAAGAGGGCAAGTTCAAGTCCTTCCGTGCGTATCAGATACCTTTTATACACGCGCTGCGCAGGCTTCGTCGCGCATACGATACAGAATACGTGTTTTTTTTTCTAATTTTCTCAGCTTTATTTCTGGTACCTTGTCTAGTTCTTCATCTTCTGCCTATAGAGTTGTAGGCTGTATGAGTATGTGCTCAGCATGTTTGAGTAGTGCTCGTCCATCTGTTCGGATGCCCGGGTCGGAGTCGTCGTGCAGCAGCGTGTGCGCCTTCATTTCCGTCTATGGAGAGAGAAAGAGACGACCTTGGTTAAAAAGCCGAGATTTTAGCCGGCATAAAGCATTCGCTGAAATGCTACTCTGCGTGGCAAAGGGAATTGGGGATAAAAGGACAGGAACAGGGAAGTGCGAAAAATTCTTACGTAAACGAAGTGAAAACCCCTCTACTGACTGAAGCGCTGGTGTCCACATGAGCTTTGGAACGCTTGCGCATTCCTTGATGTCCTTTACTATCCTGATGGTTGCCTGCCGCATCATTCGATCTCCTGGTGTAGTTCCTGCACACGTCTTGCGAATTCATTATTATATCAGTTTTTATCTGCGCTGTTATTGCGAGTGCAATGGCTGCCTCCTTCGTTTTGGTTGGGTATCTGCACCAAATTGATGCGCCATTTCGGAGGTTGCCATCCTTGTTTGTGACTGCTATCGTAATGATGCCTCTAACCGGCCCAGCCGCGCCTGTGTATTGTGTCTCTCGGTCGTTCTTCCTTTATGTTTCTATGGTTTTGAGCTCTGGCCTATCATTTTCGTCTGTGGTGTACCATGTGCATGTTCCTTTGCATGGACTTCACTTGTAAGATGTTTTTCAACTCTTCGAGGGCTTCGTATCGGTGTTGCGTTTTTTAATGTAGGGCAGTTTGTCTCTCTAACACTGCTCTGCATTTCTGCGTTGCATTTTAAACGTTGTGAGGTGAAGTATTTCGCAGATGATAACGAAATTTGCAGTTGCTGTGTCCGCGATAAGTTGAGCATTAAACTGCAGTGGTATTATATTTACCCAGATGTTGGACGTTGTGAAGGGAAGTGAAAGGAATGTACAAGCCAAAGCGTACTGAGCTGCCGTTGCCTTCTTCATCGTCTAAGGACGGCATGCGTAATTTCTTGCACGGCATTGTTGAAACTAAGCTCCTTCATTTACCATTATTTTGTACCGGAATGCAAATGGTGATTGATTAAATACGTCGATTTGAGCACTTGGACTCGTTAGGTATCCTGGCATGAGCCCGTGCCACAAAAAGGGACCAGCAGAAGGCGATGTGGAGGAGGAAAGCAGCTGGGCTCGCGTGCCACGCGCATTAGAGCCCTGCTAGGCCTCAGCTGGAACGCTCGCCCAGGCCTTCGCTGGTCACCCCTTCTTCCCGGCGACTTGCGCCTACTGGCCAAGCGATTCGCCAGTCCCCAGCATGCGTCATCAACAGAAGAACGCCGCGGAATGACTGCGAAGCCTGAGGCTCCCAGCAAAGGTTTTCCGCGCCCACTGCTACCATCCGTTGGAAAGCCCTTCTGAATCGTACTCGGGTGAGCTATTTTCCTTGCTTCGCCGAGGAGACACCGCACCCTGCCGTTCCCGAGCTTCGAGGCAGCCATCTGAAGAACCTCACAAGAAATAGCTCACCTGCAAAGCCTGATCTCACCGCACCATGCCTAGCGACCAGCCTGGAAGTGGAAGGAAAGGCACAAGTCGAGATAAGAACGCAACCGAAAATGGCACCAACGGCTCCAAGCAAAGGCGAGCGCGGAACATGCTGAAGGCGGCTCCGGTCGAGGGCGACTCATCGACTGAGCAACCGGGAACACCACGCGACGTGCCTCTCGGTCGACTGGAGAAAGCCATGGACGAAGCCACAGCTAGGCCTACACCCAGGTCTCCATTGAAGAAGGTAGTCCCCGTTTCCAAGAGCGGTTTGGCAAAAAAGGCTGCAGACTCACCAGGCACCAACGAGGCTGGGCCGTCCACCAGCGAAGGCAAGAGCAGTGCAGCGCCCCGCAAGCCACGTGCTCCTGGTCCCTCGTCTCGTTCCTCATCGGCCGTTACCGGCACAAGTGAGCGCCGCACTGGACGCGGCCACCGGACGCGCAGCAAATCTCGCGACTCTGGAGCTGAGAGAAAGCGCCCCGGGAGAGGAATCAAACGGTCGCGTAGCACCGGAGGAAAAAGGGGGCGCTCCCGTTCCCGTCGCCGGTCGGGATCCAGGTCCTCCGGTAGCAGCACCGCAGGCAAGCGTGCTGGCAAGAGGCGCCGCCGATCTCGCTCGGGCTCCTCAAGGCGCAGCGGCGGTCGGAAACGCGGCGGAAAACGGCGCCACCATTCAACCGGAATAGCCTCCAAAAGCCCGGGGAAGCGCAAGACCGCCAAGAAGTAACGAAGGACGCAAGGCGCCGGGTAGAGCGGTTCCAGCTGATTGACCGGTACTCATTTGAAAGATCAAAAATGCAAAATTTCTCTCTGTGCCAAGTCCGATAGTGTCGACAAAAAAATTGTTCAAATAAACCGAGTTCACGTACTCAATGTCTTTTTTCTTTCTCATCAGACTAACTTCAGTCGGACAGTAGCTTTTGCCTTCGGCTGCTGATCCCAAGACTCGGGTTGTCCTCCCGGCAACGGCGACCGTACTTCTATGGGGGCGACGCAAACGCTGCCAGATACTTTTCGATGTCAGTGCACGTTCAAGAAGCCTTGGTGGTCTAAATTTATCTCGGAGCCTTCGGTCGTTTCTTGTAGCCGGTGTGCAGCTTCAGGGCGTTAAACTCATCAATTTCAACCTCATTTACATCAATGTGTTTGCATTGATTTCATCAGAATTTCAGTCATCCATTTGGCCAAATAGCGGTGTAGACCTCTCATCCAAGTGTGGCTAGTTTGTCGACATTCCGATCACCAGGGTATACTGCCTTCTATAGGGACATGAAATATAATTAAATCACTCACTTGGTGGTGATGCCGAAATGCGTTCCAGGGCTTAACATGCCTGAATGCTGGATCCAAATTTAGCACGCGCTGGTCCGTCCGATATGAAAGGAAGAAAATCCCTTTGCAAAATGCACGATTTTTTTATTTCTTTACTACCTTCAAATACTTAGATATTAAAGGCCAAACGGAAAAGAACCTAGAATTGAGGAAAAAGAGGGCTCGTAACACGTAATTTGGAGGAATGAAACTTTGTTCCCTTTCATATTGAATGCCCTTGTACGTAATTCGCGAGCATACTTTTGTTTCAGCATTGGATAGCTGACCTGGCAAGCAGTAAAGACCACCCTTATCTTTTTAAGCATACACTGGTTTGGTTAACGGCGTTTGACGTCCCAAAGCTTCTCAGGCATTGATGTTCGCCGGAGTGGACCACCTGGGGTTCATTATTGTTGTTGTTAGCCTTACAAAAGATGGCACATACCCACAATGGGGGATCGGCCAAGAATCAGGAGGCAGACATTGCAGTTCACCTGCACTCAGTAAAGGCAACAGAAAAGCACGCGAGAATTCAACACTGGTGGATCCTACCTCAAGAAGGGCATGAACGGTCCATTAACGTGCACTGACACCACTCAGTACATGGACCTATAGCATTTCGCCTCGACCTAAATGCGACCGGCACGGCCGGGATCGAGCGCGCGTCTTTCGCGTCAGCAGCCGAGCACAACCGCCACTGGGATGCCCTAGCGTCTAAGCTTTCACGTAGAACGATAGCTTATATTCCCTTATTATCTTCGTTATTCTGGAAGAGAAGAAGTAGAGAAAAAAAAGACTAGACGAAGAAATATATTATAGCCTTTGTGAAACATCTGCCTTGGCCTGTTCGTTGAATTGCATTTGGACAAACTTGCACCCATCGCTTCGAATTTGTCTACTTTTTCTCTATTCAAAGGCGAAAAAACAACGACGACAAATATCGCTCTGATGAAATGCTCAAAACATTTCATTGGGCCTTGAATTGGTGGTCGGTCCCCCGAATTCCTGCAGTGTCCGTTGGATCTTGCAGCCGCTCCTAAGCTTTCGGTAATCTCCTGCTGAACTTTAGAAAAGCACGCTGGTCAGGATTTCCTCCCATCGCGCAGTCGTCAGTTCTATCCTTTTTATTTCCGTGTTGTCTTGACAGGCCCATACCATGCGGGATAGGTCCTCCTCTGAGCCACATTGTGCGTTTTGTGACGTAGTCTTCTGGGTGGGTTACCTGGTCTTTTTCGGCATCGAAGTCCAGGCACGCCGAAGCCAACAGGGGGAAGAAGCCAAGCTTTACTGAGCAGCGCGTATGTATACTGAAAGTAGCAAAAAAGGGCAAGGGCAAGTCCTCGCGTGCGTATCAGATACATTTTATGCACGCGCTGCGGAGGCTTCGCGTCGCGCATACGATACATCTTCCTTCTTTCGGAATAAAAAGAATCGAAACAATGAGCAAAGTTATAAGCTTTACATCAGCTCAATTCACAAAACAATAACCGAAGAGGCTTGGCCAAAGTTTCTGCCGTATTGCAAACGTCGCGGGGGTACACATGGTCTCTGTGATCGTCTTAACACCGGAGCGCTTGGCACTGCACCACCATCAAGCGTCACTGGTCGCTGCTGCTGCGATGCACTGTTTCCGGAGGCGTTGTCGCTGTTGTCATCAAGCTCACGCCGAAATCCTTTTTTCGTAGGCATTAAATGCTTTCGGTTGCGGCGCAGAAGTCTCCCATTTTCTGTGAACACGTAGGACCTGGGTTGAGCACAGCCCTTACAAAAATTTCTTTAGACAGTCCATAGACTGTCTATAGACTTTAGTCTAAGAAGTCTATAGACTGTCTATAGACAAATCCTTTAGACCAGTCTATAGACAATCTATAGATTTATGGCCATACACTTTTAGTAGACTCTTGTCTATAGACAGTCAATAGACAAATGTCTACTGAAAGTAGATAGGTCTATAGACAGTCTATAGACACAGGTCCATAGACAGTCTGTAGAAGATTTATAGATTTACGGCCATACACTTCTTATAGACTTCTGTCCATAGATAGTCTATAGACAAACGTCTACTGATAATAGACACAGGTCTATAGGCAGTCTATAGATGATCTATAGACTTAGGTCATACACTTGCTGTAGATTTCTGTCTATAGACAAAAATATACTGGTCCAGTAGACATATGTCTATAGACTGTCTATAGACATTCCACAGTTATGTGGCCTGGCAATGCTGTAGATATTTGTCTATAGACAGTCTATAGAGCTCTGTCTAAAAAACCTTAATAGACCATTGTCTGTAGACTGCCTATAGACAGTCTACAACTGTTGAAAAAGGTCAGCACACAGTCTTCACAATTGACATGACGATCAATATACTTACAATTTAGTTTATTTCCAAGCTATGCAGGCAAGGAATATGCAATACATGCACCATAAGAATGCACCACATAAAAATAAATGTTGAAAGTAATGGTCCGAATATAGTTTCCTCAGAAGCAATCTTGCGACCTGTTGTCTGCAGTCAGTCATCCAGGCATGTTGACCTGTACAGTGGAAGAAAAAAAATAAGAGGAACTGAAAAAAAAATTCCCACTCCATTTCTACAAATGTGCTTTACAACACAAGGCATGTATATCCTGGCTATCCCATTCAAGAAAGCTAGACGATGTTTTGGTTTGGTTTTATGCGGCCCAAAAACCCAAGGTGACTCGGGCTATGAGAGGCGCCAAAGTGAAAGGTTGCGGAGTAATTTCGGCCACCTGCGGTTTCTTACCGTGCACTGACATTGCACAGAACACAGGCCTCTAGCATTTTGCCTCTATCAAAACGCGACAGGCTATACCGGGATCGAACCTGCATCATTCAGGTTGTAGTAGTAGTACAGTTTATTTGGGACAAAAAATATACAAAATTTGTCCTGGGTCAGAAGGCTAATGGCATTTTTGCCTGATGAGGCCATCCCACCCCTGACAGCAGTGGCAACCACTATAGGCATATTCAAACACATTTGCAGTACAGTACATCGTACAACAATCAATATGTATGCAAGCACACAAAACAAAACAAATGGACAACCCTGAGGACTGTGTGCATGCTTCTGTATATGGAAAAAAAAGGTTTACAGATTCCCGAATACTATTTACACGTACAACACACCCAAATATCACCCATGACACCAAAGTAATTCTTTGACTTATTATTCCATTAGGTACATATGTCTTAGTGTTTTCTTTAGGAAATGATGGGTGGATTGGTAATAATTCAAAGATGGCTGGATATTGATTCAATAAATTTGCTATTTGCATACATAATCTCACATCACCATAGTTGATGCGAGATCGGGGCACCTGTATTTTATCTTCCCTAAGGAGATGTGGAGTGTGTTTCTTTTTGTATTGAACCTCAATATTTGAACAGTGTAACATATACTGGTGCACGATTTCCAGAAATAACTTATATTTGAATAGCTTACTGATCTCTAGTTTGTCATAGATCTTAAAGTATGGCAAGCAATGTTCTATTTTTGGAATTTTTGAATACCACATATTCAGTGCTTTTGCAGAGGGTGCAGCTAATCAAGGTTTCTTTGTGTTGTGTCTGACGATACCAGGGAGCAGTATGTTAAACGTGAGTGAAAGAGTATATTAAGTTTGCTGCTTCACTGGCAACCTGTTTAATATGCCAAAAACACGTGAAGTTCAATTCGGAGAGCTTCTGTGTGCGAATTCCAGAGGAACATTTCATGAAAGATAACACCTAGAAAGCAAATCCTGTTAGACTGGTTGATAATGTTATTCCGGAACTTCAATTTGAACTCAATATCTTTTTTGCTACCTTTAGGCTTGAAAATCAGGTATTCCATCTTGTTTATGTTTAGGTCTAGTTTATTAAAGGTTAACCAAAAGTCTAAATAGTGAAGCCATTCATTTGCTTCTCTGTAAACGAAGCTTTCATTGCAACCTGAAAAAAAATACATTAGTGTCATCTGCATGTAATACCATTTCAGAGCAGCCTGGGGTGTTTACAATACCACTCATATATATCAAGAATAATATGGGGCCTAGAATGGATCCCTATGGAACTCCGTATTTAATAGTGCCTCAATCGGATTCGGTGCTCTTTATTGTGGTGTATTGCTCCCTGCAAATTAAACAGCTTTCCATCAGGGCATGTGCTGTACCGTGGATTCCATAGAACGGTAGCTTTATTAATAATATATCATGATGGACAGAATCAAAGGCTTTCCTGAAATCAAGAAATAAACCCAAAGTAAGCTTTGATTTCCTAATGTTGTCAAGAATTTTCTGTTTAATATAAAGTAAAGCAGTTTCAGTTGCCTTATTCTTTCTGAATCCAAACTGCTTGTTTACTATCAAGTTATGCAGAGTGAGGAAATCGACAATTCTTTTGTTCATTATGTGTTCAGCAACTTTTGAATAGACTGACAGCACTGATATTGGCCTAAAGTTGTTCAAGTCTTCAAAAGCACCACCTTTATGAACAGCTGGAACACGCGCAAGCTTCATTTGGTTTGGAAATATCCCTACTTGAAGTATGCAGTTGCATATATGCGTAAGGACTGGAGTTATCAGTGCGGCTACAGCTTTCACGGGGGAAACTTTCACATCATCGTAGGCTGATGCACAGTTGTCCTTCAGCGTCATGATTATGTTGAGGACTTCTTCGGCGCAAGTTGGAGTGAGAAATACAGCTTGAGGACATTGAACATTCATGTATTGTTCACATGATAATGTACCATGAATATCATTTGAGGCACCAATTTCTACAAAGTGCATGTTGAAAAGGTTTGCAATGTTTTCGTCAGTTCAGCCCTGTGTAGGTAATGCACAGCGGTAATGTCGTCTTGTGTAATAGCCTTAACTTGCAGCTTTTCTACAATCTCATTTACTTTGCTTAGCAAGTCCTCATCCTGGGTTTCAGTCGATATATGAAGCTCCAGGGTTAGAAAGCGACTACGCCACTCCAAATCATCTAGGTCCTGCTTCAGCTAAGTTATATCACTACCTACATTGTTAGACTCCAGCCCTTCAACTCACTTCGTTAGTTGTTTTGCAGTTTTTTTCTTGAACAGTCAGGTGGTTCTGAAAGTCGTCAAACTTAGAGCAACTGCATTTGCGTCTCAAATGCATCAAACTTTTTTGACAAAGGCAAAAGAGCATCAAGCTTCGTTTCAGTCTGCAGTAATCTGAGTATCACGTCGAAATCACGCTGTGGATTTTCTGTGGTGCTTGTGCCCTTGTGGTTGCATCGACAAGTCACATTTCCATGCTTTCTTTTTGGCTTTGCGCTTAGCACTGAAAGATTCTCCTGTTATTCCGGCACATGCACCACGATGAAAATTAAATTTTCACTCTGAGCATGTTGCAAAGATGCTATCAGTGAGTGGAAGACGGCAAGCACAACGAGCTATAGTATGCCCAGATCTTTTACAAAAAACCCATCCACTTAGGAGCAGCGACGACACAAAAGGAAAACAAAATCACATTCAGTGAGGCATAATTATGCACAAACCTGCACAAAGGCAGATACGGTTCCATGATGCTCGCAGTTACGGTCACCACTGCCAAGTGAGGTCCCAGTGGAAGGAATCTTCTTCTATAGCCCACAGTGAACCGTTGATGCTGTGCCAGATTTCTGGGTGACACCGACGACCACGCCTTCCTGGTCCGCTGCTTGAGACTACCGTCCGTCTTCAGGGCCCGTGCGATGACCAGTGAGATGTACGGCTGCACAGTGGGTAACCTGCACAAAGGCAGAGACGGTTATGTGATGCTCGCAGTTATCGTCACTACTTTGCAGTGGTGACGATAACTTGATGTTGCTTTACACAACATAACTGACGACTTGGCATAACATGAGCACCTGAAGAACACGATAACCACTGAGCCATCGCACCAGATTCATCATTTCAGTAAATATGCATGACAAATTCTATGTGGCTGTCATAAAACATTGTAACTAATATCCACATTCCGTGCACTCTACCTCTACACTAAATACCTACTGCAAATACTGACCTCTGTATGCATTCCCTTTACATTAATTGGAATAGAATACTTAGAAAACTTGTGCCACTTATCATTGACTCGCTACGAGCTGTTGAGAATGCTGCTCCATAAAACGTACATCCAGTGCTCCTTGCAAAAGAATCCCCACTGGAGAATATTCAAGCATTTATTCTTATACCCGCTATTGAACAAGCGCTTCAAAATACCCTGCATGAAGCCTGGTACATACGCCGATACTGAAACGGGCACAAGCCATGCAAAACCTACCAGGCAGACTGCGAACCAGTTCACCACGGTTTTGCGCCCACAACTTGAAACACTAAGACGAAACAGCATAATCATACACCAGAGTGCGCTCTTTGGAACAAGTGGGTTACAGTGCTTCCATGCCGTGCTCATTATCCAGAAAAACTCAAACAGCACAGTGGCTGCAACAGCGCCATTTCAGAACCATACGTGAGCTTCAGACCACAAGCTCATTATTGTAAGGATGAAATACCATCTCAAATTCATTTAAGTTTTTACTTCAAGCGCAGCCCAGACAGAGCAGTAAAAAGGAGACACTTGCATGCAGGTACCCTAACCTAACGCTGATAGAAAAATCAACGAAAGCAACGAACACACTCAAAGTAAGAATTATTTCATTGAAACAATTAACGTATTCATCAAAAGGCGCAGCCATAATAAAACAGTGCGAGCAGAATTGCATTCGTGGCGCAAATAAGCGCCAAGTTACATTGGCGTTTTTGTAATGTAGCAGTCTACTCTGCCTCTCGCACAATTGGTACTGGAGAAATTTGTGCACGCGTAAGCGGGGTTCATGAACAAGCCTCTCAGAACGAAATGTAAGCCATCTCTTGTCGAGGCGACCTTTACTCAGCTTTCGAAATGACTTGCCCGCAGGCCAGCGGCGGCGGCCAACCACTCGGATAACAGGGATCGACGAATCCATACGTGTGCAACGAAAAGGGGAGACAGGATGCAGCTCGTAGGTCCTTCGCGGTGTTTGTACACGCTCGCCATTTGCGCCGGCAACCACATTTTTTTCAACCATCACTCTATTAGCATTCCTCCACCGCCGTTTCACTAAAACTTTGACAAACGCCTCGAGCTCTAGTCAATAGCGTTACAAAACATATTTGGTGAAACGTCGCTGCCCACGACGCGCACCGAGTGAGCGGCTACAACAAACAAGCAATTAATGCACACCTCTCAATGAACAGCACTCCATGGTCCCGACAGGCGATAACGCAAAAAATAAAAAATAAATGTAATCCACCTCAGAACTTGATTGTGCGTTTCCGCAGATGCCAAGTTAATCGTGCTCAGACGGCTCTAACGCATAGTTTCATTTCGGCCTTCACTCACGGGCTAAGCGATATTTCTGGCTGTGCACCTACCTTTTAACGCGGAAAAGCCAGTAGAGAGCTCGCGAGGAGGGCTTACCGTCCCGGTTTATAGTGTTCTTGAAGGGGGTAGTGGGTTCAGCAGCCGGCGCGCCCCATGCATTGCGGTGAGGCCGCGAGTGCGGACGGGACCCGGATGTTAGCGGCAGCGCTGTAGTCGCGTGGGCTGGCTGTTGGTGGTGCCCATGTGCTGCCTCTCGCATGTTTGTTCACGCATGGTTTGCGGCTTCGGCTGTTCTCCGTTTTTTTCAGCGCATCATTTTAGTTTGTTTCGCCGGCTGCCTTCTTCATTCGTGAAACGTAGGAATGCCGAACCGTCAACAGCAACGACACTGCTTTGCTCCCGGGTGTCAAACCGGCTACAAGTGGACTAAGTGGTGGTTCGACAGCGCAACAGCACACACAGACCAAGTAGGAGACGAAACACACAAACCTTGGTCTGTGTGTGCTGTTGCGCTGTCGAACCACCACTATGCATCACCAACTAGCCCAATCTGCAGTTCTTCTAAGGTAGACTAAAGGAAAGAAGCCGTTGTTGTTTACCGTGCCGAAAGATGAGGAAAGACGCCGAATTTACCAGCCAGGGATTTAAGTACATCATGACATCCAGATTGAGCCAGGATACACTGGAAAATTTATTTGGCATAATCAGGCAATCCTGCGGGTCCAACGACCACCCAACCCCCACACAGTTTCTAATTGTCGTCAACAGCTTGTCGTTTTACAATCTTGACAAGACAGTGCGCTCAGGAAATGCTGACCTTAATAGAGGTAGTGGAGAAATAAGTTCTCTCCAGGGTGCGTGCGATGCTCCTGCTAAATTAAGCAA